>RDPX01000034.1:600818-718812 GCA_003991215.1 Morbakka virulenta
CTGTGGACGGAAATGAAAGATAAAGTTTCCCAGAAACAGCCATCAAGTGCTAAAGACCTTGTGGAAGCAATAAAAGAAATCTCGGTGAAAGAAATCTCGCAGGAATACTGCAGAAATATAGTAAACAGTATGCCAAGACGCCTGCAGGCAATAATTAAAAGTGGCGGTGGACCCACCAAATACTGAATATCAAGGAAACAACTATCAATATAGATGCAAATTTAATCAAAAGATACTAAAAAATATGAGATTTGTGTGTAAAGGAAATATTATCCACAATAAATCAAGTTTTAATATAGATATATAATCAGTTGTGTCATTTCAGAGTCAAAATTAAGGGTGGTCTTAAACTTTTGGTAGTGACTGTAAGCTTAGACGTGATTTACTTTGTGTTTTGTATTCGGGAGTTCTAATTGGTCTATTGCAAACACTAAGCCAAAGCGCCAAACTATGATCAAAAACAGGTATTACCAATTTCTATCGATTGATCACTAAAATTCATTGAAAAGAACATTTTGCAATTTGTACCTGCAATTTTTCCGAGATCTAGGTGTACTTGCGCGCGGCGTTCGCGTACTTTAGCAATAAATAATTGTAGGTTAAGCTGCCTTCTTCACAACTGATTTGCCAACAATACTGGGAAAGTCCCGCTAAAAGAAGCCATGGTGTAAGCACTGTTCTTGCCCTACGTCGCTCTAGACTATGAACAATAACGACTGAAAAACAATTACTTGCATTAAACGTGTGGTGACCAGATTTTAAGAGCCCCGTTTTAAAAGCACCTACAAGAACAATAAGTGAGATTCTGACAAATATCCAGGGCCTGTAAGCTTCGGAGTCGAAATCTAATATATTACTGTCACAATGAGTATTCACCATATTATCAATCTATTTACATGACATTATGTACACTGAATGATTATTCTGCTAGTATCATTTACTACGCTTTCCAAACATCGCTATACTATTATATCATTAGACTATTACAGGTGCTTTAAATCCACGTTAAGAATCACTAATCCAGACTTTCGGTGATTCAGCGAGATCTCAATATTTTAACTATCCTTTACCCTCGAATCTTTCTCTTTGTTTTTCAACAGTCTGTTGTCTACTAATCAACCCATCCGTTTTACCTGGCCAAGTGGTGTTTTTAAATGTGCGACAAGTACATGAACGACTATTGTATTTAAAAACGTAAGGGAGCAATGTAGTCTTACCTTGGCACACCAAAGAAAAGTGTGGGACGAACTGTTTTTAGGGTCTCCGACAAGCTTCCCTAATAAATGAGGAGAAAGGAATTACTGCAATAAAGGTGTTAGACACTAAAAAAAAACGAAAAAAATATTATGGGACCTTAATATCTTTATTCATTAATTTTATATTTAAAAAATCCTTGGGTACCACTAAAAATCATTTGATGCATTCAGTAAAGGGAACCAGCTAACAAATAACCCCGTTTCCCAAAAGCTATTAGTGTGTGTGTGAAGTCTGAACCCAGGAACAATGAAATAAAATTAAAACAGTAAAAGTGATCAAAGCGAGCAAACATTTTAAAGTTCTCACAGCAGTGAAAAATACTAGTGATAATTATTCAAATTTAAATGTATAATAATAATGTACAATGCTGGGGGTTTTCATTACCTTCAGCGCATCAGGTCGTGCAAACCAAACAGTTCCAGCAGTAATTATGGGGCAGAATATGTCTATTTCCTGCAAGAATAAACAAAGCAAAATATTGTATGACCAATAAAAAAATAAATACTAAAAACAACAAAAAAACAAACAAATAACAAGCAACAAGTGAGAATTTGAAGGGAAATTTGTTTTTGGTAACCAATCAAGTTCCTTTACGTTTCACATTATTTGTTAAAATCCATCAGAACGTTTCCTTTTCCTTGTTTGAACGAAATAGGTAACTACAAAATTAAAGTACAAGGATACTCACAGCGGACTATTTTTAGCCACAATAAAATAACAGGATAAGTTTTACTCAGGCATTTTTATAATTAGCCGTAAAATTTTTTGTACAATATGGTTATTAGTGAAAAGCACATTTTCTGCTCACTCATTTTGACATCCAACTCTTCCAGTGTTTGTTTGGGTATACATTGTAATATTGATCACAAAAAAACACATGCTAATTTGGTGAAATAAAATGTTTCGACTGCAACCCATCAACTTTATTACCTTGAATGTATATTATTCTATTTTGATCTTTCAAAACACGCAAACGACTCCCAATTGGATTATCTTTGGTCATCAAAAGAATATTTGGATGAACGACTCCATCTTGTCAGGGTAGAATCCGCAAAGATTGCGCGACACCACCTGATATAGTCGGCCGTTGTTTATGCCTGTTGCAAATTGGGCCGTGAAAATAAGATTGTTACCAAAAACATGTTTTCTTGGACTAGCAAGTTTTGTTGGAAAAAATCATATTACAGCAAGTTTAAGTGAAAAATAGCTATAAAATCCAACCAATTTCTCGAAAGGCCATTTCCTAGTAGTTTTGAGAAAATTCATCGATACTTGTTAATTTGTTTTTGTGACATACGAACAAAAAAAAGAACAGAAATATTGACAAAAACACGTTACTTTCTCGCGGTAAATAAGTAATAGCAACAAAGGTCATCATTTAAAAAAAAGGAAAATGTTGATAGAATGGATGTAGAAAAATACTTTAAGACATATGAAAGAAGGACAACATAATTAGACTGAACGAAACTTGAACAACTTTGCTAACTCTCCCCTATCACAAATTGACAATTGAAGCACTCAGTCGCATGTGTTTATTGTTATGACATACTAATATTTTTAAGTAGGCTAAAATTACCAACAATCTGTCGGATGCCAAACCAGAAGCCTGTG
Organism: Morbakka virulenta; assembly: GCA_003991215.1. NCBI lineage: Eukaryota > Metazoa > Cnidaria > Cubozoa > Carybdeida > Carukiidae > Morbakka > Morbakka virulenta. Next base: position 603,687 of record RDPX01000034.1, read on the forward strand.
GATGATGAAAGACGATTGGCCACTGGCCAGGTGCTAAGACCGAATAACAAAAATTAATGACAACCAAAATCGTACGAGTTTTACTGTACACCAACAGCAAAAACAATAACGACAACAAATCCTTTATTAATACAACATTTTCTGTAGTTAGTTTAGGGTCAGCCAAAACACCAGTCCTGTACAAATATATGTTTCATATTGGTTTTTAAGGCCATCAAATCTGTTAGTAGTACTACACCCAAGAATAATGATGAAGATAAAATCATTAATTGTTTGGAAGCATAACAAACTAATGCACATGTGAAAAACTACAAAAAATGAACCAGTATCTCAGAAAAAAATGAAAATAAAATTAATGGAGTATCCTTTAAATTATCAACCACCTGGAAACCAATAACACAGAAGAAAAATGCAAAGGAACACAACCACTATAAACATCGAACCAAATTGCAACTGCAAAAAAACCCTACAAAATAATACGATCTTCTACCATCATGCAAATACAAAACACGCATCCCAAGATGCGTATTTTGTATTTACATTTATTTATCCCAGACGTACCTAGCACAGAAGCTAGTTCTATCTGCTCATTTAAGGTTTCAGGAGACATACCTTTTGAAACGTTCACTTCAAATTTGCGACCTTTTTTATTTAAGAAAATCAAACATGAAACTGTTTAGAAATTCAAACAGCTGTTACGTCCAGGCAAATTAACATACAGTGAAACATATGACAAAGACTACGCGATTGTTGTGCCCACTTTTTAACATGGGTTATTTCTGGGTTCCCCATCCAATATCCCCAACAGAATTCAAATAAGTTTTGCAGTTTTTAGCAACCAGTAAATTTATTTCCCAACGGTTCACAGCAAACTTGTTCTATCAAATGACATGTTCGTTGTCACACTTTCAGGCTTAACCCTAAAATATCAGTCCCATGCTGTTTAGCTACTATCTAAACGACTACAAATCACTAGGACAAGGGCCACATTTAGCATTAAGTTACGTGCTGCAAAGACCGCTTGTGAATAAAGACCATTATCAAGGATACCAGCGGGTGTTCTTGCTCTTTTAAGCTTTACTAAAAAGTTTGCATTTCATATGTTTTTATTACCCAAATAGAAATTTCAATGACTATGAATTCGGATTGTTGTACCTACTATATTTATAATACATAAAATGAAGAACACACCTGGGCAGCTATGTGACTGAGTGGTAAATAGCTGATGACATGTTCCTGTCCTCCGTATTGTAAAACACCATCCATCGTTTTGAGCACATGTTTTGTTCCAAAGACAAGCTGTTACAAAAAAATGAAATAATCAGATTATTTTATCTTAACAACAAAGCAACATCAACAAACAAACGAAAAGATAAAATTAAGGAAAAACAAGAATGAAAGGTTACTGAAATAGAGTCAAATCTCAGTAAATGAGGAAGTAATACAATGTGAAAAAGAACAAAAAAAGATGAGTAGAGAAAAATAATGAAAAGAATGAAACTAGAAAAAAACTAAATGAGGATGTTTGTAAAATTAACAAAAAACAATGCACGCCAATCAAAGAAATCATCTCCAGTCATTATCACTGCGGAGCCAAGATTTCTGGTCCACCACTTTATCCATTTGGGCACAGTGTGGTTATGACAATCAAGGTAAATTCTATTATTCAACTCTTAAACAATAAATTGCTTGACTTGAAGCACTGCTGTAAGAATCAGTCAGAATCATATTGTTACATAGCAACACCAAGCAAAGTGTGGTCGTTAATTAGTCTGAAATCTATCACTGCCTATATCATCTTGCGGTGAGAAAAGAATTATAATGAGATAAAGGGTCATCATATTAAAGAAATAAACCAAGAAAAACAGCTGAAAAGAAGTAAACGGTGCGCAAAAATCAAAAGTTTAAGTAACTTACATTATCGTGGCTGAGCATCACTCCTTTGGGGGTTCCAGTTGTTCCTGACTATAAAGTTTTGAGAAATGGTGAAGCATTATTAAACAAAAGGCCTTGATTTGTTTTCCACTAGTCGTATTAATTACTTTCACTTAAATTATTAAAGCTTTTCTAACGGAGGATAACTACCTGGAAAATTTCAGCCAGCAAAAGACCAGGTGAAACTTCAGCTGTCTTTGGTAAAATAATATAACTAAAAAGTGCAAACGATTACAAAAAAAACCTTCTGCCTCTTTAAAAATATCTATTAAATTGTCTTATTTCAACCCGGTTAACTGAGCAGAAATTCTTCATGTAATAACCTACAAGGGAACCTAAATAACGACTTAAATAAAAAAAGGGTGGAGGCCAGATTTTGAAGTAACTGCAAATTTTAGGGTCACCTCGGGTGGGATTTAAATTATTCCAAAATCTAATTTGAAAAATTACAAAGATCTGTAGGATGATTATTGAAATTAACAGGACCAATGTGCAGCCCACATGTACATGTAATGCCTCACACCAAGATGTTCAAACTTTCAAAACCACAAAATCTTTCCGGACGCTTAGTGTATAACAGACTAACCCAGTGTGTGTGTGTGTGTGTGTGTGTGTGTGTGTGTGTGTATGTGTGTGTTTGTATGTATGTATGTATGTAATTGCAATATCCCGTTATTACAAGAAAATCCTCCGTTACAAATTCTAATGGAACTATGGGAATGAGATTTGGTGTAACCAGATATAAGGTCGAGCTCAGAAATTAGCAGATGTATGTATACTATGTGATACGATGGCCCCTACCCGACTGGCCACAGTTCAGTTTACACGACGTTTTCTATATAGATACAAAATCTGCAATCTTTAAACGAAATAGACCTTTGAACAAATACACCTTCAATTCTTTGCACCAAAGCCATCGGGTACAACCTCGAAAGCATGATTTTCTGGGTAATGCAAATTTTCATTAGCATTCGATGGTTAAAAAACTGTATAAAAACTACATTAAATACTTCGAACAATAAAAGCCGGAAGCAGTGCATTACTGTCAGCGATGAAATCAATGTCAATCTATAACATTTTTACTTTAATAAGGGCCAAATGAAAACGGAAAAGATGCTACCAGACCTTAAAGTTTGGCAAAAATCATTCAAGTTCAAGCTACTTCTGGTAACCTATTAACCTACTGTTTTCCTTTTACAGCAAAACTTCGGGTAGCATAGTACTCTTTAAACTGACTAGCGAAGTGAAAACAAGGCTTACTTTCGATAACATTTTTCTTCAGTATGTAAATTGTACATTTACCAAAATCTGTTTGGAGTACTTTCACAACTGACAAAAATGGATAACTATCCATTTCACACATTTATCCTTTCAATGCAATGGTAAAAACAAAATTTTCAACTGGTGTGATTTAAGGGATCTCTGTATTGATGAAAGGCAATTCTATTGAATTATCATTAATGACTGATACCGTTGTCTTCCACAAGTTGATCGAACATTAAGATTTCATCATTTGGTAGTTTTTCAACCATTGTGAAAGTTGGCCAGCTGCCACAGTGGAGCAAATGAAGTCAGATTTATTCTTGGTCGTAACATGCGTGAAATTCTTTTGTAATGAGGCAATGTTGACTTCAAAGTAAACCCTCAAAATTCTGAATTTCAATGCCAGATGTTTTCCTTTAAAATTTGTTGTATTTTGGAGGGTAGCTGCTGTTTAAGAAATTGCATTCTGGATATTCGTTTTCGTGATTTCTCCGGGTCAGTCTCAATTTCGTTGGTGCTAATATCTATCTATCTATCTATCTATCTATCTATCTATCTATCTATCTATCTATCTATCTATCTATCTATCTATCTATACATATATATATATAAGATATATGCTATATGCATTGAGCACTTTTTGATACGAATACACTATATATATATATATATATATATATATATATATATATATATAGANTCTATCTATCTATCTATCTATCTATCTATCTATCATATATATATATATATATATAAGATATATGCTATATGCATTGAGCACTTTTTGATACGAATACACAATATATATATATATATATATATATATATATATATATATATAGACACACACACACACACACACACACACACACACACACACAATTGGATGACAATGCATTTAAAGCCTACCGTATAAATCAATGTACAGCAACTGTTTGGCGTTTGATTCCTTGTTCGTTCAAGAAGTAAATCATTTGGTTCTTTTCGCCCCATTTCAATAATTTCACTCAACTACAGAAGAAAACAGAAATAGAAACAAATGCTGTAGTAATGGGTTTTACATTTTCCAAGGTCCATACATAGATTCTACTCATACCGCTGGATACTCAGCAAAACAGGCATACCTCAAATAATAATATAAAACAACCTTAATAACATAAAACTAATTAGGTTGCTAAACAGTAGCCCCAAGTAGTGTGCAAACTGGCTAGCTTGCAAACACTTTTGTGCGCCACACACTAAACATTGATATGGGCACCACCTAGAATCAGTAACTAGAAAAAAAAGGCATAGAAATATATTGGGGCGTCCTGTGCTTAGACATCGTACTATCAAAAGTTAACACTCTTGACGTACAAACAATGTTTCAAAGAAAAGCATTGTTTAATGATGGAAAAAACTGACCTGTCGGATAAAAATGCAACTATAAAATAATTTTAAAGACTTTTTAAGTACAAAGGTCCAGAAAATGAAATCATAAAAAGTGACAACCTTAAATAATCACAACGCCTGCAATAATCGGGGGTCCTTTGGGGTCACTGGTCAGAATAACGGGCAATTAAAATACTTACTATTTAAAGAAGATAAGGGAGTTTCGATGGTAAGATCCGGGGTGAAACGAGGATATACCAAACCTCACTATATCTTTGTACGTTCTACCAAACAGAAAATTTTTGTTATCAGGTCTTATTAAAAAGGCACACAAAACATATTATCAAAAAATGATTCTTGCCTGGTTTTTATTCCCGCTCTTCCAGCCTCAAGGTATTAAGAAAACAACCTGAATATAACCCCTTCTGTTTCAGAAGACCAAATGCCAGCCCAAGTTAGGTTGGATGTTAATTTTTTATACAGCTGCTACTATTGTAAGTTTTTGGAGTAAATCTTGTGTCATTTTGAATGGTTCTGTTACATTTGTTTCCCAATAAAGTAAGTCTAATTAAGATGAATAACGACGGCGTGTCCTGGTTAAAATAAACAAATTTGTGGGGGGAAAACAAAACTGTTCCATAACGTTGAAATAGCATACATTTATATGAAAAGCCAGCAAAAAAAATGAGGCTTTTCTTTCCTCTGTCACCTCCACAAATCCAAGAAAATTGCTCATAAACGGGATCACTTGTTTTGCCTATCTATTTGATTCTTACTATCTTCCGTTTTCTACAGTTTAGACGCTTCTCGAAGTTCAAACGATTTCCTTTAGAATTTCCTTGATCTCTTCCAACCATACGATCTCTTGGTATCCCTGCATAGAGTCAGTTTAAACTAGAATACCATGAGGTAATCAAGATTAGGACCAATGACCAATGAATACAATTGCTGTTGACGTCACCTAAGGCTGAGAAAATGGCATTGGTATTGCGTGTGTGTATTAAATACCTTGACGCAGTTTGACACAGCAACTCCAAATTATACAAGTCTATTGCTATTGTGTTCACAAAGAAAACCATCAAGGTATTACTTCTGATAAAATCTCTGGAATAATGCGCAAAGTAAACATCATTGGTATGTCAAACAAAAGTTAGCGATACTTCACTTTACATAACGTGGTGCAACAAAAGTGTACTTACAGAATAAATATCCTTAGTTTTGTTTTTTATTTCACCTGAATAAATGACAACTGCTTTCAATCCAGGCATTTTATCCCAATGCTAAACAAGACAAACATAAAAAATACGCATAAATTACATTCTTCATTAACTGAACCAATCATGAAGTAATATTGGCGATCACCAAGGGTAAATTCATTTGGGGGTGAAACAAGCTACCATTTGAAAGGAACCTTCGAGTTTGGAGAAAAACTAATGGCTATCGATTTCAAATCCAGTTTACGACCTGGACACTTGATTTGATAAATAAATTAATTAATAAAGAAATAACATACCGGTATAATTTTATCAGCATAGCCTTGGTTTTCTGCAACAAGAATTTCCACTTGAGCATCATTTACTTGGAATTGACAAGCGCTTGGGGAATTGGTTGTGTAAATTCCACATGCTAAGCCACTAAACGTTAAAAAGCAAAAAGCTTTATCTTACTACAAGAATAACAATAGGATATATACCTCATCATCAGTCAAATTCAAGGAATTAAAAAACTCTGCTTTAAAAAATATTTTCTTACTTTGGGAAAAACAGGAATTGCTTTGGGATACGTCTTTTATGATACTGATTTAAAATATATACGGTTTGGTGGTACAGAATGACCCGTCGGTTGATTTGCTATTTCTAAAAAACCAATTCGATATACTCAAGCTAAATTTATTTGTAAATAATAACTGCTAATGCTTATAATGAAGATACAATTAGAAAAAAAAGAAAGACTGGAAATGGGTTTGAAGAAGTAAATGGTTAAGTAAAAAGAAATCACTTAAGTCAAAAGGTGGTGGGAAATTTTGATTAAGCTTATTGTACAAGGACAAGGGCAAAGAAATACTCTTGGGAGAAACTAACTAACGAGTAACCAAATCCAGACAACCATCAGTTCATGTAATGAATATTTTACATCGATGGCTTCTAAAAAAAGTATCCATAGACCAACAACAATGTTTAAACTACTGTGATAATGCCCGGCCCGAGTGACAATGGCTGACAACACAAGGAGAAAAAAATCACAGTCCAAATGCAAAACAAAAACAATGAAATCTAGGATTTCAAAACTTCACAGCCAATGTTTAAGCTGTAATTAAAGATAATAAATAAAAAAAGCATGGGTACGACCGAAAATCACACTTGTAGGTACAGCAACCAGACATGCAGGTTTCGAATTAGGGAAATAAATCAGCTTCACAGAAAAAATCGGAGCGAAGCTTGGCTAAATTTTATTGTCAGGAACTCCTTTTAAAGAACGTTATCTTACTTTTTTATTGTTAGGCTGTAAAACTTATAAGCAAAAAAAACCCTTAAATAATGAGCTCCGTATAACTTGTTTTTCTGCGATAAAAACTTGGCAGAAATTTCAAATAACTTCACATTTTGCGAAATGTGAGTCGCTAATTCGTCCCCTGACATGCGTCCTATGCCACCAAAAATTTTTAACCGGAATGAATGTTTTTGGATTAATAATCGTGATGCACTACTACGAAATAAAAGGCGAAACAAAGTAGACGCCGACTGGTACGCTTACAATTGGTAAAAAATGAAGATCAAGCATATCACTAAAATTAAAAATGCGAAGTACCACAAAAATCTATTGGAAGAAAACTTAACAAAACCAGAGTCATTAATATGTATTAAAATAAATCTCTTTCCAATGGAATCTAAAATAACCCTACTTGTACAAAGTTGAGTCTGGGCGTTAACTCGAACAGTAATAAACCCCCGATCTCAAATGCACTTTGCAGTTGACGTAACACCAGTGTATAAAGCAGATAAAAAATTTCCAATTACCAAGTACCGATTGATTTCAGTATTACCTGAAATTTCCATGATCTTAGAATTTTGGCAACTAAAGTAGTTACTTAAACGTTTGAAAAAATGTTATTCCAATTCGCGATTAGCGTTGTTTTTAAACTCGTATATAAAGTATCATATCGACATACTGCAACTGTTACATTTTAATGTGGCATAATTTCCAACTACAGATATCTAAATTGTTTAGCTGTAAAAATTATTTCTTTAATAAGTTAGTTCTATTTGCTTTTTCATGTCCTACCTCCTGTTGCTGAAGCCTTTGTGCCTCTTGCATTTTTATTTACTATTTTATTTCTTTATTTTACGTAAACATTTTTGTTTATGTCAGCATTGCACGAGAAACAGTTATTACTAAAACGATAAATCTAGAAAATACTATTGGAATAAATAATATAAACAAATAAATAAAAAACAAACAAATAAATAAACTGGCCTAGGGAGTTCCCAGGTAAGCATTTGATTTTTAGGTGGCGCTCGCATAAAACATGCATAGGTTGTCGTACTTTGGATTTCCACATTCATACATTATCACTGACTATACAAAACATTTCAACTATACTATACAAAAATGGATGAAAAATTAGTGCATTTACCCTGCATAGATTGCACCCAGGTCTGCCAAAAACCACTCTGGTGAATTAAATCCTAGTATTCCAACACTGTTGAATGGTTGAAGTCCAAGCTGAAACAAAGTAAATTGCAATAAATATCTCAAAACAAACAATTTATGATGGTTATAATGGATCTGACTCTGTTCTTTGTCCTCTAACGAAAGTGCTCACTCAAGAAAAAATTCAATCTTTTATATACGAGTTGAGAAAATGGCAAAGCAATGCCAGTGCAAATACACCTGTAATGTACAGTTGAGGAAACTGCTATATATGGTCGGACTGTTTCTGACATCCATGATACCAGCATCCATTAATATGTCTAAGAAACTGAAAACTCTTTGTCAGAAAGGTATGAAAATGGACAATGTACCTTGAGGAAGTGAAGATACAGCTGGAGAGGCAGTAAACAATCTAAAGAGATCATCATCATCATCATATTCGGTTTAACGTCCGGTTTACATGCTAGCATGTGTTGGACGATTTCTTGAAATTGACTTCCAAGTTATCCTATCCTTCACCAGGTCTCTGCTGACACAAGGTTTGAAAAATCATCTTATGGGTCTCTTAAATCCTAAGATGCAAAAATGTGTTTTCAGAAGGAGAATTTATTACTTTATGTTATGACTTGTTTAGTAAAGATGGCAGATATATTTGTTCATATAATTTAAGTTAGAAAGGAGCAAATTGAAAGATGCAGCTGCTAGTAAAAGTGTCCCTATGTGTGGTAGCAAGTTTAAAGGGGCAGTGAGAAAGCACCAAGGTATGGTTCCATGCCAAATTAGTAACCGTCAGATGTGTGCAGAAGTTGGTCACGTTGTTAAAATGTGCCATAGTGGGAACTATTGAAGCTGCCTTACTGGATGATGTTGAAAATAGCAGCAAAGATAATGACAACACCACCTCTAATGATGAAAAGGCTTCCAACAACAACTTACTTAGAAACAAAGGATTATGCTATCTATTCAGCCTGAACTATTATCTTGCCTTCCTGGTAAGAAAGATTTTAGAATGCAAATTGTAGTGGATAATAGTTTAACTTAGTTATTTCTAACAGTGCAGACGGTGCCGTTAAAATCATGCAAAATGCACAGAATTTGAACCACACAGCGCATTCAACAAATTTGCCCATCCCAAAGCAAATTCTGACTAAGTCATCTACAATCAGTTCTGGCAATTCAAATTTTCTGGACAGGGAAAATTTAATATGAATGACAAATTACTGTGTAAAGAGATTTACAAATTGATCCAGAACATAGCTTCATACTTGAAACATCACTGTGACCTGCTACTATGGTTGAGTGATAAAAATTGCCTTAACAGATTTGTACAAGCTAGTTTGTGTCACAGTGTCATACCACCACTCAACTAATGTGAAAAATCATGCACTGTGGAAATGTAATGAATATCCTTCAGGGCAAACAAGTGGTCTTGGCATGTGTTTAGTAATCACTGCTCAGGCAATATGGCATTTATCTAAAGTATGACTGGTTAAATACATTTTACGGCTGCCATCTTTACTAAACAAGTCATAACATAAAGTAATAAATTCTCCTTCTGAAAACACATTTTTGGATCTTAGGATTTAAGAGACCCATAAGATGATTTTTCAAACCTTGTTGTTTTATTCTTTTATTGAACATGCAATCTTTTTAAAAGCTCTGTTTTGTTCAATGTTTCTTTCACATTTATTCCAACACATTTGGGATGAAGTATTTCTGTTTACTTTGAATTAGCTCTGGTACTGCCCAGGCTGACTGTGAAAATAGGTCGGTAAATAAGTGACTTTAATGCAACTTTTTGTAATTCTTCAAGCTTAACTGTTGATTATCTCTACTCAAATAAAAACAGAGTATACTCAGTTCAATATGGCCTAACCTGCTCTTACACTAAGATTTCTTAAATAAATTATGAATTGTGTAGAAAATTCTCTTTATGTTTGTCTTTTTATTAACTTCTTTTGGTTTTATAGTTTAATTGATTTATTTCCAGGTTAAGTTTAATTATCTTTCTTCCACTAAATGTCACACTGCAAGTTCAACATTTGTCAACTGAAATAATGGGTTGGTTTTTGCATATATCATCTGCATTGGAGTATCTTCAAACTCAGAAATCAGACATATCTCTTCAGCAATGTTTGTCGATGCATATCGTTTCTGGTCCAAGCCTACCTACTATTTGGGTAGGATTCTGTGTGAGTTTTTGTATGTGTGTGTGGGTGTGTATATGTGTCTCTTGCCACCCAGTGTAATCAATAAGTGCTCATGCCCAATTTCTAAACCAACAAATATTAAGTTGCAAAATCACAAAATCAAGTGCCTGTTTCCCTCAGGAGTGTTGCAATGGTCTTCTTTATTCAGTAATTTCCAAATGCTCAAACTTTGAGAATCTGTGTGCATTTCTGAATGATATCTGCACCAAAAATGTCTCATTGGAGGCCTAGTAGGGCCATCCCTAAATCTCCTCTGTATTTGGTGATCAAGTTGTAAAATTTTCCATTTAAGTTTACATTGTTAGCTAGCTTACAAACTAGGTTGCCTCATAGAAGCCTCAAGGCAAAATGCTCCCTCGCAGTACAGCAACATTGGAACACAAAATGTCAAGAATATCAAGTTCTTCTACATAATACATATGGTCACCATTGCTCCAATTGCAACTGGGGCTGTCTGAACTTAACATTGTGGTATTCTTTAACTTTTGTAGCAGGTCAAAGATGTTTTCTTTTATTTTCTGGAACTTATTTATTTATAATGAGTCTTTATACAGGATAAATCACAAACAAAAAATATGTTGTTATCAATGTGAGTCCTGTTTAAAAATCATAAAATCTAAAAACTAATACTATATTCACTAAAACTGTAAATACAAATAAAAATTAAAATTAGTATTGCTTTATTGATATTTGCACCATGATTGAATATGAATATCACATTCAGACAATATAGGTGAATTTTACCATGACAGGTACCACATAAAGATGACAACATCACATTGATAAAATACCAAGAAGAAAGAATAGACAGAGATAGTGACCACAACCATGCAAGATGCAAAAGACTATAAAACAGTACATATAAGTAAACTGTTTTTTGGCATGAATACAGTGTAGGCCAGGAGCAGAGTTGTACTGATGTAGAAACAGCATTGTATGGTCAGACAAAAGAAATATTAAGAAATAAAATTATTATTACTTGACTACCTGTCAGGTCAGTCTAAAAAATTCAAAAAGTAGTGGGCAAAAAAATGATATGAGAGAAATGATACACATTAATACTGCTAATAGTGTTACCATGAAAGTCAGGTTTAGTGGGAAAGTGGAAGACCTTCACTGAGTGGGTTGGTTGATTCGCTTGCATAATTACTGACAAAGACACACACCCTCCAGCCTACTGAAAGCAAATGAAAGTATGAGCCATCACCAAGAAAGTAAGCCTGGCAGTAGAAAAGTGAGTAATAATAATAATAATAATAATAATAATAATAATAATAATAATAATAATAATGTAAACTGTTAATTTTATATCCAAACACAAAAATTAAAACCCTCACTAATCAAGGAGAAAGGTCAGAAGCTTGCCTATTTCACAAAATTAGTTCAGTTTGTCCAAAGTTGGCTTTTATGATAGAATAAGTAGTAGGTCTATAATATTTTGTAATGACTATATTGGAAAGTTTGGTGGAAAGAAAGCATTTGTGTTTGCTGTCAATGTTTAAAAGTGTTGTACACTTTACTGCAAGTAATATATGATGGATCAAATATACCTTAAAAGCTGATGGAAAGATTTACAAAGCTAACTCTTAAAAAGCTGTGATGAAAAGTATGAGTCAGAGAAAAATATTCCCCATATTTTCAAGCTCTTTTATTCAGGTTTGTTTCATACCACAGTTAATACAAGTATCTATAACTGTTTCTAAGGAGTAGCAAATTAGGTCATAAGGAATCTCCAATTATAATACATGGTGATAAGGGTTCACAGATATCAGTGTATATGGTACATCAGGCCTAATATGAGGCATGCAACCTCTGCATACACTTCAATACATGCCAAAAAACCCAAGGTGTGTTTCTATCACACATCCAGAGATTTTTCCAATGGAAACAACAAATGTTTCAGTGTTTTGTTTTATGAACTCTTTCTTTAGCATAGGTGTCAGCACTTTTCTCACAGTGTATCAACATTTTTGGCGATATCCAACTGCAGTTGTGCTGTAAAGTGCTAAACTAAAAAAACAAAATGTCAAATGAGTTATTGGAGAAATAGGAAGAAGGAATTGTTGACACCAACATCAGGCAATTTCCAAAAGTAATAAATGATCAAGTATGTATGTTGAGGGAACTCACCTAAACCAACAAGAAACTTGGAAAAGGAAATCAACACCCAATCATAAATTGCCTTCATAACATAAACAACATTCATGAAGAAACAAAGCAACAAGCAACTGGGATGTGTTGTGCAGTTGCAGACCAGTTGGTAGAAGAAATTAAATTCTGGTTTAAGGGATTCAATGAAGAAATTTACAAATCCATGAAATGGTTTGACCAATAAAAAACAAAAACAAAAATTACAGAATATTGCAAATATAAGGATTTGCAAACCACTCCAAAATGTCACTTCAGAGTACAAAGTTGGACTTGGTGAGTCAAGAATGGATTTTGTTTTATAAATGTCAAATAAAGACAGACAAATATGGAAAATTGAGTATTTTTATTTCTGGGTTTAATTACAATATTAATATGCCATTCAGCATTGTGCTTTCTTATCCCCAACAAATGAAAAAGCATGTCACACACACATATTGAAGGGGATGCTTTTGCAAAATGCAAAAAGAGAAGAGTTAAACAAGTTACAAATATTAGTCAAAAAGTGGGGGGGAAGCTCGATGATCAAGAAAGCAACAGGCCAGAGACCATTAAATGTTGACCAAGTTATTGGGTTTGCAAATTCAGAGGATTCAGATTTATCGAACAAGGGCAGTGAATATGACTGAACTCTTTCACTTTTTATTCTATATTTATTCATTTTTTTGTCTCTAAATTTTCTGAACTGCTATTTTCACTGTTCCTAATCAGCTGTTTGCAGCACATATTTGACTGTATTTCATTACAGATGCTTTTTTACATATCAAAAATGTAGATAAGCATTTTTAAAAAACACTGACACATGCCTGAAAAAAACAAAGAGTGTGAACTGCCACCCATGACCATCTTTAATTTCACCAGGTCTGATATACCCTTTAAGAGGTTTGAGTATAACAACAAATGAAGGCATATTTTGCAGCTGATGACAACATGAAGAGGGATTTCTGGTTTAAAGAGGAAAGAGCAAGAAAAAGATAAGACTGAGGTTCCAGTTTAACTGATTTTTATGAGTTGCATGATTATTTTTCACACAACAAATAGTAAAACTTAAGATATTTCTGGGTAGCTTACTTTGAACTTTAGACCAAACTTCTTGCATTGTGAAGTGGTGTTGTCAAACAGAAATGAGAGAATGTAACCTTGAGTAAGATGTAAAATGACTTTGTAAACACTCTTTGTGGTCTTTCTGCATAAATTTTAAAACTTTTTTTGTTCTTTCTATAGATATTGTTCTGGATATTGGTACTATTATTAGTGTTTTTCTATGATGGTCTGATATCTAGTGCAAAGCGGGAAAGTATAAAAAAGATCCAGAATGGCTCAGGGGATTTTAAGGGAATTAGTGGTCAAGGGGAAATTAATATCACAGTAAACTGTGGTTAAGAAAATACTGAGAAAATTTCCCAACTGGAAAGCACCAGAACCAGATGGTGTCCAAGGATTTTGGCTAAAGAAATTCAAGTGAGTACAGAAGCAGCTTGCATCATGTATTACAAAATGCTGAAAGGAAGGTAAAACCACAGTGGATGACAAGGGGAAGAACAGTGCTTATCCAAAAAGATAAACCCAAGAGCTACAGTTGCAATAAATTACAATCCCATAACATATCTCCCTTTTACATGGAAATTATTGGTAGACATACTCTCTGAAGAAATATACAGATACATGGAGGGAAAAGACTATTATATGAAGAGCAGAAAGGATGCTGGAAAAACTAGCTAAAATAATTTTAAAAGAAATGAAAAATAAAAAAAAACTGTCAATGGCATAGGTACATTACTGGATGGCATATGACATGGTTACACACTCATGCTTAATGGAATGAAGTAAGAATAAAAAGGACCTTTTAAGGGGATGCCTTATTACCTTTATTGTTTGTTATATCAATTATCCCACTTACAGGCATTTGAAGAAAAGTACCACCTGGTAATGAGTTTGGATCAAATAAGGCTAAACCAACCATTTACTGCATATCTCTATGCCTCTCTACCACAAGCACACTTTCCTTCAGTTTGGCTATTGGGGCAATGGTTTTCTAGCTTCTGTTTTCTGACAAAATGACCAAGAAATTTTAATTGACATGACTTGACCTTGTACCTGACGAACAACAAATATTGCATCAGTCGTACCTCTGCCCAGGTCAAAACCAAATTGGGAGACACCAGTTGATACCAGCCACCTAATATGGCTGTCCACAATTCTCTCTGACTTTCATGACTTGTTCTGTCAGCTTGAGCCCATGGTAGTTGCCCCTGCCCAGAGCACCACCCTTGCCCTTGTAGAGGGAAACAATGACACTGCTCCCAGTCAGACGGAATCGTGTTATCATGGTCAGTAGTGGATGCAAGGTCACCAATCATGGACTACTGTTCCTGGTGGTCCAGCTGCTTTACTTGACTTTAGCTGGGAAATGGCCTTTTTCACCAATCTACAGTTATTGGGGCAGCTGGCCTTCGACTAATGGTTCATCTGTTAAATTCCCCTCATCCCAGTCAAATTCCACATTTAGAAGCCTTTCATAATGCTCTAACCAAGCCTTCTCCTTTGTGTCTTGGCTCAACGACATCTCACCTGCATCATTTTTTACTGGTTGATCACCCACAACATCAACATTCTCCTCATGCATCTGGTTGGTACACGTCTGAAGACTTGGTATCTAGAATTGCATAAATCTTTTTCAAGGAATTGCCTGTCCTGGCTGCCATCCCAACTCAGAAGTTTACAGCATCTTGAGTTTCCCCCCATTCCCACATTTGGGCAATGTGCCTTGCTGTTGTCCTCTACAGTAAGGATCTTCCATCAAACCACAAAAGCTATAGACACTAGAACATTGCTCAGTTGATGTCTACCGCTTGGCTCTGCCATCCAGGTTATGGCAGCTCATAACCCAGAAAGGGGGAATGCAGTTTACAGTCATACCCAGGACTAAGGCCAGGGTTCAAAATAAGAGATTTTCTTCTCCTAGGTGGACTGCCAACCAAGGCTAATGAGCTCCACCTACCCAGGGCTAACAGGTACTACACCTTGCTTAAAGGTGACATGGAAGTAGTTACGGCAAAGGGTAACCTGATTCGCCCACATTGAAACTCCACAACTGGATGCAGTTTGTCATACCCAGGTCATCTACACAAATAAACAAAACAAGACCTCTAAAAACTCTAGTACAATCCTTAAATACCCAAGGCAAAATCCTGTTATCCTCAGTAGTTTACTTGAAAAATATTTATTTCATTATATTGCTCTTTTACTTTGTTTGGTAATATTATGTATGCACCTAATGTTTGTTGGAAGTATTCCAAATTAAAAAAAATAATACAGAATGTTTTACGTTGCACTTGATGGATTCTTCCATTCACCCTGTCATAACCTCTATGGATGTGGGCGATTATGTCCCACCACTTTCATCTTTCTCACATCATACTTAAGAGCTCTTTGCCACTGTAATGCACACCTTTCTTGCTCAACAAACCACAGACTCCTGGTCCATACCTTACATCCTCTATCTCTGCTCCTCTTTCCTTCCACTTTTCCTGCCATTACTACCTCTTTGTCTCAAATGTAAGAGCTATATCATATTTCGAAACGTAGCTCAGAAAAAGCTTACGACTCAAGACATGATAAAGCTCTTATATCTATGGCTTTCTCTGAGTCCATACAGTTCCGAATTTTTAAGATCTTATGTCTTGTTTAGATTCTACTTTTTGTCTGTGTATCTTCTGATCATCAAAGGAAACCATAATATGTACAGGCTAAATGGTAAGTTCTCTTTCATGCAATCTTATTGAAATTCTTTGTTGTGAAAATATTCAAAGACTTCTAAAAATGTAGTGTATTTCCACATTTGCATCATACAAGCACCAGTGCACATTCGCAACAGAAAAACCCTTTATTACTAACAACAAAAGCCTGATCACCGAAGGTTTTTTATCCAATTTTAAAGCTTGCATCCCAATAATTTAAAAAATTCACTTTCACGCTAGGTTAACAAAAATTATAAACTGGCTAATTAAAAGTCTTGGAGATCAATTAAGGATTTCTTCTTCACCAGGTTTTGACGGTAGAAAATGTGTGAATGTGAACATTTCAGCAGCAATATCAGTTATTTCGGCAACATGCTTAATTTTTACATTAATTCTATCTTAGCAAGAGGTAAATCAAAAGGTGAGTGCATGTGTGCTGTTGGATTTAGTTAGCTTATTGAAATAGGCTATTAAACCCACTAATATTGGATAGGGTGGTATCCTTTTGTAACCTCCTCATTGGAGATTTACTGGGTTATCAATTACAAGTGAAAATCATTGCATTATCCACATTAATCCCTTCTTGACTTAACGGCTTAAGAACAGGAACATTTTCAAAAATGGCGTTAAAACGCCCCCTTTCGATAATATTTATAACACCAACAAAATAAAGCCCCCCAAAAGTCACAGTTTCGTCTTGGTTTTGGAAACCATCCTTAACACAAAAGATATTTATTAGCAACGTCAAACAGCAGATTTTTCTTTTAAATCCTAAATAACCAGCGAGAATAATATTTCACTTCCAATGTATATATGTTTTGTCTGCAAATCAAAATATAATCATATGGGAAAAAGAAAACCATGAATTTTTCCAACCTCGCATTGATTAAAGGCAAGGTGGAGATGTTCAATCAAACAATCAATATCATTTTAGCAACGCCATATTTCAGATCAATACCTAATATGAATACCGATGATTTAACATCAAATCCCGGTATGGTATTCACATAGTTACGTTTTAACACAGTACGGTAGCCCTTCTATTCGTCTTGTGTAAATATCTAATTAAGAACAAATTCTTGCGACAGAATGAGTAAATAAAAAAACCACGATGACAGAGTAAAATAAAGCATGTTCATTGATGTTGACTTTGTCATTTCTTGAATGAATGCTTCACACACACAAAAAAGCACCCATGTAGTAAATAAGAAATGAATGAGAGGGTAGAAAAATCAGGTGTTTTGAAATGCAACAAAATAGCTAAAGTGTTACCTTGATAAATGCTTTTGCGACAGCATGAACATCATTACGATATTGCCTATATGACCAGGAAATCCATTCACCATTTCGTTCAATTTTCATGGCAGTCACGTCAGGATATTTTTCGCTGGTTTCTTCGAGTATTTCCATGACAGTGACGGGTGGAACACTTGAGATATGATTCGGGTCATTTCCAACCTTTAAACGTACTGCTCCGTCTCTTTTTATAGTCCAATCGACATTTGATTCTCTTGGCTCTTTCTTTAATGTTAATTTGACTGTTTCTGTTTTATTTTGGTCGACTGGAGCTGGATCACTTGGAACTTCTCCATTCTCTGATTCCACACCTTCCTGTCTTGTTTCTTCTTTGATGTCATCTTTTGGCTTTTCTACAATGGAGACAGATTCAACAACTACAGTATTAGTTTGATTGTCAGCCTTAACTTCACTGCCCTCCCCTTCACCATTTTTTGAAGTCAAAGGGGATGAAAAAACTTCAACACGAAAATTATCCACTGTAGTGGCTGTACTTCCTTTGTCATTCACAACGCTAACTAATTGTACATCCTCTACCTTTAATTCTCCCTCTTCCGACATTGCAACTCGTATTTAAAACAACAAATGCGTTCAGAATGTACTATTTCATTAGTTTTCAATGTATGTTTTGGAAGTACTATCAGATAATCGACTCAGTGTACGCACAGTAGGAACAATGACAATACGTATGTGTTCGCTGTTCCTCAACAGGTAAACAGCTTAAGGACGGGATGGCGAGTGACAGAAACCTCCACATTTGGTCTTGATAAACCTTCACTCTGATTGGCTTATTTTGTCCATTTTTTTTTCCCAATTGCCCAATGGCGCGAAAAATCTTGAAATGAAAAGGGTCTTTGAAAATGCACGTGACCAAACTTTGATCTGTGCCAATGTGTGCCTGTACCCACACATTCACTATCGAAATCAAAAAGACCAAATCAATTTAGATTTGTGATGACAAATAGCAGCCTATACTGACTCTGAAAATCCTGTAAAGAATTGATTCCCCTTCAACAATATTGTTGGCACAGAGTCGCATTTACAAATTGCTTCCAGATGAATGTAATGCAAAAAATGAGGTCTCACTTCTCCCTTTTGCCATTCCCAAATGGAGCACCCCTAAGGCTAATTCAGAAAATAAATCTGACAGCCATTCAATTGTGCCTGTCTTAAACCCTGATCCCCAAACCCAGACTGTCAAAGGCATTCGAGCGTTTAATTTTTGAAAACAAAGGGTACGTCAGGGTAGAGAAATAGCCTCTGGGGTGTCAGTAACCGTTAACCAGTATTTCTTTCGGTCCTTCGGTCTTTTGCACCATCTAAAGGCTCTCATATATATGTGTATGTGTTTTCTCTTCTTTTACCCATACCCCTTATCGCTTCGTATCATTCCAGTACTTGCTATACGTATACTCCAACCTTCACTTCTTGTGTCATACATATTCCATAAATCCCAACAGCCATCTTTTCTGGTTTTGATACGTTTTCAACTATATGATATTAAGACTTCTCATTTTCCTGACGAAGTCTCCTTTTCTTAGCATCATATGAACAGAAAAACGCCCTCTCGTTGCAGTGTCAATGTGTTGACATTTGAACACTTGGTCTTTTCCCCACAGAATTAAAGTAAGCTCGAAGGAGGTTGGGGAATATTCAAATTTGGGTGTCACTCATGTTGATAGGTGGTACTCAAGATGAAATTGGGTTGGAATATGGGAGTTTTTCCAAACGGGTTGGATTAAAGAAGCTCTACCCTTTTTTACGATTGTCTGCTTTGTTGTTCTTTTCGTTATCTGCTTAAATGAACAATAAGCAAATAATTTTTCCGGTGTTCTTCGCCATTTTTATTTGTCATTTTGTTTTGAATTGCCTCTTTTGATGACGTGGGAGTAAAAGACGAGAGAATAACGGGAAAGAATGTTACCCAGCACGTGAAAATGCAAGCTGCTGAGGATTGACAATTTATCCGAATCTTTGTCTTGGTATTTGAAAAAATGAACAGAGGCAGCATCATGTCTTTAATTTTCATGACTTTCCGTTTGATTGGCTAATGGTTTGGTGTGGAATGAACAGACAAAAGCAATTGAAAAGCCAGAAGAAGATGGGTAGTCACAAAACTATACAATCTTCCTATGAAGTTTATTGATAGTTTTACGTTTGAAAAGACCATAGCATGGTATCCGATTTGTTGACCCTTACTTCAAAAATGTACTTCAAAGGCGACAATCTAAGAACACTAATATGTCCAAGGAAAAACAACCCCAAAACTACCGTGGTCAAGAACAAACCAAAGAGCCAGAACGTAATGATATCTAAAATTCCTGATCCATACTGTGAAATCGTCACAATCACACCCAACTTCTGAACAAGAAGCGATGGAAAAAGAATATACCCCTGAAAATAAATTATTGATTGAGCTGCACAAGAAATAAAAGAAAGGACATGAAGTCAGCAACAATTGGAAATATTTATGGAAATAAGGAAAGCGAACAGTGGAGCACCAACTTAATAACCATTGTAATCACAGGATTCCGTTGATAACAACAAGTGGCTCTTCTGTAGGGCCAGGCCCTGTACCACAGCGGAACCAAGGGACATGACGCTCTCTGATTTTTTGCTAAATTAAGATTCAAGTTTGGGCAAATTTTCATGTAGGTATGTCTGTAAGTCTTTTACACAAAAACAGGTGGGCCTCGTTGTTGCTGAAGTCGCTCCACTGGAACGGCGTTAGCAAATATTTTAGCCAAGAGCCTCGGTGCCCCAGAAGAGACTCAAAAACTAAAGAAAGAAGTCTTCTCTTTGTTTTTTTTCTTTGAGGGAAAGAATTTGTGTTCTTGTTCTTGTTCTTGTTCTTGTTCTTGTTCTTGTTCTTGTTCTTGTTCTTGTTCTTGTTCTTGTTCTTGTTCTTGTTCTTGTTCTTGTTCTTGTTCTTGTTCTTGTTCTTGCTCCTCTCTGTTGATGGTTTTTTGCTATATAATCTTTTGACTTTGAGAGAAAGAATCTGTAAAGCTCTTCCAAAAATAAGGGTGGTGCACTGTTTTCAAGAGAATCAATGACGGTGAGTTATTTTCTAACTTCATACTACAAAGGTATTGCTCAGCACTCAATGTTACCAATGAGTTCTGTCAGTACAAGTGATGGAGTATGTAACGCTTAATTCCGACCATTGCAAATTCGTGTTTTTCTGGGTTGAACTACAAATATTTACCTTTGGTATAACGAATATCAGTGTCACCACGATGACTCTTAATAGTTAATCGCTTACTCNGTTTTTTGCTATATAATCTTTTGACTTTGAGAGAAAGAATCTGTAAAGCTCTTCCAAAAATAAGGGTGGTGCACTGTTTTCAAGAGAATCAATGACGGTGAGTTATTTTCTAACTTCATACTACAAAGGTATTGCTCAGCACTCAATGTTACCAATGAGTTCTGTCAGTACAAGTGATGGAGTATGTAACGCTTAATTCCGACCATTGCAAATTCGTGTTTTTCTGGGTTGAACTACAAATATTTACCTTTGGTATAACGAATATCAGTGTCACCACGATGACTCTTAATAGTTAATCGCTTACTCGACTAGACAAAAACTGAGAGAAAGAGCTTTATTTGCTCTACATTTTTCATGTTTATTGTTGGTCCTCTTATGCTTTCCGAAGGTATATCGACCTTCAAGGGCGGGTACAGGTTTTTAAAGATGTTATTCGAAATATTTGCCTAAAAAATACGAAAACATTTTGATTTCTGGATAGGCTGAAAACGCTATGTAGGCCATTTTAAAGTCATAAAATGATTTATAAACTTTTAAAAACTTACAATTTTCATAAAAATACTTTTAAATAAAGCATGGTTTAAATCAGTGACGGACGAGAAAAGTTAATGTAAAGGCTCGTTTCAACTCAGACCGGACAGGACCGGACAGGACCGGACAGGCCGGACAGTACCGGAACGTTTCTTTTGTTTCAGATGAAAAATTGCCATAACACTGTATTTACACCATGTCGCATGCACGTAATCTTTTTGCTAACAAAAACTTATCACGAAATGTCGAGCAATCCGTTTCATCTTTTTTTTCAACAACAATACGGGAGCTGTAAAACAAGCCAAAAGTCAATCTGCTGCAAAATTTGATTTGTGAAAGCAAAATTTATATTGACAAAATTACCCCCGCCTTGGTTCGACAAAAGAAAAACAACTGACGTACTTGGAGTACTTCGCTACGCGGGGGTTGTTTCAAAAGTACGTCAGCATCCAAAACCAGCCTAAAATAAATTTAAAATAGAATATCATACCCCCGTATAGTGTGCTTTTGATACCACGGGGGTGGTTTCCAAGTTACGTCAACATCCAAAACCAGCCAAAATTTATAAAAATGCAATACCATACAATACCATACACTGCCAGAAGTTACACCTGCTGAGCGAATTCTTCAAGGCGGAAAAGAAAGTAAATTCCGCGATCACACAATACGGAAGATAAACCTTTGCTATGATGTTTTACACGACGAATGGAAGTTAGCTCGTATACGGGGAAAGTTCACTGATAAGTTGGACAATAGAGTAAACCACGGGTTTCAGTGAAGACTACATTATTAAATTCCCCTAGTTAACCTCATAAACAAAATGGGTATTTTAGATGATAAGTGTGTCAAACGTTATTCAAGAGATAGGAAATGTATTAAATAAAAATCACAACGTGAACAAAAGTACGACTTCGTAACGTGGAAATCTTCCTTTGCAGCTTAAATAACGTTGTGCATTGCTGTTCATGCGCATTTTTGAGTAGTTGAATACCCGATGCGTCTATATTTCATTGCTGGCCATAGATTTGTATAAATATTTGGCCTCAAAGATGGATAGCAAGAGAAAGATTTTAGGTGTGACCCTGGAATCTCTTTGACTTTATGAATAAGGACCAAATGTTAAAGAACAGATCTGGAAACTATTTTTTTGGAATCGTTAGAGATTCGAGGCTTGGTCGAGTCAATTGCTAACTTTTTTGTTACAACGGCTTGAAAATGACAAATTTGTTGAACTCCTAATAAACGTCAAGTTTTTCACAAGAACGCGAGGAAGAAATAAAAAAGTTCTAATGGTTCTCTTTCGCTGTGGACAACAATGAACAACCCCCTCCCCCTTCTCTTCAGCCATGCAGTTCACGTGCAAATCTTCTTTTTCAAATTAGCACCATTCAAAATAAATACAGTCTCTTGTGGACTTTTTTAGCAAAAGCAATGCATTCGTATGATCGTGTCAGTCCAAAGGTCGTCCTGCTGGCAGATTTTATTGATTCATCTGATAAAAAAGAGGATATTTAATCACCGGATTTGACCAAGCTACTTTTGTTTTCTTTATTTTACACAGGGGCGCTTTATTATGTTCAAAAGGTCCTTCTGAAACAATAACCTTGCTTCAGATAAAAACATTTCACCTTTGTTCTTGTCAGTTCAAAACTATTTTCACAAATAATCATTCCTATAGAAATGTCTAAGCAAAGGCATTTTATCCACTTCATCACATTTATTCAGAGCCTATTACAACCATTTATTTAAGTCAATCAAAGAAATCTTCCCAAACGAGTCTTGTGTTCGAATTGTCAAGTAGCACACAAGGCATATAGCTACTACCTCTGTATTTGGAAGGAAAGAGAAATAACAAACCGAAAAGATATTTCTGCCAAATGATCAGATTTCGATTTAAACTTGACAAAACTTAAGTCATGTGGTGGATAAGAGTACTCTAAGGCCAAAGCCTTGGACTATCTACCTGGCCGAGGAAAAAAGCAAGAGTTATTACCGTGAGCAATAAAATCTGCTTGAGAATAAAGATCCTGAGAGTAACAAGTCATGCAAAACCCAACAATTTAAGCTGGTACCCGCAAAGAAAAGTCGTCAAAATAATTTAGCTGATAGTGTCTATAGAAGAGATTAAAACAGGGTACATTTCGTTAACGAAACAAATGTTGAAGAGTAGCAGCGATCTTGAGAACTATTAAGTTATTAACAGGTTAGGAACTTAATCTGAAACGTTAATATAACATGAGGAAGGAGCTGTTCAGAGGTGACATAGTACTTCTTGGAAGGAAGGTTCGTAGATAAAGATAAAAAAAGGCCTGACATATTAGGTACTCTCTAATGCGATAAAAAATATTAACTTTTCTTGAAGCAGACAAACCAATATGAATAAAAGAACGTAAAAAAAGAGCTGGAGAAAATGACAGATCAAGCAACCTTAATGATGAGCATTTCACAGGAAAAGAAGCAGCGTCACCGGGGTGAACATCAGAATGACGGTCCATAAATATTCGAAGGAAGATGAGATATAAATTGTATTTTTATCTCTTTGGACGAAACCAGTCATCGCCGCTCGCTCTCTCTCTCTCTCTTTCTCTCTCTCTCTCTCTCTCTCTCTCTCTCTCTCTCTCTCTCTCTCTCTCTCATTCTGTTTCTTCCTATGTGTCTCCTCACTATTTACTTGGTTCCTGGTGACCTCATGAATATAACACTTGAAGGCACTGCTCGCCAAACGTCATCCACAAGAAAACTCAGCATGTGTTCTGTGTTGTCAAAAATCCACACACACATGCACAGAAAATGATGAACAAATCGTAGAAGTAATAGTTAATGTCGAGTAATGTATATGCGAACACAAATTAAGAATTAAGGCAACAAAAATAAATGTTTAAAGTTATAAAGCTATAGAATTTATCTTTCGTCGATACAACGAACGATTTTTCCAGACCAAAACAGCTGAGTTTTTAAAGAATTCGTTATCCATCAGGTGCAACAGTTACTTTTGCAACCAAAATCACAAAGACAAACAAAGTACAATGTGAAAACGAGGTGGCAAATAGTGTTCTTTCCTACTAAATCTGAACTACTAAATCTCAGAAAATAGCAAAAAGCTCCTTTCAGAGACTTGATTTGGGCATTGAAGTGCAAAAGTGGACTGACAGATGGCATAAAAAAGGAGATCTCACCAATGAATGGAAAGATCATATTGTAAGCAAAGCTGGATAACCTGCCAAAAACCTGGCATCCCGGTAGGTCTGCTGACATCTGGTTGTAATATTGCAATAAAATATTGTCTCGCTTTCTTGAAAAAGTTTGTGGTTCGTTCACTGAAATGTGATTGTTTATCTTTGTGGTGTGGAACGAAAGAGATGTTATACCACTTTTTTGGTTACACTCAATGTCATTTGACATTTGACATTCACTATGGAAGCTGGTGGTAATAAACTTTGCTATTAAGATCTTTTCATCTCCTCAAAAGATAAAGTATTAAGCATTCCGGTTTAAAGTAAAAATGCCCATTCCCATCTATACCTACAAACTTATTCTTGTCAGAGATATTCGTCAATTAGAGGCATTCCGAAGGGTGTAGCAGAATCTGTTTTGCTGATGCTAAATGCGATTAAAGGTGAGCAGAATATCGACCCTATCTTGTGACCAAAGGTTACAAAAAAGATAAAAACCTTATACATGATGTTATCCGAAATAGTTAAAAAATAAGAGTAAACAGCGACAAAAAAGAACAAAACAAACAGGCGGGACGGTAATCTAGAGAGACGGTGGCAGGGGTAGCATAATACAGATCATGAAGACCTTATTTTCATTATGGCCCCTAAATCTGTTGCTCGCAATGATGAAAAAAAAAGTTACTGAGGATTATTAAAAGGGTAGAATTATGTTCAGTGCTGTTTTTAACCCTCTTGGTCCAGATATTTCTGCTATTTAAAAGAGGAACTTAATAATTATTGAAAATCACCCAACGTTGGGTGTTGTGTTCTCGAAGGTTGTCAATAAACGAGAAAACAGTTTGAAGAACTCACTTGCAAGGGCTGATGTAACATAAAAGTCGATCTTACAGAAAATTCTGGGCAAGGTTGCGTATAATGTGGCAAAAAATTTTGCGATTCATGTAACAATTGTGCCACAGAAACACCCTTCATTTTCTCAAAACGAGTCGTCAAAGGTATGCAATCAGATCACCTAGGAGTTGTGCAACCAAAAATGTGATGCACCTTGCTTTTTGTGTAGTTTGTTGAGAACAAAGGGCATGGCCTTCAACGAATTGGAAGTCGCGCTTGTCGAATTACAAATCCCAGATTATAAACAAAATAAATTCATGGGGTATTGTGAAGCAATTTATTCGTGTTTGTCCGGATAAGTTTGCAGAAAAACTGGGATTTATTATTGTTGACGTCATCAATAA
Source organism: Morbakka virulenta (assembly GCA_003991215.1). NCBI lineage: Eukaryota > Metazoa > Cnidaria > Cubozoa > Carybdeida > Carukiidae > Morbakka > Morbakka virulenta. The sequence continues at coordinate 629,511 of RDPX01000034.1, forward strand.
CAAAGAAAATTTAACAAATGAGCAAATCGATTACTTGCTTTTACAAAAAGAAAAACTTTGGATTCGTACTTTAATAACTCAATATAAAAGCAAGAATGGAAGTCACAACTGGTCACGGTCAGAACGAAGTGAACGGGAAAAGATTTGATAATTGAGAATGGGTTTTTTTCGACCCCTCCTTTTCACATTGTACTTTGTTGATATTTCTTATTTTGGTTGCCAATATGACTGCTGTGATTTCTTTTGCTACACTTGATAGATAGCGAATTCTTTAAAAAGTCAGCAGTTTACTTCTGAAGAAGTCAGTCGCTGCATCGAGGAATTGTAAAGTTGATAAACTCATAACTTCAGATATATGTTTATATTGCTTGTTTCAAATGCTTAATTTGTGTTCGCATATATTTATATATGCGAATACAAATTAAGCATCCCACAATAACTATTTAAGCTATGTTTGCTCCGGCAATATGGCCAGAGAGTTATGTCTCAGAAGCTCTGTGCTGCACTGATGAGCCCACAAAGGGCGAAACGGTACTGTCTGCAGATTGAGCGTATATATATATATNCCTCTACATGGACACTGACGAAAAGACTGCTCACACGTCTAGACGGCACATATACCAGAATGCTTCGTGTCGTTTTAAACATCTCCTGGCGTGAACACCCAACTAAACTGCGTCTTTATGGCAAGGTACCTTCACTGTCAAACATCATCATAAAATCCCGCATGCGATTCGCCGGTCACTCTTTCAGAAGCAAAGACGAACTAGTGAGTGAACTGATAACTTGGCAACCCACTCATGGAAAAGCCAATGTTGGAAGACCTCATAAGACCTATCATCAACAAATAGCAGAAGACGCTGGCTGCCACAACACTGATGAACTAGAGACAATGATGCAGGACAGAGATAGTTGGCGAGAAAGAATCAGATTAGTCCGGGTAAACAACCCGACCGTGATTGATTGATTGATTGATTGTGAAGCAATTTATTCGTGTTTGTCCGGATAAGTTTGCAGAAAAACTGGGATTTATTATTGTTGACGTCATCAATAACAAAGAAAATTTAACAAATGAGCAAATCGATTACTTGCTTTTACAAAAAGAAAAACTTTGGATTCGTACTTTAATAACTCAATATAAAAGCAAGAATGGAAGTCACAACTGGTCACGGTCAGAACGAAGTGAACGGGAAAAGATTTGATAATTGAGAATGGGTTTTTTTCGACCCCTCCTTTTCACATTGTGCTTTGTTGATATTTCTTATTTTGGTTGCCAATATGACTGCTGTGATTTCTTTTGCTACACTTGATAGATAGCGAATTCTTTAAAAAGTCAGCAGTTTACTTCTGAAGAAGTCAGTCGCTGCATCGAGGAATTGTAAAGTTGATAAACTCATAACTTCAGATATATGTTTATATTGCTTGTTTCAAATGCTTAATTTGTGTTCGCATATATTTATATATGCGAATACAAATTAAGCATCCCACAATAACTATTTAAGCTATGTTTGCTCCGGCAATATGGCCAGAGAGTTATGTCTCAGAAGCTCTGTGCTGCACTGATGAGCCCACAAAGGGCGAAACGGTACTGTCTGCAGATTGAGCGTATATATATATATTGATGTTGCAGTGCCAATGGATGTTCGAGTTGTGATCAAAGAGGGGGAGAAGCGAGAGAGGTATTCAACTCTGCAAGAGGAACTTGGGCGCATGTACCGAGCCAAAGTGACCATTGTGCCGGTGATAGTTGGAGCCATGGGAACATTACCACCTGGAATATTCGAAGCATTTGAAACATAGCAGATCCCTAATATTGCTGCAAGTGCTCAGATTTCAGCACTTTTGGGTACCGCATCAATCTTGCGCCGTGTGGTGCGCCTCTGAGGTCCTGGTCCGGACCTCAGACGTAGACATACTTATCCTAGGTTACCTAGTGACGCAGTAGCGTAAAAAAAAAAATTAAAGAAATATATATATAACATGGCAGAGTATAGTAGAGAAACATAAGATACTGGAGAGCTCAATATAAAAAATACAACTAAAATATGTGTAATGAAGATCGAATTAGCTCCCAGTATTTAAAGCAATCATAAGCTTTATGTGTCATGTCAATAGTTTTCAAATTGGAAATAAAATTCATGTGAGAGAACTGTTAACAGGGATTAACTTGCGGTTATGACGCACTTGATAACCGCATTAAGCACGCAATATAAGTAAACAAGCATTAAATGTTTTAAATGTCATTTCTGTTTTCACTTGTTGGCAATACGGGGTATTAAACCAAACAATATTTCGAGGTCTTGTTCGGTTTTGCGAATTCTCTTGAGATGATTCGTAAGAAAGGGTTAGGTTGAATACACTTGATCACAGGACAATATCGCAAGTGTTTTTCACTTGGTTGAATTCTGTGACATCACAGGAAAGATCGGAAATTCTTTTGTTGGTCATCTATGGGAGTTGTTAGTTTATTAATAGTAGATGATTTGAATTAGAGTTGATGTAGAGTGGTATGTCATTTGGTTTTCTGAAGGGCAAGTACACACAAGTGTCAAGGTACAACGACACATGTAGAAAATGGGTAGTTGTAAGATTTTTTTCGATTAAGATCTTAAGACCTGTTTTGAGTATTTTGATGATTTTGTTCTCTAAGTTTGTTAAGCTTCGGTTGTACATAATAGCAAAACCACCTACTCGGTCCAGGAATATCTGGTCTTTCTTTCAGATGGAAACAAGTTTATCCAGGGGCTCCAATCCAACGAGCTCGTACACTTCTACTCCTCCAAAGCGTTTCATTGTAACGCCTAACAAAGGGTTGCCACCCTTTTTAATCCAGGTGCCATTTCCGTTAAACAGTAAAGATCTGCTGGCTTGTTTGATAATGCTGAAGGCGTCACTTGATATTTTCGATATGGAGTTGGCATAATCAACTGCACACTCTGGCATTAATTCAGATAGAAGGGTAAAATTTAACGACGTCAAATTTAATAAAATGAGGCTTGCATTGTCAAGATGCCTGGACCAGTTAATAATGTTTACAGTGTTTTTCCATTAATTAAATAGCTATTTTTTTATAACGATGGTTTTATAAGGGGTTTTGTTTTTGTTTTAACGTCATTTTCCACCAGTAACTGGAGCTCAGACGGTGCCCTTCACAGGGACTTGGATTTGGCATTGACCCTTCCTGACGCCAACCAATGGCTTTTTTCTTTTTGTGAATTTCCCAAGTCGCCCGCTCGGGGAATTGAACCCGAAATTCTTGGTTACGGTGTAGCTGCACTAACCATTAAACCACGGCTCCTCTTGCATTTACCACGATCTAATTCTTGAATATTTGTGGTTTTCCCAGAAAACTCTGGCACATTTTTCGAGGATTTCATTCTCGTTATTCAGTTTCTTGAGAAAGCTGTTAACTTTGTTTCCAAATCCTACAAATCTCGTTTGAAATCGATATCAAGGCTGTGTCGAGGTGGCGTCACGTTTGTGTTCAAGCCGAATGTGGGATAGTTATCATTGTTATTGGAGTCGTTTCTGTGGTCGGGTTTGCCAAAGAAATTACCTTTCCATCGCACACGTTTTATGAACCCCTCTACCTTTTCAGTAAGCTCCTTCTTCTTCTTCTACAGAGCTCATTTCAAAATGTCGCCACGAAAATAAATTTATTACCGGAAACGTGAAACAAACATTTATGGTTTGCTTACTTTTATGACAGCCCTATTACTTTTATTAAGTGTGTAATAATGGCAATTTAATAACTTTGAGGTCTCTCTGGAGTGATCTCTACATTTTAAATATTTTGCAAATAGTTTTCCCTTACGGAATTTATTTGCAGTTTCAAAATTGTTTCAGACGGAGCTTAGTTACTGCAAACACAGTAATATAAGTTTTATGCTTATTACACACATACAAACATATATATATATATATATATATATATATATATATATATATATATATATATATATATATATATATTTGTGTGTGTGTGTGTTGGTAACTGTTAATTTTTGTTTAATTTTAGTAATCTTAGTACAATTTCATTTCAATTTTTGTTTAACTAACGATTGAATTGTATTTACAAATTCGTGCTACTAATGACCGCGAGCTGTGGACCAAGCTTAACGTAAAAGTCGCCTTACTTACCCTAGGCTGGTAGGCTTTAGTAAATTATTTAATTTGATAGTACTTAGCTTTTCGTTAAGTGTTACCTGCGGCAGGTGTCACTTCAAAAACTTTAACATTGCTCAAATTATATGCAACAGAGCAAATTGTGTATTCATTACTGGTGAGCAACTCATTTTTCCGTTGCACTCGGGTTGACGTCAGTCTAAAATGTGTGCATAAAAAATTCTTGACTGGCTCCATTTCTAACACTCTCTTCATCGTTTTCATAAAAATGGCTCATCTATTGTTTTAACAGTGGTAATGAAGAAATCAGGAGTAAAATCAGGAGGAAAAGTTTTTTATATCATAATGCACATTCAGCTGTCTGAAAAGCGCCTTCCTTCTGATGTAANAAAATAAATTTATGACCGGAAACGTGAAACAAACATTTATGGTTTGCTTACTTTTATGACAGCCCTATTACTTTTATTAAGTGTGTAATAATGGCAATTTAATAACTTTGAGGTCTCTCTGGAGTGATCTCTACATTTTAAATATTTTGCAAATAGTTTTCCCTTACGGAATTTATTTGCAGTTTCAAAATTGTTTCAGACGGAGCTTAGTTACTGCAAACACAGTAATATAAGTTTTATGCTTATTACACACATACAAACATATATATATATATATATATATATATATATATTTGTGTGTGTGTGTGTTGGTAACTGTTAATTTTTGTTTAATTTTAGTAATCTTAGTACAATTTCATTTCAATTTTTGTTTAACTAACGATTGAATTGTATTTACAAATTCGTGCTACTAATGACCGCGAGCTGTGGACCAAGCTTAACGTAAAAGTCGCCTTACTTACCCTAGGCTGGTAGGCTTTAGTAAATTATTTAATTTGATAGTACTTAGCTTTTCGTTAAGTGTTACCTGCGGCAGGTGTCACTTCAAAAACTTTAACATTGCTCAAATTATATGCAACAGAGCAAATTGTGTATTCATTACTGGTGAGCAACTCATTTTTCCGTTGCACTCGGGTTGACGTCAGTCTAAAATGTGTGCATAAAAAATTCTTGACTGGCTCCATTTCTAACACTCTCTTCATCGTTTTCATAAAAATGGCTCATCTATTGTTTTAACAGTGGTAATGAAGAAATCAGGAGTAAAATCAGGAGGAAAAGTTTTTTATATCATAATGCACATTCAGCTGTCTGAAAAGCGCCTTCCTTCTGATGTAACACATCCAGAAAATTACAAACAACACTGTTCTACTACTTTCTGCCTGAAAACAGGAGGAAGTAGGAGAAAAATCTAATTGTAGGGCACATGATCTGCACTTGCTACTGGTTGTTCAATATTTTACAGAGTGATGTTTTTGGTACTGATTGTCTCTAACTATTAAGTCGATGTTCATTCATTATTTCTTAAGTGTAATTGAAAAATAATAAATAAATAAGGTCAAAAAACTTCAGCCATGAAGGTGTGCTTTTTAGTAAAAGAAAGATATTAACACTCTTTTTAACCCTATCAGAGTAGATCCCTTGTCTTTGAAGTGGGAGGGTTGGGGAGAAGTAGTCAGCAAACCCTTTTGATAATAATTTACAGAAAAGCTATTACAGTAATAAGTAAAGATCTGGTTAAGTCTATGTTTATTCAGGATGTCTCACAGGCAACCAATGGTAATCTTCATTTAAATAGTCACCAAAAGATGTATTCGTTGAAGTAGTACCGAACTTTCTTATTCAAACTTTTACTATGACGACCCACAAATTTGCCCTTTTCTGATGTCTCTTTCAGTAGATATTATTATGAGTGTTGAAAAACGAAGAGTTGATTTCTATAGAATGTCATAATGGTAGTGAGACTTAAACAATTGTTTTTTAACCAGACAAGCTTTTCACAGCCACTTTATGTTCGTAAAGTCTTCTGATTAGCAAGGGATTTGATTGCAGGTGTTTCGTTGATGAAAGTTTAAACTGATGATTGTTCAATTGTTAAATATCATGGTCTTTTTTCTCATTATTAGTAACGTTATGACATGTACGAATAAAAAAGAATGAGAAGCCTTTTTAGAGCTGATGAGGTATTGTAGAAATAAGAAAAAGAAATTAAAAGGCTAAGAACATTAAGGAATACTGTGCCAATTCTGGCAAAATAAACTTAGTAAATAGGAAAAGGAAAAGGTATAGCTATAGGAATAAAGATAGGAATAAGAATAAGAATAGGAATTAGAATAGGGGGAGCAAGAGGAAGAGGAATAGAAATAGGAATGAAAATAAGAACATAAATAAAAATAGCAATAGGAATGCAATGCGAATAGCATTAATGAGAGTAAAAGTGACAGTAATAGTATTAGCTATAGTGATAGTAAGAAACATCGTGACACTGATAGTTATAGTAATAGTCAGTCAAAGTAAAAGTGATATTAATAGTGGTAGTGATAGTCATAATCATAGTAATAGTCATAGTCAAAGTGATAGTGACATTGATGGTGATAGTGATAATCGTAGTGATAATGATAGTGATAACCGTAGTGATAGTGACAGTCATAGTGACAGTCATAGTGATTGTGATGGTAATAGTCATAATGATTGTGACAGTGATAGTCATAGTGATAGTAATAATAATAGTCATAGTCATAATCATAGTCATAGTCATAGTCATAGTCATAGTCATACTCATAGTCATTGTCATAGTCATAGTCATAGTCATAGTGATTGTGATAGTAATAGTCATAGGTGATTGTGATTGTGATAGTGATAGTGATAGTGATAGTTGTGTGATTGTGATTGTGATTGTGATTGTGATAGTGATAGTGATAGGGATAGTAATAGTGATTGTGATAGTGATAGTGATAGTGATAATTATAGTGATAGTGATAGTAATAGTAATAATAGTAGTAAATGTCATAGGTATAGTAACCCTGGCTTGCTGTTTCGTCACTTGGTCTTTAGTGCGAGAAGCGACTAACAAGGACCAAACTAAGCTCAAAGTATTTATAGTAGTATATTTTAGTATATAGTAGTATATTTTACTCAAAATTTACTGACAGTTACCATACTGTGATCATAACTATTACTATTAATTACTATTAATTGATATTACTTTGGCTAGCCTGTGATAAAAGAGAAAGTGGCTCCCTTAAAGAGCATCATTAAATAGTACGCACGATTTAGCAAAAATAATCATAAACAAGTATACTATAGTACCTGTATATTTTTTGTAGATGGGTTATTTTGCACTTACATATACAAAGTATCTTTAAGTATCTCTTGACTAATTAAAAAGTCCATGAAAATATAAGGGAAAGTTTGGTTTTTTATGATATCTAAGTAAAAGTGGCAAAGGCTATTGCTTACGTTGACTGTTTTTTTTATTGAAAACACAATTTTTAAATATTTATTCATCATTCTCCAGCTTCATTAAACAAACATGGAAATAATTCAATCGAAAAAGGGAAAAGGCTATTGTACTACAAGGGTTACAACTACACGCGAAGAATTCCATACGATGCTGATGGTAATGAATGTGAAACGCATGCGAAAGAAGGATCTGCAGGCAAGGAATGAAATCAAAATCGACGGTGTCATGACGGTCCGTTAAGGATGGTTGCAAAGGGACCAACATCAAGCGGACTTGAATATAATGTTGACTATGTGTTTACCTGCCTCTGCTCCCTTTAGCCTGCCAAGACATTGAGATCTTTGAGCGGCTATGGGCCACAGTTAAATATCAATGCTCAAGAATGCGTATTCAAACCAGGATAATGGACGTTGAGGCTGCAGCTATTAAAGAGCCATAGAATTCTCGTTCGCGGAGAGTATTTTCCAAAGCTACTTTTTTCACTTAAGGCAATCGGTTTATATTTTTGTATATTGATTTATATTTTTTATATTTATTACATTTATAAGAATATATTTTAAAGCGCTTGCTCTTTTATCACTTGCTTTTCTGTCTGTCCGGCTTGCTCTTTCATAAGTTGCTCTTTCACCACTTGCTCTTCTGTCCATTCACTATGTTAATGGACAGAAGAGCAAGTTTGTAATAGAGAAGGTTTTTCAATGAAGCCTATGTCAATGAAGTTCCCTAGCCTTTTTTCATACTGTAAACTTAAAACAGAATACTTTTTTTCTGAACCATTTCAAATTGATTAAAGGTATGTGTTTTCTGCTGCATAGACTGCCATCGAATTATAAAATGACGGAGATGCATGGAGTGTTCGTGCATAGTCCATATAGGGGTTAGAACTAATCTAGGTTCAGTTCTATTAGCTGTACTTGGATGTCCCAAAGAAGGGAGTATACTGCTTTTCCAGTCTATAGTAGTCCGTCGTAAAATTTGCCCTTTTGTGGTAGGATTGGTGATGTTCTTAAGTCATGATATAATTTAAGAAGTCTTTGTACGTTTAAAAGCCCTGTAGTAGCTGACCAACCCAGTTTGAGTCACTGAATATACAACTGGTCGGTTGTATCAAAATTCTGTTTACAAATTGGGAAGAAAAACTGTCTCTGAAGGCTTGTAAAATCGAAGCTGTTGATGGTTCCTGTTCAGTAACAGTTATCTTTTTCCTGTTTTTCATCGAGTTATTATAAGTTATTTTATGTTATTATATTACATGAAAGATATTTTATTACCCAAGTGGCTGAGTGATTAAATCAACTGATTACCATGCAAAAGGTTCGAAGTTCGAACCCCGACCACGTCTCTAGAAGTACTATGTCCAGTTTTCCCGTCATTAGTGGGACATTACTGAGTTTGCAAATGTTTTTGGAGACTGAATGGGGATTGGAAAGAAATCAAATCAGACAAGTACACCTCTGCGCTAAAGTCGCTTCAAATCCCTGCTTAGGGTGAAAGACCTAACAAATAAAAAAACCCAGAGATTCATTATTACTCATTTTCTCTATGGCTAACTTTACAACTTTCAAATCATATTAAGTACTAATCTGACGTTCCTTTTAATTTTATTTTTAATCATTTTGTCCTGGACAATGCAAGAGGAAAAGGACGAGACCTATAGCGTCTGGTTTTAAGATATATCTGTATAACACGAAACAAAAGTGATTGCAAGAAAGATTAGACATGAAAAACGTTTCCATAAGAAATAGTATTGTGGAACAAGGAGATTGAGACCTCTTGAGGACTCAATCTTGAGGTAGCTTTATACTTCTTGTTGATTGTATTAAGAAAGACCCTCGAAATAATTGCCAGTATTAGAGTGACGTATTACATTAAAAGAAAAGCAAGATCTTTTACAGATGAGATTATTAGCAGTTAATTGTAGTTCTTGTGTTAGATTGCATTTGCATACACTTACGTAGCAAGTTTTAAAGGGTAGTTTAATTAAGACAATTGCTAGGTACAATTAAGGTAAATTACAAACTAATTCAAAAAATGTTATCGTTTTTTTTCTTTAGGTACAGAAAATAGAAAATGTATTTCTAATATTCATAATTACTTCAAAAAACAATACCCAAAGATGCGGTGAGGATAAGTTTTGGTCTTTACTAATTAGGATTGTGGTTTGTTTTGACAAACCTATAGTAGTTTGATAGCTGAAGAACTAAGAATCTTAATTAGGTTGAATTGGTAGCGAGGGTGGTGGTGGGGGGAGTGTGCGGGAAGGTTATAGTTAAATATCAAATCGAAGACATATTGTGAATTCGGATTTTACAAAAAGATAATAATACCTTAGATGAAGGCAAAGAGCTGGTATAGAATTTGCAGAGTATTTGGTGAAAAGAGACGACGCAAAATTAGTCAAGAAGATGGAAGAAAAAAGAGCATCCAGAAGTAAAGGAAAAGAAGAAGGGTTAAAACGGAAAGGAATAACAAACTGAAGATAAAAAGACAATGGTGTGGAAAAAGACAAGAGGAGGTGATTAAACTGAAAAAAGGGTTAATCATCTCTAAAATTTGAAGAGGTCATCATCCTGAAGGGCTGACGATAACTGTCAGTTAACCGGTGATTGGATTATTGTGGTTAGAAAGTTTGCCGATCACAATGATAGCACATCTTTTACTGCATGTACTTAAGTTAAATTTCATCTTTTAGTTTAAAATATCCCTATTAGCATAACACTAAAAGAATATTGATAACACTAACAACAACAACAACAACAATAATCATAATATATGTAATAACCATCTAATATATCCTATCATCTGGCCATTGGAAATACCCAAAGAGTATTTTCTTTTTGAATTTGGGATCTCTGTTGCTTTTGTGTTTCAAAATTTAAATTCAGAGGTTTACCTCATGGTTCCAATTAACTACAACATTTAGTAGATTCGCCTCTTTTTGTATGTCAAGTTACTTGAACCATTTTGCGTGATTACATTTACTACACAAGTCACAAACATAATCCCATTATTTAGAGAAAAAAGAGGGTCGTTTGAATGGACGAATAACTTCAGTATCAACTTGATCCAACAGAAAAAAAGATAATTAAAAAAAAGCTTCACCTCACAATTTGTTCACGATTACCCCACATTAACATTCTTTACCCTTTATTTAAAACCCCTTAGCTTAATCACTTGTGTCCATAAGGTTACGCTCAAATAATAACCATTTTCATTTGTTTTTTCAATTAGAACATTAACGTTGTATGATCATTTCATTACTTGAAGCAAATATTAGGGAAAACTGTTATCAAAGAGAAATTTACGTGACATGCAGCCAGAGTAATTATTACTGTGGAGATATGGGTTGTTTTAAATAGGAAACTGGTTTATGAGAGACCAATACAACGATGGCCCAACGTTTTTCTTTGCAATGGTTAAGAGCCATACAAGGCATAATGGCACTAGTTGGATGGAACTATGAAGATATGACAGAAAAAAGAAACAAAAAAGAAACAAAAAAAAAGAAAAAACTTAAGCCAAAAGGTAAGAATTAAACTTAATAACATTCAAATTATATGATAAAGGAAAGTACTCAGATTCCAAAGATTACCAGAATTTTAAATTGGAATGACAATCATTAAATTTTGGAGAGAGATAAGAACTCAGCTTTCTAGTGAATGACAAGAGTTGCATTGTAATCGGTTTGAAAAAAATAATAATTTCCTTCTCCATTTTCTAACAGCCCAAATGTCAGGCCCAAAATCTTTTTTAAGTTTGACTTGTTCCGGTTTAGGTGCCTTGTGGTCAATGCCAGAGGACAGGATAGTGTCATCAGAATAGATGTTGATAAACTGAAGCAAATTACTAGAAACGTCACTGATGTAAAGAAAGAAGAGAGTCTGTCCAAGAATAGAATCTTAAGGAACGCCAGCGGTATTGGAATACTCACCAGATGTGGGTGTCAACGAAGAACAATCTCCACGTGGTGGCGCCTGGATGCTGATCATTTAGGTTCTACTGACTGGTCAGTAACGAATGACCTTCACTTTCAAGCTGTTCTTCCGTAACACCGGAGAAATCGATCTCGTGGTTCCTGTGATTTCCAAACTGGTTCGCCGTCGATTTAGAGGGGGTTTTGGATGTTATGTGCCCCGCTGGGTAAGTGAAAGCTGATTGTTTCCCACAAGGAACCCACAAGCAATCTGCCTTGCTTGTGGTCTGCTGGTGCTCTTCAGTACCGCTTTGCTAGCATGTATAGGTGGCACTCAAGAATAATCATGGGAAACCTCGTGTGATAGGATAACAACTGTTGGCTCTATCTCACAGATGAAAAAACAAATTGGAGATGTCCTTCTCAGATGCCCCTGCAGTTGAGAGAAATATTCCCGGTGCAAGCTACGTACTTGGTCACAGATGCATACTGGAGAGGCTTTACTGTGGGTTCTGTATATTCACTTGTTCAGAGGTGAAGCCGGATCAAGGTCATCAAGATGGTCTTCCACTCTACCTCCAACAGCTTACACAACAACAGCAACAACTCGTCAGATCTCATTTTATTCAATGTGACACGCATTTTACGATCTGAGAGAAAGGACTGAAGGATTCCAAAGACCCATCCACAAGATCTAAGTTCTCAAAGAATTCTACCAGTGCATTGTTGATAAGTCAACAACATAAGAAATAAGACATAAGTGACCGAACAAAATTGGATTCAAGTCCTTGATATGTCAAATTTACACAAATTAATGTCCAGAAGACAACGAATACATTGTAATAAATTGTAATAAATAGTAAAAAGTTGTAATAAACTATACAAAGTACTAAAGTGTAGTTAGAAAGGGTTTGAGCAATGGAAAACGCGCAAGACGACGTGCAAGAATACCAAGATCTTAGCCTTCTGAAGGGGCATTGACCATTATTCCCTTTTTTTCTTTCTTATTCTTTTTGTTTCTTTAATAACATTACCATTGGTAATGTTATATGTAATCAACAAAAAATCTTCAACATTATTTGTCTCCTTCGCTACGACCATATCACAGCCACATCAGCTCTGTTAACCAAAATTTTGATAGNTTTTCAAAGCACACATGATATTTCTGTTTTTCTCATTTTCTTTGTTTCTAGTTTCTATTCATGCAAATTTGGCCTTGATAACTATTATTTTTCAGTTTCATAAGAAAATCTCACCTTCTTTGTAAGTTGTTGAGTACGTATTATGGTTTCCAGTTATTTTTTCAATGGTTTTTAGTTCTGCGTTTTAGTGTAATTCGTGTTAATATACCAGTTTCTGTTACGATTTTTTAATAAAAAATTTGTGTAGAATACCATATTAAAAACAGATTTTTTAGAGTTCGATCAGTCAAGATCTAAATATTGAAAAACAACATAAGTTTTTTTGCCCTTGTCTTTTTTTGCAATTTGTCGCTTAGCTGTTCTCACAATAACACAACTTTATTATTATTTTTGCAAATTCTCTTGATATTGTAAACAGAACTAATAACAAATAGTAAGGATGTCTGCTGTGTTCTTTCCCAGGCTTTTATAAGGAGACATTTCAACCTTTCAAAATACGTTTTCGGTGTACAGTTTCGTCAAAGGGGCGAAAATTCGTCATTTTTCACCAACGAAAATATTGATAGGATTTTGAAATTGCAGATTCTTCTAATAAAATGCAAAAAAGGAAAAGAAAAGTCAAATAGTCCTGCTTTTCAACTTTATTTGGTATACTCTGGCTTGCTATCGTAATTATATAGTTCTGTCTTAAAAACGTTTTCATTTTTAATTATTGCTAACACACTATAGAAGAAAATTTCACAGATACAGGAGTTTCAAGTCCACCATCAGGAATTGGAGAGGGTCTATACTGGATTGAGATGACCTTTCCGTGCAAAAAAACTTTTATTTGTGTTATTTCATGAAAAGGGCCAAGCACAGTACGACCGCTCAACCTCTCTTTGTAATGCAAACATTTCGTGGGTATGCTCTCACTGGACCACTTCGTTTTTCTCTCAGCTCTTGAGAAAAGGACTCCCTTACTAATTTTTTCCCCATTTACGTTCCAAAATTGTGGAGGGGACTAAAAAAAGTCGACTCTGCATGTACATGAATCTGCAGATTCCCTGACTCGTGGTCAGATAGCTTTTCCATTCGGCCAGAGGGCCATTGAAGGTAAAGGGTTATTAAAGGGTTATTTTGATACAATTTTTACTGTTCCTTTTCTACTACCACAAAAAGATTCCGGTGCATATTCTGCTTATTTGGCAACAGTAGATCAGTGGAAGCGATAAACATAGAGTGTTATGAATGAAACAACAATGTTATGAATGTCATTGAAAACGGTTGCAGTTAAAGTAGGTCTGCAGCATATTGTTACAACCAAATTGACGCATCAATATTTGTTACTAATACCTTGCTATAGTCCAAATATATTACGGATCAGATTTGTTCCTAATACAGTTTGCTATTAATCAAATTAATAATATGTACTTTAAGTTTGGCATTGATCAAATTTGTAATATATATTGTAGAAATTGTCGTAGTAGCGCTCCCATATTGTATCAAATGGTAGTAGTATCAAACTTAAATTGTAACAACATCTTGGTTGTAATAAGTTGTCACGAAAACGTGTAATGTCAATAAAAAGGTGTAAATTTAACACTACAATGTCAGTACAAGGGTACTTTTATCAAATACTCTGATTTAGAATGAGTACTTTTTTATATAGGAGTGCACATGATAATGTTCACATTCTTAAAAATGGAGTTGAAATCAATTGCAGTAAATTATAATGAATTGTAATAAATTGTAATAAATTGTAATAACTTGTAATAAATTGTAATGAATTGTAATAAATTGTAATACATTGTAATAAATTGTAATAAATAGTAAAAAGTTGTAATAAACTATACAAAGTACTAAAGTGTAGTTAGAAAGGGTTTGAGCAATGGAAAACGCGCAAGACGACGTGCAAGAATACCAAGATCTTAGCCTTCTGAAGGGGCATTGACCATTATTCCCTTTTTTTCTTTCTTATTCTTTTTGTTTCTTTAATAACACTACCATTGGTAATGTTATATGTAATCAACAAAAAATCTTCAACATTATTTGTCTCCTTCGCTACGACCATATCACAGCCACATCAGCTCTGTTAACCAAAATTTTGATAGGTTTATAAATGTTCGTCACCTCCCTCACTAGAAACCGTAAAAATCTACAGCTTCCTTCCTCTTCTACTTTTTTTTGAATTGTGAGCTGATAGTGTCTGTGATACGCGCGCACACACACACACACACATATACACACAAACACACTCAAAATTACATTTGTTTTCCAAACCGATGACAAAAGAGTTATTTGAATAACGGACGAGTTTTGTATTAAAAATGGACATGCTCTGGCAACAAATTATTATTGTGAGATTTGATCTGCTTTTTGTGCACATTTTAGGAGCTGAACTCATCAATTATAAAAGATTAGTTTTTTTGCTTACCTTAAAATCTTAGCTGGACTGCGGATTGTTCTTGTAAAGCTAACGGTTAGGCATAATACCGTAATGGTATTAATAGACAATTCATTTTGTATCATGTATTATTAAAGTATTAAGCTCTAAGTTCAGATCGTATTGTAGTTCATCTTTAGGCTGACTTGGATAAGGAGATAGAGATTTAGATAAGCATATAGTAAGCCATACCGGATCATTTGAATTATCTAGCAAAGTCAAATTACAAACAAAGTTAAAAGAGGAATAATGGATTCAGATGCATAAAATGAAAAATTATCCTTTCTTGGGTGTTCCTTTTAGCCAGCCAGACATAATCGATTCAATTTCTCCTTTTAACAAGTCAATGCTTCATTGGTTGTCCTTTATTTCAGCCTTAGTTTCATTCAGTAGGAAAAATCCGGAAAATATTATAAAGACCATAATTAAATTCTAAAAAAGTCATGAAATTTTATTTGCAATGAAATTTAGTGAACAAAAAGCTCAAAATATATCATGTTTTATTCCCAAAATAACAGTAATGATTGTATAAGATTTAACGACAAGCAAGTTTGACATCATTTTACCAAAGTTCAGAAAATAAAAATAGAAATAATTTCTCACAAAGCAAAATGTAGTGTAATAATGTAATAATGAAGGCACACCAATGACCCTAATGCCTGGCAAGATGGAAATAACGCCCGCAAATCTAAAGCTTGGTTGTTAACATTCTAACTATTTGACCTCGGAGATATTGTGATTATTCTAATACTCTCTGTTGGCTAAGTAATACTCAAATCCGTATCACACTGGTACTTAACAAGAATAACATAGCTAAAAGGTATTCTGTTTTCTTGACCGACACCCTCGGAGATAACTCAATCCTATTGTTGTCTGTCTCGAGCATCCTGACTACCCACATTCGATAACTTTGTTCAATCTTCTCAAAAAAGCTCGACCTTGATCTCTTTCTAACTTGTTCTCAATTTCCCCCCCCCCCCAAAAAAAATAAGTACTCCAGAGAGATAAATAATGAGTCCATAGAAGCTAATGGCTCTTATAATATCGAACATAAAATTTTTATTTATGATATTATCTGAGTTATATACATCCAAATGAGGTAAGTCATGCAAATAAATCGTCCCGAATGATATTTAAACTCTTACTGGGTCTTTCATTGATGGAACCCCTGGTAAACAGTAGGCCCATTTTTGTCTTTCACAGATTCCCATCTATGAAAGACCCGAATGGAAACAACAGTTCAAGACAAAATGAGAGAGAAAGCATGCAAGACACCCTAAAATGCAAGACATACGGATCCGTGGGAAGGTCCTTCCTCTTGGGCTGGTCTGCATGAAAGCTCCACATTTGACTTTAGCCAATAGGCCGAGAAACTCTTACTACTCGCCCTCCCAAATTCGCCTCAATGAATTTCAACAAAAAGGAGCTCTTCAGAATTCTGGATCTATGAAAAATGCAATGGCTCATAATTTGTATCATGGAGTTGTCAAGTATGGATGTGATAGAAAAGCAATTTCAACATTTATAATTCTTGTTGTTTGCTAGCAGTTGTGGCTTTTGCTGTTAATCTTTATATAAATCTTCATATAACCTTTATATAAATGCAGTATATTAACAAATGAATATGAAATGCCATCAGCAACAGTGCTCTACCACATTAAAACGTAGGAGCTATCATATAATCAGATGTACGAGTAAGAAAAACTCTAACTTTACAGTACTCAGAGTTTCATATCTTTCACAATCTTCAGCTGTACACAAATCGTATATTGTATACATTATACTGTACGAAACACACTCACAATCACACACATATTACGTATTATATATATATATATATATATATATATATATATATATATGATGAGCCCACAAAAGGAGAAACGGAACTGTTTGCAGATTGAGTATTACGCTCCCTTACGAAAGTTTGGTTGAGCACTCTCTCTGAGATTCGGGGACCTGTTGCTTGCGTAGTTTGAGCACTCTGACAGGATCCCACAGTAACTCTTCAGGTTGTATTTGCTCCGGCAACATAGCCAGAGAGTTATGGTTATGTCTCAGAAGCTCTGTGCTGCACTGATGAGCCTACAAAGGGCGAAACGGTACTGTCTGCAGATTGAGTATATATATATATATATATATATATCAGACATTACTACAGTTACAGGTGTGACAGAACACATATATATTCGCTAAGGTTCTGATGATAAATATACACGTGGTTTTATTCAGATCTGCAGGTCTACGAGGCGTGCTTACAACCACCAGTCCATTTCGTCTATGCCCACAAGACTGAAGTCATGTCGTTTTTAAAACTTTGAATATTTAGTTAGAATAAAGTGTTGGATTTGTGAAGTAGTGCCAGTGAAATGCTTATCAAATCAGGTATTCAGGGGGTAATGATAGCACCGAGGAAACCGGAGCTTAAAAAGGTAAATGTTGCAATCCTAGTTTTTTTTAAGAGACCTGATTATAGAAAGACAAGGAAGATTCTTACCTAAAAAAGGTTTTGAAAAGCTACAAATGTTGGTTTTATTAGGTGGGAATAAGACGTTATTTTCATGGCCTTGAAAATCTGTCTTCTTTTGCAGACGTTTTACAATCACACAGTGATAGATATAATTTATAAGGCCAACAAGCAGTACCTGCAACTATTTTGCCTTGGTTAATAACCTGCCTTACGTAAATTTGATTTGTATTAAAGTTCCAAACTGCTTTTCGTGGCCAAAGAAACAATTTTCATCAAAACTGTTTTATCACGCTTCAACTAAAAACTACTTCCGATCCAATTTTTCTGCTATCAGCATCAACGCTTTACACGAAAACCACACGATTTTATGCAGCTAACAATGCAATTTAGGGTTCAAAAGCCTTTTCTTGATTTCTGTTTTTGAGCATCATCATGTTAACTAACTAAAAAGTTTCATTCTAAAATTTGGGGTAAATTGAAGAGTTCCATTTTTCCGATCCATCGGTAATTGGATGTTCAAAGAGATAGGTTATCTTTAACAGTTTAATTCAATGTATTCTTTTAAAAAAATGGATTGATGGAGGATTTCTGACCTTACAAAACTGGTTGGAAATTTTTAGACAATATTGCATTTTCAGCTCTGACCGAAAACTCAGATTCAGTTTACTTTCAAAATCATCACCTACTACATATTCTGAGCTGGCTATTTCAGAGCAAAGTTAAAAATAAGTTAAAATAAAATATCAGCCAAATTAGCAAAAAGGCGAACTTGGCTTTTCAGTTGGGAATAAAATGCAATTTTTTGTTGAGTCTTAAAAGAGTTTTACTAAATCTGAGCTTGACTTAAATTTTCCACGTGATTACGAACTAATAAAAAAGTCAAGGAATATTGCAAGAGAAGCAATTTTCAGTCCTTCACAAACAACAGATGAAAAGGCACAAACTTATTTATTTGATCTCTCTATTATAATAATTCCCAATGTCTGGGCGCCATTGGGAATTATCTAACCACCTTCAAATCACCTGATCTGTTAACCAACCAGATCTATGTGGTCTGGTCAGCAACGTACTATTTTGTCATTGTGAAAGTCCCTATTGTCTTTGGTACATCTGTTTGCTGAGACATCCATTTATTTGAACCAGCTTTCATCACTGCTTACACTGCGTGACAGATAATCTCCTCCTTTCAATTAAAAAAATGACTATTGTGAAAATAAAAGGTCTGTTTTACTTCCTTGTGTCAGAAAATAAATTTTGCAATGGCGCAGAGTCATGTATTGGCCACTGAGGAGAGATACGGTAAAATCCATTGTACAAGCCAAGGGTTTTTCCCCCAATTTTCGGGTCCTGCAAACAAATTTCGGGTTACACATTGAGACAACATGCTGTACATTAACAAAACCAATGATTTTAATGTTTGAGGTGAAAGAAAAAATAGAAAAAAGAAATAAAGGATTAAACAACTTAAAGTCGTCTTATACATGGGTTGTAAGGAAAAGGACAGAAAGTTTTGCTGCAAGAAATGGTCCCCCGCTTAAATACCGGGTCAGTGGATATATGCACCATATGGGAATGTACAAAATTCCACTCCGCTTAAATAAAGGGTCAATTTATACATGGAGTGAAAGGAAAATTAAAAGGCAATTACCAGGAGAAAATTGTCCTTTGCTTAACTACTAGGTTGGCTTAAAGATAGAGCATAAATAAAAATAAAAATTTTAATCCATAAAAAAAATTGTCCTTCGCTTAAATAACGGTTCAGTCATGGGACAGATGGAAAATTACATTTTGAGTACAAAAGACAGTCTTACCTAGCAATTTTTTTGCCAGAAAATACCAATAAAATCCTAATGAGCAAGTACAGCATGCATGCATGTAGATGCCGTGTCGTTTCTTGTATTTTTTTAAAAGTGTGTGCAAACTCTGCAGTATTTCAGTATTTTAATAGTAAGGGTATGTATAGTTAAGGTCTATTTTTCAAAAAATTTCCATAAACGAGCTCCAACCACCTGGGTGAAAACCAAATATTATGACCCACTAAAACCGTGCGGGTCGAAGATTATTGTTTCAAAGTCTAAAGGATAACCACCACCACCACCAGGAGCAAAAAAAGTAACCACAAGAGGAGGAAAGTGGGTTCTGAATAAACAGATATGCGAAGTGTTTGAGAAGTAAAACTGTTTTTGCATAATTATGACCGATTATACCAAATGAAATACTCTTCAAACAATTGAAGAAGTAATGAAATAAAAATATCACTTTATACCGAATTACAATACGGAGATAATATGACAAATAAACAAAATATTAGCTATGTCACCAAGTACAAGTTTAGAGCCTGGAGTGATTTCAACAAAGTGTTTTTTCCAAAACAATCCTTGAATGCAAGGATGACTTTGACACTTTGATATATTACCTGAGACCTGATTACCACATCTATGCGCTTCAGCATAAAAGGATGTGAACATGTATACTTCAGTTATGAGCTGTGAGATAACAAATTTAGCGTTCCTGAAGTATTTCCCTGTTGAAGTTTATCATGTAATTAAGGCACCCTTTGTTTATTTATAAAATTTAGTTCTGAGTAAAAACCCAGTCTGTGCACGAATAAAATATTTTTGCATCCGAAGACCATGATATTCATTTATTAGACATATTTTTCTACTCAGTNAAATTAAAAGGCAATTACCAGGAGAAAATTGTCCTTTGCTTAACTACTAGGTTGGCTTAAAGATAGAGCATAAATAAAAATAAAAATTTTAATCCATAAAAAAAATTGTCCTTCGCTTAAATAACGGTTCAGTCATGGGACAGATGGAAAATTACATTTTGAGTACAAAAGACAGTCTTACCTAGCAATTTTTTTGCCAGAAAATACCAATAAAATCCTAATGAGCAAGTACAGCATGCATGCATGTAGATGCCGTGTCGTTTCTTGTATTTTTTTAAAAGTGTGTGCAAACTCTGCAGTATTTCAGTATTTTAATAGTAAGGGTATGTATAGTTAAGGTCTATTTTTCAAAAAATTTCCATAAACGAGCTCCAACCACCTGGGTGAAAACCAAATATTATGACCCACTAAAACCGTGCGGGTCGAAGATTATTGTTTCAAAGTCTAAAGGATAACCACCACCACCACCAGGAGCAAAAAAAGTAACCACAAGAGGAGGAAAGTGGGTTCTGAATAAACAGATATGCGAAGTGTTTGAGAAGTAAAACTGTTTTTGCATAATTATGACCGATTATACCAAATGAAATACTCTTCAAACAATTGAAGAAGTAATGAAATAAAAATATCACTTTATACCGAATTACAATACGGAGATAATATGACAAATAAACAAAATATTAGCTATGTCACCAAGTACAAGTTTAGAGCCTGGAGTGATTTCAACAAAGTGTTTTTTCCAAAACAATCCTTGAATGCAAGGATGACTTTGACACTTTGATATATTACCTGAGACCTGATTACCACATCTATGCGCTTCAGCATAAAAGGATGTGAACATGTATACTTCAGTTATGAGCTGTGAGATAACAAATTTAGCGTTCCTGAAGTATTTCCCTGTTGAAGTTTATCATGTAATTAAGGCACCCTTTGTTTATTTATAAAATTTAGTTCTGAGTAAAAACCCAGTCTGTGCACGAATAAAATATTTTTGCATCCGAAGACCATGATATTCATTTATTAGACATATTTTTCTACTCAGTTAACTGAAAGAAAATTATTTGTTGCTTTTTCAGATTAACAGTTTGCAATATCCTTCTGTCAATATTCAATGTCACACAAATAAGAAATCAATTTCAGTTGCTGTCATGGTAATCAAAAACCCCAAAAGATTTTTGTGGTATTCAAACGAATACTGTATTACAATAAAGGTCGGAATATAAGTCGAGATTATAGAGGCCAAAACTTGGTGATAAAATTGGAGGTAGGGGGGGGGGGTTAATACTCGGAACCAAAAAAATTAAGATTCGATTTTGAATATAATTGTGCTTAAACCAGGTGTTTGCAACTTCACCCTTCACTAAGGATGACTTAGGGAGTGATTTTAAGAGGTATTAGGGGGGATCTGAAGAGCTTTAAAGAAATTGGTGGAGATTGATGGGTTTAGATCTGTTGTCAGTTTAAAATTGGAAGTTTAATTGTGGTGTCTGGTAATATTATATGGTAATTTAAATAGCTCGATGCAAATTTGGTGGCAGATTTCATAGCCGAATTATGGCTAAAAGTATTGCAGGAGAGAAAAGGGTGATTATGGGATTTCTGATCTCCTTGCCGTTCTCACTTTTCTCAAAACCAAAAACAAATTTTGTGTGCGTGTCATGATTAATCCTCCTGTAAGCGGCGTGATTTGACCTGTCGCAATACTGTTGATTGCCCTAAATGGTGCAATAATGGTGTGTTACCATGTGGTTGTTCTATTTTCAAATTTTTCTTTTTTGGACAAAAAGCGCCTGAAAAATCGAGGGGTCGACTTATACTCGGACCACTAAGGTTTCTGATTTTAAGGGTACAGTTGATCATTTAACAATACGCCCTTTATAATAAGCGTATCGTTTATAAGAAAATTCAGATTCAGAATTATCCAATTTTAGAGAATGTTACAAGAATATATCTCAGCCTCAGCTCGCATATTAGTGGCTCATTTTTTCAGCAGTTGCCTGTTGTGCAATGTTTGTAACAGAAAATCGCTTGATTGACATTTCTCTTGTACAAAAAGCGTGGTTTCTGTTAGAGCGGAAGGATACGTCCTTCGAAAATCATTGCATTGCATTCGAAGGCATGTCAAACACCGTGAAGTATGTTAAATGAAACTCGAACCAATCATGTCCAAGTAAATGTGGAATGAGGAATAATTGAATGATGTAGGCATAAAAAGATTCAATTTCAAGTTACGTTAGGCATTTATGTAAGTAGCTGGAGCAGTATGAGCATCAAATTTGGGAATGTGAAACTATTTTGAAGTAAAGATCATGTCGAAAGTTAAGCGTCAAAAAACTTCAGATTTCTTAAATTTTACAAAGACTGTTGGTCATCGGGGGTTAATGTGGAAATTCCTAATGAAGTAATAGATGATTCCAAGTGGGTTTCTTGTGACATTTGAAAAGAAAATCACATTTGCCAACGCTTAAGGTCTGCGAACACACAAACTTAGCTGTGAGAAAAAACAGGCTGTTTAATGCCTCCAGAAGGAACTGAGGATAAAGAAAATCAGACCATTTTTCAAAGTGCCACCACCATTCAACATTTGAAGCTGACCCAAACTTTAATATGCCAGATATTGCCAGATAAGATGAAAACAACGAAGAAGTGTTCGATGATGACATTTTCGGGTATCATTTAATGTCATTTAGTCTATATAGGAGAGTAGAACTTCTAAGAAAGATTAAAACCTGTTTGTTCTAATGTCTTTCTAACAGAAATTGGAAGAATCTTTTATTGTGACGAAAGAAGTAATACTAATGAGAGCAAACTAACCATTTATATTACTGCTAATAGCACTACTATTACCACTACTACTACCACCACCACCACTACTACTACTACTACTACTACTACTACTACTACCATTATTACTGTAACTATTCCTAGACATCTGCTGGCAGTGCTACTAATAATAGTCCATCAGTACTAATACTAATAGTCCTGCAGTTGCTTTTAAAAAATTACCAACATTGCTACTTTGTACCACTAGTTACTTATACCATTATTACGACTGCGGTTAGTGTTAGATCAACTACTGCTTCTATTGCCACTAAAAATATTATTGGCACCATTACCATTACTACAGCCATATTATTAATATTCCAGCTGCTACACATCCCTACTAGACTGATATTTTCCCTGGCGGGTTAAAAAAGTCACCTTTTATCGAAAGATGTCCTGTTGGACAGTTCTTATCTTATATTTGTGTAGCATTATGTAGAAACTGGTCCTGTTATTTCATTTACCATTTCCTTAAAATGGCGCTATTCTTACTACAGATGCGAGACAGAAAAAATATTATAACACCTGCCCAATGTCGACCTATTGATTTATTTATAATAAACAAGTACCACAATTCTTCTTTTAACAGCCACAGATTTTGGTTTCTTGCTGTTGGAAAATCTTCGTTTAATTTTAGTATTGCTGTAACATGACCTGGCCTTGCACTGTAAATACATTCGTTAGCAGGTGTAACGCAACAACATTTTAGCTTTGTGTTAACCAGATACTTTAAATTATTAAGGCTGTTTAAATGATTCATCACAAGACCTCCTTTGTTTCTTTTCTCACTTCAAGCTAGCTGGCTGGCTTACAGCTGATAACGAGGTTTAGATTAAAGGTGAGGACAAGATTTTCCACGAGTTACTGTCGTAGTCGTTCCTTTTATGAAAGGTGTTTACAACGTTATTTGAAAGGAAGTTAATTCTACTATTCAACTATTGCTGATCTGTGTAATAGGTGGAGAAGAAATAAAGGCCTGCTTTTGTTTGTATGAATTCATCTTTCACCAGGGACAATTTACTTGGTTGACTTAAATAATTTTTCGGAAATTATACTTCTGGAAAACGTAACAAGCAGATAATTGTACGTAGATGCTAAAGGTGAAAAGCTGGATATTAAAATACCAAGTTTGCGTTGTTTTTTATTCATTTATCTTGCCCATGAAAGTGTGCAAAACCACAGACCTCCGACCACCTCTTTTCTGATGCATGGTTACAACCTCAATATAAAATTGCCATCTTGTCAAGCTGTTTAGTGCATGAAACTATTCCTTATCTCTGTCTTCTTCTTGCTGACTTTTCTTCACTCTTTGCAATTACCAGTTGCTTAGTCCTCTCCGTATCTTAGAAATTATTTTCCCCCTTCTTTTATGCGTATTTTCTATGCAGTATTATACAACCAGATGTTATTTGTATTTCTTCTGAATTCAATGTAGCCTTTTTATACACAAATTGCTTACCTTTTCTTAACCGGTAAAACCTTTTACAGACGGCAATTAAAATGGATAAAAAGCAAACTGAAGAACCAGACAGATTTCTTCCTGGGTGAACTAAACACTCCTGAAATATACCACCGCTACCTCAGACAGCCTCAGATCTTTGCAATAAGATTATTGACGACGAGGCTTCATTTAAGCTGGACTTGTCTCAAGATAAACTTATCCCCTCTCATTTTTTACTCTTAGAAAATAACAGTAAACTCCTCACTTCCCGGTAAATCTCCTTATACATTTTCGGACACCCAACTTCAGCAAACTCCAACTCACGGTTCCATTCTCACCCTTGTCTTTGCCTTCAGCCCTGTGCATGACAAGTCCTTCGTGAGTATCCTAAATACCTTTGACCGAGAATTAC
Source organism: Morbakka virulenta (assembly GCA_003991215.1). Lineage (NCBI taxonomy): Eukaryota > Metazoa > Cnidaria > Cubozoa > Carybdeida > Carukiidae > Morbakka > Morbakka virulenta. The sequence goes on from RDPX01000034.1 coordinate 654,278, forward strand.
TGAGAAGTCCCAAGCCTGAAATAGTGCAACAGAAAGTTTTCAAGTGCCTAAATTTTTGCAAGGTTCACTGGAAGTAGACGAGGAAGGACATGGACGATGTAGGTCTTATAGCAGTAGAAGAAGGCAAACTAAGAAAGGGTATATACTATTTTAAAATAGTTCCTCCACAACTCCATAAGATAAGCCATTTCTCTCTTTAGGCTGAGGTAGTTGTCTTTGTTACTATGACTGACCGATTCTCTCAGAGGGACCCTAATTCACAAGAACAACCTGTTTCAAAGTGGGAAGACATCGAGCAACCGAAACTACAAAGGGAATATCAAACGTACTGGAGAGAACAGGAACGTTTACAGTGACGGTAGAGAAAGAGGAAATAATGTGCCCCAGTCAGTGTAAGTCCCGTCTCAAAAATAACTCCTTGAGTGCAAAGCAGCCATGTAGGATCAGCACCACAAACAGCATATAAACAGGGTAGAGCGAATCTTGCAAGCTACATTACAATTCATCGCCAAGAACTAAAGATCCACAATACACGGGCTTGCGAAAGCTATTTTCAAGATGTTTGAGCTCTAAAACCTCTAAAAAGGATGCACAGTCAATTTTTACTTTTTCGCAAAATGGCCTACAGACTACTGCGAACAACTGTTTCAAAATATTAGTAGTTCCTCATCAACAAACCTAGTAGAAATCTATATCAACAGCAATGATCGGTTCTATAAAATACTAAATTTCAACATTGAAAATTATAGAAAATCCCTTTGGCAACAGCCATCACCCAAAACCACCTAGCAACGCATTAGTGCAGGTAAAATCGCCTAAGGCTTTGACGTTTCTATTAGCTTCTGTTAAACCTTTATAAAAGCTATACTACACACCCCAACCTAAGCGTCTTTCGATGCCACATTTATTGATCATAGCAGCGTATTTGACAAATACGATAATGATGTGTTGTAGCGTAACTGTTGCCGTTAAAACTGAATTTATTGCTAAAAAACACACTTAGAGACAATGCATATGAAAACCATATTGATCACACTAAAATACTGCGGAGCATTTAGGTATCTCCAGGACAGTTTTCAATATCTTCCAAAAGAAAGAATTATCTGAGTAACCTTCCTAAGAAAGCTGAAGGTGCTCACAGTAAATGCATTGCAGTTGTCTTTACGAAAAATTACAAAAATGATGTAGTACTGACTTAAAGCCATGATAGAAGGATTTCCAGCAATCATTCTAACAAATAGAATGATAAATATTGTTACTCGGGGTTCATTGTTTGGCTTTTCTTACAAGAAAAAAAATATTTTCGATTCTGATAGCCATTAGAAATTTTTTCAATTTCAGACGAACTTTGTAAAAAATATAGAGATAGAATGATTAGCAGGCTAAGGATTGTCTAATCCTAGTAGTAACGACCTTGTCGAGACAGAAAAAAATACGCTAATCAGAGATTTGGACGTTGCACGTGACCATCACCTTTTCGTTATGAAGCTCAGATTACGATTTTACCGGTGAAAGAGTATATTTTTTCAAGAATGGTAAAACAAGGCAGAGTGCAGAATAATCTCTTACCTATACCTTTGATGGAATTGACGCTGTTTTTAACCTTGTTGTAACTTTTTTGCTAGTTTCAGCACTGACAGATGTTCGACGTTCGACATTGCTACACTATTGTATTATCTTGTAATTTATCTTTGAGTTGAATTCAGGTCCAAAGTAAACGGGGATTGTACATTAACCAATAAATATTGACTGACAGTTTTGCAGTTTTGTGGGGAGGAGGGGTATATTCGTACATAGAGACATGGGATCAAATGAAATGTCTACAGTCTGACTTTTAATAAAATTACAAAATATCTTGCAGGTTTTTAGAAAGGTAAATTGTGTTTGCCTAGTCTATTCATAATAACAGTGACCTTCATTAAACAGTAAAAGAGAGACCGCTGTGTATGATAAAATAAGTTGTATATGTATTATTGCTTTTTGAATATTCAGAAGACAACAGAGTCTTAATCTGGATGAGTCGGTGCAATTTATCTTGGTAATTTGCCAAGGTGATTGAAAAAATTGAAGCATTGGTATCTTTTAGAATCATTTGATATCGACTCAGATTGAAATGATTACTACCACACGCCCTCCTTTCCTTTTGTTTGCAATGATACAATTCGATACGCATGCGATGACTGTATCCAAGGGCAGTGATTACCTAACTGAACCAAATGGATCTTGACCGTTGACTAAATATAGAAACTCTTCCACTCAACATCCCGTGAAATTTACCATTGACTTCCGAAGTTTCTCTCCTAAACTTCACATCCATCATGCTGCTACCCATGACTTCGCCACTGACCCGGGTCGGGTAGCTACCAGGTGCTATGCCTTGTTGAAGGGCAACCCCTGATTTTGTCCGGGACTGCTTATTTCCATATTTGCGGCTAACCTCTATATCTGCAGGCTGTTCCCCTATCCGCAACCTGGGGACCCGGTGGATGGGTGTTGTCTTCACCACATAACGCTAGCGAACGGTACGAGAGTGAAAAACGTGTTTCAGTGAATATGTTCAAGTTAAGAAAGGTGTTAAACAAGACTGCATTCCAATTAGACTTACTTAATCTGTAAGGTGAAATTGTCCTCAGAAAAGTAGGCCATCTTTAAAAAATCACTAAATGGACGTGACATTACAGTTCTATGCATTACTGATGAGAGTTAATTACTAAATAAATTGGATGAAAAATATCAAGGACGTCTGGAAAACATCTTGAAAAAACTGAATGACGAAGTCTACAGGCATTTGGTCCAAAACGAAAATTATTTTTAACGCACAGGTAGTCCCACAATAAAAAAATAGTATATTTTTAATGCTGAAACAGGCAATTACTACTCCTGTCTGTATATCTGCACTATACTATCTGCACCTGTTTGTTTGACAACAAATATTGCTGCTGTGTAAAATGAGTTGGATGAAAACACTATGTAGATTAAAATAAAACAGCATAGAATTAAGTAAGCAACTCAAACGGAAGATAAAGAGAACTCTTTTTGGTAGCTTTGGTAGATATATTTAGGTAGCCTCTCGGGAATTCATGTTTGAAAAAACATTAAGCTCAAAATTAATGCTCTGAAAGCGGAAGTGGTCCTCCTTAGCAGGAGAAAGAAGTCAGTCTGGATACCATTGTATTCTGTAATGGCAATCGCTAAGTTGACCTTGTTAAGTACTAGGAGTCCATTTGTCTGAGTACAGAGGCTCCGTGGTTCCTAAAAGAGAAAAATAGAGCATCGGATACAGATTGTTAGGCAGCCTGAGGAAAGATCAACATTTCCGACTGAAACTGAAACTCAGACTTCTGTCATTGTTATCCCTTCCCCCACATCATCGCCAGCCATTTACGAATAGAGAAGTTGGATGCTATAACAAAAAGAAAGAAACAAGCTGTGNCTGTGAGGAAGGATACGAGTCTAATTTTTAGCCTTCAGTACTTGAAAATTTGGTAGGCGTCTTGTTAACAAAAGCTTATTGGAAAAATAAGCAACAAAGAATCTTTTACACGAGTGAATTCTAACTTTGTCTGGAAAACGAAAAGCATTTGATCCAAACGTAGATGTAAAGGTTACTCAAAAGCAGCATCCTTAAGCGAAAACAATCACGCCAGTCACAAATTCTCAACGCAGAAGGCCTAGATGAACTGGCAAAACTAACCACATAACGCTAGCGAACGGTACGAGAGTGAAAAACGTGTTTCAGTGAATATGTTCAAGTTAAGAAAGGTGTTAAACAAGACTGCATTCCAATTAGACTTACTTAATCTGTAAGGTGAAATTGTCCTCAGAAAAGTAGGCCATCTTTAAAAAATCACTAAATGGACGTGACATCACAGTTCTATGCATTACTGATGAGAGTTAATTACTAAATAAATTGGATGAAAAATATCAAGGACGTCTGGAAAACATCTTGAAAAAACTGAATGACGAAGTCTACAGGCATTTGGTCCAAAACGAAAATTATTTTTAACGCACAGGTAGTCCCACAATAAAAAAATAGTATATTTTTAATGCTGAAACAGGCAATTACTACTCCTGTCTGTATATCTGCACTATACTATCTGCACCTGTTTGTTTGACAACAAATATTGCTGCTGTGTAAAATGAGTTGGATGAAAACACTATGTAGATTAAAATAAAACAGCATAGAATTAAGTAAGCAACTCAAACGGAAGATAAAGAGAACTCTTTTTGGTAGCTTTGGTAGATATATTTAGGTAGCCTCTCGGGAATTCATGTTTGAAAAAACATTAAGCTCAAAATTAATGCTCTGAAAGCGGAAGTGGTCCTCCTTAGCAGGAGAAAGAAGTCAGTCTGGATACCATTGTATTCTGTAATGGCAATCGCTAAGTTGACCTTGTTAAGTACTAGGAGTCCATTTGTCTGAGTACAGAGGCTCCGTGGTTCCAAAAAGAGAAAAATAGAGCATCGGATACAGATTGTTAGGCAGCCTGAGGAAAGATCAACATTTCCGACTGAAACTGAAACTCAGACTTCTGTCATTGTTATCCCTTCCCCCACATCATCGCCAGCCATTTACGAATAGAGAAGTTGGATGCTATAACAAAAAGAAAGAAACAAGCTGTGAGATTTCGAGATGAACTGCTTTCATAGAGTCCGAAACATTAACTACCAAGAATGGATCCAAATTCATTAGTAGAAGAAAAGGCAGAAGAACGGAAAAGGGTTGATATTATTGAAGACTAACAAAGAAGATGGTTTGACGACGTAAAAAGAATGAAAGAAATACATCTTCCGAGGCTGCTAATACTTGGGAGCGTGCATAATGATCGACCAAGGGGTTCAGCTCGTTCTTCACAGTTAAAGCAATTCAGGAAAACTTGACGAGAGGCAACAGGAAATGGAAGCATTGAAAAACAACGTTAAGGGACCCAACTTGAGTAAGCTCAAACGGTAAATGGTTAGTAAGGAAACATTGCCTTTCAAAGCTAAGGACAACAAGTGAATGTATTGTTTTCTTTGGTTAAAACAAGGTTTTTTGCGACTGAGAGAAACAAACTAATTGTTGGGGGTACTTGCACCACTCTTGATTAGTTTGGGTAGACTGGGCACTATCTGAATACATCAAATAGAAGGGGTAACAGAAAAAAATTACTTTGCAAACAGTTTCAACCGCTGTCTGAATAAAATTCAATTAATTGTTTGGAAATACGTTCTGGTTAGTTTTGCCAGTTCATCTAGGCCTTCTGCGTTGAGAATTTGTGACTGGCGTGATTGTTTTCGCTTGAGGATGCTGCTTTTGAGTAACCTTTACATCTACGTTTGGATCAAATGCTTTTCGTTTTCCAGACAAAGCTAGAATTCACTCGTGTAAAAGATTCTTTGTTGCTTATTTTTCCAATAAGCTTTTGTTAACAAGACGCCTATCAAATTTTCAAGTACTGAAGGCTAAAAATTAGACTCGTATCCTTCCTCACAGCATTGTTATCGTGTTTTTGGTGGGAGTCTCAATTATGTATGTTATTTTTGTAGTGTATAAATTACGTTTTTGATAATTACAATGGTAGGTCCGGATGTGTGTCTTTTGTTTTGGAGGCAGGGGATGGTTATCTGCTAAATATTCTCACTTTATGGCCAAAATTGAATTAACTAAGCATCTTGGTAATTTTGAAAAGGACATTGTTTTCATGTTTTGATAACATGTTAATTATTTTATCAATGCTGCCTGCTAAATTCGATTCTGTTTTGTTTACATGCGTAATTGTTACACCTGCGGCAATTTTTATTGCATCCGTTCTTTTACATACAAGGAAATAGAGTAGTTTTAACTGATAGAAGTAGCTTATTTTTGTAATCTTTCTCTGTCCTGCTGAAAGATGACGTAAAATGAAGAAAAAACTACGTAAAGCTTGCTGTTGATACAAATACGACTTGGCCTCCCTTTCCAAATAAAGTCACTACACAATGGCATGAAGAGCTTTGACGTCTGCCAGAATCACATACTGTTAACAAAGAATTGTTTCTATGAAAAGATCAACTGTCAAAAAGATATCACATTTTGCAAACCTTCTCACTTGGTGGTATCAGTCAAATTGAGAGATAGTACAACATTGAAACAAGAGATGCGTTCTCATATGATATCACTTCTTGTTTGTACAAGAAAGATTTTGTTAATATGATTTCTCTTTTCATGAGAGTCAAAATCTGTGGTTAATGTAATTGTCCAATAAACTCATATTGTTATGTAAAACTTGAAAATTTACCACAGAACACACTGGAAAGTCAGAAGACTGAATTTATCGTTGGATGCATGTATGTATCAGTTTCAATAACAGAGTAAATAAGAAACCAGAACAGAAAATGGGTTGCAGATGGTGCACGAGCTTCTAATGACACCTTGACAAAAAGGACCATGTTCGTCGACGAGAAATATACGAGAAGAGATAACCGTAATAAGACAGTGCTGGAAAATGTGATATTGCAAGAAGTAAAAAAGGGAACGTCGTTAGAGACGTTTCTGTGGGAATGTACTAAGAGAAAGTTTTAGTTTGTTAAATTGACTTGTACGTTAGTCAGTGCCACAGAGTCCTGTAAGGGCTATTGGGTTAAGAATTTATGTAATTTTGTTTGTATGTATGTATGAATGTATAATTATACATTCATACATACATACATACATACATACAAACCCATACTGAAGTTAACAGATTATAATCTGTTAACTTCAGTATGGNGGGTGCACGAGCTTCTAATGACACCTTGACAAAAAGGACCATGTTCGTCGACGAGAAATATACGAGAAGAGATAACCGTAATATGACAGTGCTGGAAAATGTGATATTGCAAGAAGTAAAAAAGGGAACGTCGTTAGAGACGTTTCTGTGGGAATGTACTAAGAGCAAGTTTTAGTTTGTTAAATTGACTTGTACGTTAGTCAGTGCCACAGAGTCCTGTTAGGGCTATTGGGTTAAGAATTTATGTAATTTTGTTTGTATGTATGTATGTATGTATGGATATATGTATGTATGACTGTATAATCTGTTAACTTCAGTATGGGTTTCTGAAGACCAACCCAAGAGGAACGGCCTTCCCACGGAGGATCCTGGAGGGGCTATCCGTATGTCTTGCATTTTATAGTGTTTTGCGTACTTTTTGCCCCACTTTTTCTTGATCTGTTGCTTTCTTTCGGATTTTCCATAGATGGGAATACATGAAATACAAAAATGGGTCCAATGTTTACCAGGAATACCATCAATGAAAGACCTAGTGTGGGTTTCTCAGTGCAATTTTTCAAAGATCATACTTTTAGGCAGGAGCAAAGGAAATTAATGTTTAATGAAATAGATATATATATATATATAAGTTTCACATTTCAAAAGCCAAGAACTACTAAAATAACTTACGTTTCACGTACATTGCAATGAGATCATCAGATTGACTACAGGTGTTTAGTTGGCTCCGTTTTTAAGATGCCCCAAAGTTGACAACATATTTGTTCGCATGCCTGGACTTGTTTAATACTTCCGTGCACTTGTTCAAAAGACTTCTTTTGAACAAGTGCACTGAAGCACTGACTTTATTTTTTACGATTAAACACAAGTGGCATACTTTCGAACCGGAGTTGTATGTGCTTGCGTGCTTTTAAATAGATCATCTTATGAAAAAAGATTTCCCCGCCTCCTAAAGTACCAACCGTTTTCGATAGAGCTGTGCCATGCGCTTAACCTTTGTTTTTAAACGTAAATATTTTATAAAGCTCTACATAGCAATGTGTTGAGCACTTTTAGTTTCTGGTGTATCTGCTAATATTTATACTTAAATATGTATATACATACATATTTAAGTATAAATATTAGTATATATAATATACAATATATATAGATGTTTAGATAGATGGAACATGCAGTATTGCTAAATCTGCATGTTCTCTTGTGAGAATCAATCTTAACAAATGCAGTTATTTCCCAAACACAGTACTGAAACCGGAAGATATGCTGCATGGAAGACACAATTGTTGTGTTGGCCTTTGATGACACCTGAATGCTTGCTGTTGTCAACTGCTGCATGGAATGACTCAGCCTCAGGGGTGCCAGAGCGCATAAATGAATGTTAAGACAGATGGTCAGCAACAGCTTGTTTCCAGGTGTTAAAGTCAGCTCCTGTCATCGATGGGTTTCTCTTCACATATTCAACATATACAGCTTGTGACGTCCTATCTGGCAACCCCCATCTGCTAGCTGCTGCAAAATATGATCGTCGGCAATTTTCCACCAGTCAAGTGTCTGATTGACGTAGATTGACGTAGGTGCATGGTTTTCAAGTAGCTTAATCTTTCTAAAGTTTCACCTGTACTTTTATCTTGGAATTATAAAATAATAATAACAAAATCATTGTTATAAAGATTATATATGCAACTTTTTAAGATTTCCTAAAGGGGTTTTATTTCTTAGTGCTGTTTGTGGCCTGTGCAACAAGTGAAAATTCTTTGGATTGAATAATTCTACCCCCTGGAATAATCCAACTTCAATTCTTTTGTCTTTTCTGTTGTTCTGCGTTTTGTGTCAATCAACACGTGAAAGCCACTTTGAGCTGGAAATAAAAGGTTGAAGGAATTCAATTTGCAACCCTCCAGTTGTCTTGGAAGAATACAAACGTTTGACTAATAAATTGTGACCACCAATTCTTGACTTTTGCTCGTTTTGAACTTGACTATGTACAAGACATCGTTTTGGAAACAATCTTGGGGATCGCATTTGAATTCCGTTTGAGGTTATTTTAAAATGAACTTTCAAAAATTGGTGTTTCATCAACAGCAAAAAATTCTGTACTCAACAAGACACGTTTTGAAACTCACCTGAGTAATTTTCCACTTTGTGTCCAACACAACAGAGCATTGCTTCTGTAAACAGGGCTAGAAAGTTTCCTCTCCTACTGATTTCTATTTTCACAAATCTCTAAACCCTTTGCTACTTTCACCACTGTCATTAAATTAATCCGTTTCCAAGTCAATCTCTTTATGGTTGGCCTTCATCATGTCCAAAGGAAGGTATTACTAGCATACACTTTCGATATGAAAGATCACATAAATAATCATGCTTGTGGTTTCTAAACACCACTTTCGACATCTATTTTAACCTATGTCTTCCTCCCTTATACATAATTTATAGCTTGTCAGCTTGTATTTGCTTCACTTGCTCCAGTGCCTCAGAACTATGCGAGGCTTACATAAGACTGTTGAAGTATTACTAGTTTCATATATATATGTTTAGACAATATGTTTATAACCATACGTGACTACATAGGTATTGAATAACAGTCGTCATAGTAACAACCATTTCTTAGGCATTATTGAGTTAAGGAGACTAATTTATCTCATCCTCCAAAAAATTATGACACTGAGATTTTGAGAGAAACAATGTTCACTTTATATATAAATTATTTATTTAGCTTTACCTGAACGTTTAGCTCTATACATATCGTTTAAGTATAGCAATTTATATTCCTGTGGACAAAGAGAAAGTACAATAGGACAATACATACAATAATTTTAAAACTCGATTATAATCGAAGTTAATATAAGACCATTACATCTTTTTAGTCACACCTAAAGCTGATAAATAAATCAAACGACCAAAACAATTAGTATATTTACGAACTGCCATTAATTGTAATTAATTACTAGGAGTTGTATGACATCTAGAACTTTCTTCGACTAACATCAAACGAGTGGTTTACCTGCTCCTATACCCTTCATGCAAAGTGGCATACAAAGCTTTGGTTCTCCATCACCTCCATCCAAAACTGTTTTTTGTTTATCACAGTATTCCCAGCTTAATTTCTTGGTCTACAGACCACTTGCTCCTCTCCTTCTCCACAGATTGCCTCTAGGTGGTCTTTGAAGTTTCACACAACCGTTTCCTAACTAACCTATGTTTGTATCGTCTTACGTCATCATCTTCTTATGGCAATCTCAGCTTGTTCTAGGGCTGATAGTACAGCAGTAATAGAGAAAATATTGTGCTATTATAATAAATATTAACATATTTCCTTGTGGTTTGTCTATTACAAACAGGTATTTTACATACAATCAAAAAGTTATTGATGTTAAGTGCATTATTAAGTGCACTATTAAGATCTCTTCATGCGCACTGAAATAAGGATGCTTAAGTGGTTCTTAGGTATGTCGTTTTTGGAATGCTGCAAAAATTAAGAATTGAGGGCAAAAGCCCTGGTTGTTTCCATCACATCAAACCTCCAGGAAGCCAGGTTAGGATGGTACACTCATGTAAGGAGAAGAGAAAAACGTCGATTGCTTCACAGGGCATGGACCGAACGAGTAAGAGGGAAAATGTCGAGAAGAAGACAGAGGTTCAGATGGTACTACGTAGTTAGAGGAGACATGGAAAGGAAAGGAGTGAGCGAGGAGCAACATGGGAAATGAAGCTTCGTACACAGACCCCTGATATAAGGGACACTCCAAATGAAGAAGAAGGACAAGTACATTAATAGATGACACAACCGTCACCACAATCAACCAGCATTGTTAGTCATTAAGGCTAATGCTGCCCGATACCCTCTTCAATATACATTTCATCCTGTCAACTACACTTTCTATTCCCTTCTCACCAACCATTTTTATCAGTTCACAGCTGTATTTTCCTGCAAGGCTTTACAAAGGAATACGAATGTAAATAGTACTTAGTGTCCAGGCCTTGTCATTGTGGTATTTATATTTCTATGCATTATTTCTTTGCTTCCTGATAAAGGCGAAGAAGCTGAAAAGTCATTTTTTGTCCTGTATTGTAATGATGGAAAAATACCCTCTGTGACTCAGTTTTTAATGGTCATATGGATGACAACCTATGGAATTTGAGTGCAAAGAATTAAAGGGTAGGGGAATAGGTTTAAACTCCTGAGATAATAAACAGATACTCTCCAGATAAGTGCTCACAATAACAAGATTCTCAAAACCCATTTTGAAACAGATACAAATACATACTAGTGGACCTCAACTACACTCCAGGGTATTTATGTATTGTCTTTCCAAGGGCAATTCAATAGAGGGTTTGAACATCTTTGTTTGAGCTGTTCTATATGATGCTACATAATTTCAGCTAGAATGAGCACAGAATCTAAAGTAGGAATGAAAAGGAAGCTAAATATTATAAAAACAAAAGTAAACCATGACAATTTTTGCAGTAACCTACAGTTTGTGATTCTTTCAAGAATAGCTCATTTTTGTATTGGAAAAATAGATTATGTTGTTACTTTATGCTAAATATCTCCCATTGCTAAACCTTTTTATGAATAAGGCCATTCTGTCTGTCTTTTTAGGTCGTTTCCGCATTGTTTTTCTCTCATTGTATAGCCCTTTCTTGTTTTGGGTTGTTTTGTTACCTCATTTTTTGTATAAAAACGTTTTTGTAAGAATCGAAGTATGAGAAATTGCGGTAAAGTTTATATCTAGAAATACTACAGTTTTGCCTAGTCGAACTTGATCAAAATACACAGAACTTTTTTACTTGTTATTCATGTATGGAACTATACAGAGCAGTTACAGTTTAAAAGATGTTATGCAAAGGTTAATATTGTAAAAAAAAAGGAATATAAATGTAAAAAGTAAAAAATGAAAATGATTAGCTTAAAGATGTTTTAACTTCGTAGCTGAAAAACTAGCGAAATTATCAAGTACACAAATTTTCAAAAGCAATGCAAAATTGATCTTTTTCAGAAAAAACTGCAAAGATAATGACACGTTATTTTTATGGCTTGTAAGAAACTAGTATTTCGATGGGGAAAAAATTAAGAAACTCAAGAAAAATTAACAAACTGTAAAATTTCCATTTTTAAGAAAAGGATGCATTAACTTCAATCTGTGCACGGATGGACAGATGGTTTTTATTGACTTTTTGTCAACAGTTTTTATAAGTTATATTTTTGTTAATTTTTGTTTGAAAATTTTGTAACTTTTAATTTTGATCTGTATGGGATTTTTTCGTGACGATCTGCATTAATATCCATCCAAAAATGCTTAACTTTAAAACAACTTTACGGCAAGTTTAGGTACCAAAAAAAGAAACCTATTAAGAAATTTTTAGTAATAAAATGTCAAAATTTACATGTCATATTAAGAAACGTGTGGTACTTAATATTAATGCAATATTATTGCTAAACAAGGACGTTTATTTGGAATGTATCAGAAACAAGGATTTCCTTTAAGACAGCAACGGTTTCCAGACGGAACTTATACAAACCTGGTCTGATCCTGCCACTGTAGACTGTCCGATTTGTTATAGGAAAAAATATAACTTGCAGATCACTGTTATCATGCAGAAGATAACTGTTTCGCTTCCTACCTTTTCGAAACCCTATGTCAAAAAATGATATAAAAGCCTTTTAAATGCATTAATGCCATCTCTCTGAAAATAGAGATGCTTGTTCAAAATCTGTCTGTTGTTACAGAACCTTGGCATCTAGAGGAAAAGTGTGCTGTCTGTCTTGGTTAAGATTTCAGCGTTGTTATAAATGTCTAAAAATAACATATTGTAGAGAGACACTCCTATAATAAAAAGGAATATCCGAGTTGCATTTTTGTAGAAGAAATTTCTTATTCAAATTGTTATTTATATAAATGAATCTGTCTTAATACGAAACGACATTAATTTTGTTGTCCAGATTATGGCATTAAAACTCTGTACCTTGACAATTTTGTAAATTCAAAGATTCTATCGATTGCTATTATAATAAAGAATATTCGTGAAGGTGACGAGACATGAAGATGATGACAGGAGAAGTAGCATTTTATTGGCCAAAGGAAGGATGCCAAACTGACGTGGCTGTTGAGTATCCAGAAACTATTGTCCTTCGTTCAAGAGAATACCCATGACGGTGACAGTTTACATGATCATCCTCAAAGGCTGTTAATCCGATCCAGTCTCAAGTCTTACACTGACGAGTTAATCATACAGGTAAAGAAACCAACACTAACGAATAGTAGTACAGTAGACCTCTAAAAGTACGTTTCTGACATTAAATTGTCTGTGCAAATCCACTCCTAGGCAGTCGAATGCTCTGCAAGAGGTGTATTACGTATGTCCAAGGGTTTGACTCAACACAAAGTACCATATTTACAATGTAGCAAGAGAGCAGAGAACTCATTCAAAGCCAGGTATTTGAACACAAGATTTGTTGGCTTTTTGAAGGAATCATGAAGGTTTACGGGTTCGTTTGAAACATTAAAGATTCCGTCTTCAGTCATCCTTATAATCAACTGCATGTATTGTATAGCAAAACTTTAAAAGATCAGGCCAATTTAATCAAGAACAACGAAAATATCAGGTATCACAAAGGTTAGTTAACATGTCAATTGAAGAAATAATAACCTTACGAATTTCTGCTTTAGGAAAATGGAGGCCATAAAGCACTTGTGTAAAAGAGATGCTGGTGGTTTCCTGAAATTACTTGCTGCAATCCCAGATTGTTGTTTATATTTGTCATTTAGTATGCAAAGGCAACCACAAATCATCACCCAGAGAATTCCTGATGATAAGTGAGAATAATTGAAGTAAAAGAAAGAAAAGACTAAATCCTGTAAAGAAAGGTCGTGCTTACTCATTAGAATCAGCCATGTCTTTGAAAAAATAAAATGGTGACTTGTGAATGCTGCTTTAGGAGAAGAAGAAACGTTTATCATGCAATGCATTGTTGCTGTTATGAAAGCCACTTGGTATAAAAGCAAAGCCTATGTCACAAAAAATGTTAAGGACTGATTAATGTGAGTGAAATACAGAAAATAGAGTTTCGGCTTCTTTAAGCTTGGGCATGCCGAAAACAAAGGTAAAATTCAGCTAAAAGTTTAGGTGTTAATTGAAACAAAATTTGCTACTGTTAAAGAAAAGAAGTAATTCTACAAGCTGGTAACACAAAATCAGGAAAAAATTATGGAAACAGCTGACCATCTCAGAAACGATGAAATAACATTCTCAGTCTAGTCATAGGAAAACANTTATATTTGTCATTTAGTATGCAAAGGCAACCACAAATCATCACCCAGAAAATTCCTGATGATAAGTGAGAATAATTGAAGTAAAAGAAAGAAAAGACTAAATCCTGTAAAGAAAGGTCGTGCTTACTCATTAGAATCAGTCGTGTCTTTGAAAAAATAAAATGGTGACTTGTGAATGCTGCTTTAGGACAAGAAGAAACGTTTATCATGCAATGCATTGTTGCTGTTATGAAAACCACTTGGTATAAAAAGCAAAACTTATGTCACAAAAAATGTTAAGGACTGATTAATGTCAGTCCTTAAGTCTCAGTCTAGTCATAGGAAAGCACCATTTACAAAAGGAAGACTTAAAGAGTTGCAGGTAAAGGGATCAGCGTTGGAGAAATCTATTGAAATTTAGGGGGAAAGGGAGAGGAGCTTTCTTTAAGAACCAGTAAAAGTTAACAAAAAGCACTTTTCAAAATGTCTGTCGACAAGCAATGAATCACTTTTGGGGGAGTTAATTTAAGAAAACATATGTTGTTTGCTACAATCTGCGATGGAAGCAAAGAAATGAAGATGATGATCTGGGATTTGTTGCAGCCAAAATAAGAGAAATCCAATAACATTCAACTCCTTTAGATTGGAGACATTGTCCAAGTGATTTAAACTGTATAAGAGATGTCTCCAGAAATCTTAAACATAAAGATCCCTCAGAAAGGTGGGGCTAAGGTTAAAATTCCTTTAGAAGTTACTTACCAACCTAAAGTCCAGTTATTAGTGTTTTTGAGACCTTTAAAGCATCTGTATTATATCCTATCCCTGTCATTGTCATCCAGAAATGTTTATCTAAACTGCCTCTTGTCGGGTCTAAACACTCCTGTATTCTTATGACTGATGTTTGCTTTCATCAATGTTAGAAGCAATTCTCTGTGGTACGATTTTCAAAGAATTCTGCCAGATAGCTTATTATATATAAGCATCATCCAATAAATCTTCCTTTTTTCGGCATGATATTAACTGATTTATAATTTCCGCCTTTTTGCTGACGTCCTTGGATTTTGCAATTCTCTTTCCCAAGAGATATAGACTTAGCTCTTCTTATATTCCTGTTGATATTCCTAAGACTGTCTTTAATCAGAGACTAACAAATTACAGAATATAAATGATACAGGCATCATTGCTCTGGATATCTATTAAATATTTGAATTCAGATAATATGTTACTGGGGGGATTCTTAAGTTGTCCTTGATGCCTACTTTTTCAGGACATTCCAGAAAATTTAAATGCTATCTTTAATGATTTGAAAGCAAAATGTATCTCAAATAACCACCATAAAAATCTCTTTTTGGCATCTTTTTCTGTGGAAAATCGCACCTCTATTGAGAGTGGTACCTTAATATTATATTTTGCAACAGTTTCATTAAGATTAATGGATTAGTTGGATTTAGCAAAGTTTGGAGGGCTGACATCCTCAAAATGAATCTTTTCCAAACATTTACCAAATCTCTTTGCCTTTAATGTACTCTAGAGGGAAATAAACATATCACAAGTATTGTATTTTGACAGACACAAATCTTTCAGGAACTTGTATAAAATAAGTCATTTGATTTAGGTATATACAGGAAAACATATAAGGCTATGTTTGCAATTATACCTTTTAAAAAATATTATTCCTTGTTTCTTTATTGCAGGGGAAAACTGTGCAATTGCAAACAAGTTGTACTTTCGTCAATTGATTTATTTTGTGTATTTCCAAGGTAATTTTTGTCTTGAGGTGGCATTGCACTGGCTCCAGAAAAAGCATCAGTAAGTTAGATTGGTGACTTGTATTACTGCTTTCACTATTACATACAGCAAAAATTCCCATTTAGTTAGCAAAGATTTAGTTGTAATTCTTGATAGCAGACCATCACCATTGCGGTTTAAATCTGATCTTCCAGAAATGATATTTACCCAATGCCTCTGTGCTTTGTCTTATGCATAATTTGTGCTTTGAGTTTTCTTAAATAATCTCGCAGCCCTTTAAAAACGTTTGCAAAAGAATTAATGATTCATTCCCTTAAGATAACAAATGTTGCCTCGCTTTTGTGCAAGTGAATGAACAACTGACTGTTGTTTTTAAACCTCTGCCAAATTATTATTTTTCTACATTCTGATGTTTATTTCTTATTTTCCTATTATTTTGAACTATTGTACAATTTTCACGAGTATACTGTATGAAAATCCTTTTAAACAGATGACCAGTTTTTTAAAAAAGGAGTTACCAAAGAAACAATTACACATATTAACAAATCACATTACTGATTTGTATTATGATAACATGGAACAAGAGAAAAGCAAAGAAATTAGAAATCCTGATGTGTGAACATACAAATTTATATTAATCAAGATATCATACCAAAAGAAACTTTTACCTAATACTACATCATCTCTGTTTTAGTAAGTTCAAAATAATCAATAACATCACTCTTGTCTATACAGTTATGTAAATAAATACGAAAATGCAGGTAACTGTATACAAGCTAACATTTCCCAGTCACTAAATATCAACTTGGCATCTCACACTTACTAAGCAGAATTAATACAGTAAAGAAATAGCACGTGCTACATACAAATTTATCATATTCTATTAGTTGGCCTGGAATGTGATGCTAGGCTGCCTCAAATGCTAAGACGTAGAACTGGAACCTTGCCCTATGCTGAGCCTGACTATACTTGGAAAAGTCTCACTGGTAGATCTGGTGTCCATATCCCAGCACTTGTGTCCTGTGTTGAGCACAAAAGAAGTCACTGGGCACCAGCGATGATGGATGGACTTGCCTGGTAGACTTTCCTTTTTGAAAAAATGGCAGGTATAGTCTAGTCCCAGTTAGTTGGCTCTCTGATGTAGAAAGAACCTGGATATCTATTACTCTCTTCCTATCCTTGTAAAATCATGAGTAGAAATTAAATAAATAACTCAGACAACAGCTTTGAAGGACTCCAGGCTCCCATTGAAAGACGGAAACTCCTTCGGAAGACCAAGCGATGAGAAGCACGAGGCTGTTGGACGTTCTCGTACTACAGGGCATAAAGAGAAAGATTCTTTGAATATCGCAACTTGGAATGTTAGAACATTATATGCAACACGTCAGTTTCAAAATGTTAAACAGGACATACGTAGTTAAAGTATTGATATCCTGAAATCAGATGGAAAGGCAATGCCAAGTTTTTAAATCAAAAGGAAACACTACCATCGTAAATGTTATCCAAAAGTATGTTTCAACAATTCATCAGATCAACTCGAGTTATTTTATCAACACTTTGACAAAGCAATTAAAACTTGTAAAGTCCATGTTCTATGGAAGTGTCAGCCCTTTATGTTTGATTTTGATTGGGTGTCAGGATATAAACCTGTGGAGAGAAAGGCTGACTCAGTGAAAGCTATGGCTGCGAAAATAATATGAAGAATAAGGAATGATAGCAGTCTGTTGTTTGTAAAATTGCCACCTGTAAATAGGAGAAGTCTGGAGCCAAGAGCGGAGGTCTTCTTTGATATACCTACCCGAAGTCTTGATTCAAAGTCCCCAAGTTATTCTCTTTTGGTGGTTCATAAGCTGCTACTCATAGACAAAGAATATTCTTTAGGAAATGCAGAATAGAAAGTGATTTTTCTGGGTTTGTTTTTGTTGTTTACTGTTTGTTTTCTGCACGAGGATATGAAAATTGAAAATAATAAATAAATTGAAAAAGGTATGAAATATTAGATGCAGTATTAGTTAAAAATTAAATGTTTTTATTGTCAATTGTGTCAAAAGAAAAGTGTTGGTTTGAAAAGCTGGTTTGAACATCTCGCTAATTGATTGGAAATTAGTCTTTAGTGGGTCCTAGCCTGTCACACGTAAGCTTAGCACTAATATTAAAAACATATATTAGAAGATATTGCTATGAGTCGTACCTCAGCTACACATGGAGAGGGCCTGAATAACTGGTGACGTAATTGGTACAGGAGCCCGTCCTGCAGGTGGAGCCCATCTGTCAGGTCTAGAAGTGCAGTTAATTGCGCGGTAATGAAAAAATCTAAAGAAAAAAATACCTTTAAAAGACTGGAATGATTAAAATAATAAAAAAGAAAGGAATATTGGTTGAAATTAAAGACTAAAAGAATGGCAAAGCAACAGACAGCCATCAGCTAAGAGCCGAAATGTCGATGTACTAAAGGCTACAAATTTTCTTTGTGGGAAATGCAAAATAAATGTTTGAAAAATAAGGAAGAAACAAATATTTGTTTTTTTGAACCTTCTAGAAGCTTTTAACATTTTGTCTCACCATGAAAGTAATGTAAGCGTAAGCAGTCTTCAGAAAGCTGCTGGTGGCTACAAAGGGCCGCTATTCTTACACTTAAGGAAGGGACTATCAGAATCATTTGCTGTCAGACCCATTTGACATGGAAACAGGAATGAAACAGGGCTGCACAGTAGGTATTTTGCGTTTCTTTTTTACATAGACTTGTGACAAAGGCATTTAGAAACAACGCTTTTCCAATCAAGCTAGAGTAAGGGATCACTGTCCTATCAGGATACAGTATCTGGCATAAACTGGTGATCCAGTCATATTTGAAAAGTCAGATAAGACAACTATGGAGGCTCTAGAAATGATCAAGACACCGAGAACTCTGATGCAGCCTTGACTCAAAATCAGAAGAATGAGACAATGGCCTTTATTCAGGACAAGTGGTACATCAATTTCCTAACAATTAAGAACCTTAAAAGCAGGTACACTTCTTTACATGATACGGCATTCCACGTTTGCAAGACAGCATGGTAGATTACGAGATTTTTGCACAGCCAACTCGAAGCCAGGGAATAATAATCCTAATAATAATAATAAACATAACAGCTTAAATGGTAAGGGCTTTTTGGCGCTCCAATGTCAAACTCCAGGAAAAAGGAGACAAAAATAAATCAAACCATTTGATGGCTTTGAATTCAGGAGCTTGGTATGACCCAAGACATATCCATGACAAAGGGTTTAAAGATCATTGCTAACCGGGACAATTTTAAGGATTTCTGAAGCTCTATGTTGAGAATTAGAGGAACTAAAGACTGGTAATGCAAGAAAATGAGAGCAGTCGTTGTAAACAATTAACAAAAGTATTGATGCTTCTTTGACAATTACAATTATAAATATTCCATAAAGCTCTGATCCTATAGATAATTGTAGTTTAGAATTTCCAGTTGAAAGGAAAACATCCATGTATATAAGTCATCTTGACTCTAAAGTGTTGTATAGCCTCTCAATAATAGGAAGTATTCCAGCTATTACATTCAAATTTGTTTGATATGTATTATCGTGAACAACAGGTCGTCATCACAAATAAATCCCATTTTAATACCAGATCATTCTTTTTATCACACAAATATTACAAAAAGCACATCATGAAACTCTTTTCTCATCATGGAATATCCTGCCTACAAGCACAGCTAAAGTTAAAGCATATATTTGTTAAACTTTAATCTATAACTAAAACTCTTTCTCTGACAAACATTATCTGCCTTGTTAATACTTAACTTTTTTGTTCAGCAGTTGACACCACTGTCATCCAATATCAGTAATCGTTAAAATCTTTTGAGTGAACATGATAGAAAAATTTTAATGAGTTCCTAACATTCTCTGTACATAAATTTTAACTTTTACTGGTATGTAGATATGCAAAAAGTTAATACTTATGATGTGAAATGCAAATACTTGAAAATATAAAGAGCTTCACAAATATAATATAACCGATGTCCATACCAAACCAAAGTAAATTCTCTTGTAAAGAATATTTCAGATTTTTTCAAAATGAGATAGTTCAACAGCTAAAGGGAATTTAGAAAAAGTACTAAGTAAAGTTACAAAAGATGAAATCTGTCCAAAATTTGGCAACGAGGAAACTTTGCTTTCAATAATAAAGAGAAGAAAAATAGAGTGGTTTGGACACGTCACTCGTCACAACAGCTCCCTAAACCTAGCGAATACCATAATGCATGGCAGGGTACCCAGAAAGAGAGGTCAAGGAAGACCAAGAAAAACATGGCTGTAGAACATTCATGAATGGATACAACTGTCAATGGAAGAGGCTACAAGGAGAACAGGTGATCGAAAAGCATGGAGATCCATTGTTAAAAGCAGAAAAGTGCACCTGCGGCCTAATGGCTATGGATAGCGAAGAAGAAGAAGAAAGTTACAATATAATGATAAAATTGTAATAGAGGCAAAAGGAAATAAAATTAAAAGTTATGCAAATAAAACGCTTCAGGTATTCAGAGGGAACAAGAGGAATTTTTCTTAGGTAGCCATAAAAAAACAGAGACCGCTATAAAAGAGTGTTAAATAACACACTCAGCATGGAAAATGCTCTATCTGTAATAGAGAACGGGAGTCAAAATCGAATTGTTTCACTAGTGTCCAAAAAACAACTACTTCATTAAAGTAAATTAAAATACAGATTTGACTCCAGAGTTATTGCTTAACTGAGCAAAGCCTGCAGGAAGGCATAAAAATGGGATAAATAGACAATGACCAAATAACACGGTAAGTGACCTCTGACATTGTACCCCACATCAATCATTATGTCAGCAAGATTGATCTGGAAGTTACTGTATTGAATAAATAATCAAGATTATTTTGTATCGGGCTTGACTTTACTGAAAATGGCTTTTCAGATTTAGCCAAAGAAATTAACATTCCAAAAAGAGAATCTGGTTAATATCTAAGAAATAGAATCACTAATGTATAAACCACATGAAGTAGACGTATCATTAAAAACGTAAGATCAGAAGTACTTGTAGTATCATTTTATTGTTTTAGACACGACATTCACACAGAAACAGTATTTTGTAACAAAACACTTTTTGAAGTCGCCAAATCTGTATCATTCTTTAACAAGTGGCTGTCCGTATTGTAATTATTGTGCTGTGCTCTATCCTCTACATGTTTATGTATTTAAAGTGGTCTTTCTTAAGAAATTTATCTACATACAGGGTATTACAACTTTGTCATAATTAGTCTTTATTCCTTGTATTTTAGTTGTAAATTGATATGTAGGTAATTTTCCTCTGAATGTATTGTCTGCAGTAGAATTTGAAAGAGAAAATTGGAACTGGTTAGTAGTTACCAAGAAATTATGTCGTTCATTTCTATACCTACTGATCGAGAGTATACAGATTGTGTTGCTTTCTCTTATGGTAGTAAGATGACACTGAAGTTGTGTGTTTCGGGGTTAGGTTTAGGCCCCCAAATAACTCATCTCATCCAAAACAGTCACTGATACTTGCTGCTATTTTGACTAGGTTATTGACTATTAATGGTGAGTGAGGCTGCCAAGTCAACACGAAAGAATAATTTGACTGGAAAAAGTAAAGCGAAAGAAAAATATAAACTTCATCTACTCACAAATGTGAACCTCCTTTCACTGGTTTTCCACCAATTCTTACAATTAAATGCTGCAAGGGCTTCCCCGTTCTTGTTGACCCACACAATAGGACTTTTACAGCGAAATATTTTGCCCCGTAATAGGTACCATTTTAATTCAGTATACATCGACTATGTCACGTGATACGGCCGGCATTCTAGGTCTTCTATTTTTATCGTCTCAGCTTAAGAAATGTCACCTTTACAGTGATTGCCTGCACTTAAAAAAACCTGGGTTTTTTCTACAGAATTATATTTTTACTCGGATGAAAGAAATGGTTACAGTGGACGGTAGCAGCAGCTGAGGCATGAGAACACGATGGGCAAGAATGGGATTTTTAATTGTTAGTTGTCATATAGTACAAAAGTGTTAATATCAACAGAGATTCAGGAAGTAACTTAAGTGGAGTTTTTATAGGATTTACAAAAGGTATTAAAAGAGTGACCCAAGGCAAGTCAGGAAAATTGTTTCTATCACTAAGGTTGTAACTGAATGGACTGTAGTGGATTGTAGAATGTGTTTGTTTTCTTTGACAAAAACAATAACACGACCAGATCCATTAATAGGAAACTTATCCAAAATCTAACAAACGTCATGGTTTGAGGTCAAAAAGAGATCAAGGAGAGAGGAATATTGCTCACTATGTTCCGAAGTATGAGTTGGGAAGTCCAGAATCTGAGTGAGTGATCAAGAAAGATTTGTATGTTTCAGTGCGTGATACATTGTTCCCGCAAAAAACCTAAAACAATCTTTATGAAGAGCAATAAACTCGCCAAAGACAAAGGGACTAAATGACAGAACTATTTTGTGAGGATGGAGGGCAACAGAAAGATCAAGAAAGTAGCAGATACGGAGAGCAAATCAAAAGTATGTAAATTGCTCCAAGGGATCTAAGTCTTTCACTCGAACAAAGGGAAGATCTTTCCCTCGAACAAAGGGAAGATCTTTCACTCGAACAAAGGGAAGATCTTTCACTCTAATAAAGGGAAGATCTTTTACTCAAACAAAGAGAAGATCTTAAAAATTTTGAACTTGCTTTTCCAAAAGGATCTAGAAAACAAATTAAAGTGCAGGCTCGTGGTTCTTCTTCAGATTTAAATGCAAAAACATCCCTTAACCACATGGCACTGAAGAATCACGCAATTTATACAATTGTTAACAGTCTCTCTAAGCGCTCGATCAGCAGGTATAGAAATATAGAAATGAATTACGTAATTGGTATACTTATTAACTACTACCCAGTTTCAATTTTCTATTAAGATCTACTTCAGACAATAAATTCAGAGGCAAATTACCTGTATATCAAGCTACAGCTAAAATACAAGGAATAAAAACTAATCATAACAAATTTGTAATACCCTGTATGTAGATTACTTTCTTAAGAAGAGCTTAAGGAGAGAGCCCGCGCAGTACAATGAAAAAGGGTCCAGGCTCGTAACTAAGGTTAGAAACGAAGAAATCAGGGAGCTACTTAGTCCATTAACGTCAGTTAGACCAATACACAGAACAGAGTACAAAGCCAGGAGACAGATAAAGCTATCTATTTCTTAATTAATTTTAAATCAGATTAAAACGTCTGGGAAGGTTTCGGAAATTCTTGCCTTTATAGACTCAGCGAAAGCTTTAAATATAGAGGCTTTAATGTCGTGAACTGTAATAATACTTTTTAACCTACGTTTCGAGGTGTCATACCTATCTTTACTCTTACATCTCAGTTTACAATATAGTTTACAAATTTCATTGTGGAAACTGTCCTGCCTCCTACATTAATTGGTAAATCAAATGGTTTCTTGGGTCAAAGGGAAAACCACAATACGAAAACGGTTAAAAAAAGAGTTAGCCTGACACTGGTGGTCACAATGTCACACCCTTGACAAGTAAGAGAGTTTATAGCCAAGGAAACAAATAAAACTCTACAGCACTTGCCTTACCTTGCCCAGATGCCGTCCTCGATCCGGAGGTTTGCGACCACGGACCTCCAGCTCTCGCGGTCCCAAGCCTCGCGTCGCAGCTGTTCTTGATCAAAACCAGTTATTCTCTTGAAATTGTCTGTTCACTTCAGACACTGGCGGCCCCTTGCTCTTCTGCCTGGTACACGTCCGTCCAAGATGCCGTGCTGAATGCTGTCGTGCCTTACTATGTGGCCAAAGTATCTCAACTGCCTCGTCATAATGCTTTTCAGTAGACACCTTGTCGTTCCCAACATCTGGAGCACTTCTTCGTTCTTCTTTTTCTCCTTCCAGATGAGACATAGAATACCACATCTCAAATGCTGAAAGCTTCTTCTCCATTACCGATGAGATTGTCCACACTTCACAACAGTAAAAAAGTTTTGACCACACTTCACAACAGTAAAGAAGTGTTGACCACACATACGCTTTGGTAAGCCTTAGTCTAAGTGTGAGACTTTTCTTGGAACATGTCAAAATTTTCTTGAAGCAGTTGAAATTCGACTTTGCCATAGCTATTTTAATATTGATTTCTTCCTCGCATCTGCCATCACATCTACAGCACTGCAATCCCATTAACAGTATATCTTACACTCTTCCAGAAATATGGCTTCCAGCACTACAAAAAGTAAGGTAACAATCACAAGAAAAGAATAAGGCCACTCCTTAAAACAATTCATTCCCTGTCACCACAAAGGTGACTGTAAAAATATAAAATAGCTGCAACATTTAACTTCTAGTATCCTTATGATAGGAAAAGTGTCTGTAGAAACTTTTTGTTTAAGCAAATCTTGCAACTAATGATATGATAAACCTCTTATATCTAGGAAGGCATGTAACCAAAGCTAAAGTGTGTCATCCTACTCCTGAAGTAGAATACCTCTCACCCACCCTTGTCACCAAGCCATTTTTTCATTTATTTCATAAGCTTTGAGCTTCCTACAAAAGCTAATTCGCTCTTTGCATCTCATTTTAAAGGGCGATCTTACCATTATGTCCAAAGCTGACCAGCGAACAAACAGTGGTCAAAAATTTAGTTATTCAACGCTTTTCCAAACACAAACTCCTGAAATAGTGTTCCGCTGCTGGATACACCTTACAATAGCATCAAACACTCGATTGTTTGATGCTATTTGCTTTGAAAATGGCCAGGGACATTTGGTGTCAAGATAATGCAAAAATGATAGATTTCTTCCAATATGATAATGATTTTCAATTTCAGCATGCGACAGGTCTACAATTTGTAATATTTTCGTTGCTTTTATCCCTCGTGGTAAGTGCCATGGCTCTCTTGGTTACCTGTTTAGGACGATTTGAAGACAGGAATACTGTATTTATTTAGTATTGCTATTAAAGCAAGGTAAATTGAAGTGATATTTGTAATCCAATGTCTCTTAACACCATCCATTTCTGGAAGCTTCTATTTCGATAGCTTATTAGTCTGTTTTTCTCGTCATTTTTATTGAGCTTAAGTTGTTTTTTCTTTTCTTTTTTCCCAATATTTTGTCTCTTTCCCATTTTTACCCATCCTGCTACGTTTGCTATATTTTGTTTTGCAGAGATTGACGTTTTCCAGACTCTTTCTTTAATAATTTGTTGATCTTAAAATCATTTTTCTCCATCAAGTTTCTATTTTTCACGTTGTGTTTTGATAACCCGATTGCAAGTAAAAGCCTTCAGTTGCTATTAAATGTAATGACATGATATTTCAAATACAGCAACTATTTGGTCTGATTTTTCGTTATGAAAACCGTTAAATTTGTTACTTTGTTTAATTTCATGGGTAATTAAGTGAGGCACAGCCATTCCTTCAAACAGTTTTAAGTTCTCTTTGGTAATCAATAAAATCCCAATTGAATTTTGTTTTCCTTCAAAAAAATATTATTTACCATTCCACTTTTCAAGTCTTTCACAAAAACAATGCTTGAAGCGAATTTATTATAGAGGGTTACTTCTCTGATTTGAATTTCTCCTCTTTTATCATCTTTTTATTTTATTTTTCCCTCTCCCAATTCTGTCCCCGATAAAATAAACAGAGGCAGTAGTAAACAGGAGAAACAAATTGGGCGCAATACTTCTTGGGAGGTGGCCGGGGTTCGTTGTTCGAACCCCGGCCACCTCCCATTTGTTGATTTAATCGCTTGGTCACTACTACACTACTTGACTTAAAAATATGATCACCTCATGAATATCAATCTCGATGTTGGGTTTTGCAGCATTCCCAGTTAGGAAGCAAATTTTGCTTAGTGTTATTTCCTTTAGATTAAATTATTCATTTCTATTGACGTCAAGGTCTGCTTGCGAAAGCGAGACCAGGAAACAGCTTGAAATTTTCAAATATTAATCTGAGGCACTACCTTGATTCATAATGGAAATTCTCAACTATGATCGGACAATATTCTATTTATGTATTGAAATCTGTATCGTTGATTGGTGGATAAATTTGTATTTCCTTTCAGAGCAATATAATTATAAGCAACTTTTTTTACTTTTTAAGCGCTCTCAATGTGAATTGGATCTTGCAAGGTATCGCTAATTTTAGGTTCAGTTACGTATAAAATCAATTGGAGTTTTTCTTTCGAAATATCTCTCGGTCACTCGTATTAAAGAATCAGAGAGAATTGGATATTCTCAACACTCGGAGTACTGCTTAATTTTTACTGAATTGTCCATTCTTCTGTAAAAACCTAAAGTCATCTGTTTAATAAACTGATAACAATTCTTTAAGGCAATTCACCAATATTACCTGTTGGTAATTTTTTGCATCTGATTTTCGCTCTTTATTTATAAAAATTGATTTTATTATTCCAAGAAATTATGATCAGGGGAATATCCCAGCTTTAAACAAGAGATAAAAAATACCTGTAATAAAGTGAAGTAATTGGTGAAAAATTTATTTAATTCATTCATTTATTATACCATCAATACCAAGAAATATATCCTTTTAAGTGTAGAATTTTTTATGAGCTGTAATTTCAGTATTGCGTTCTGCATTAGCTTCCATTAGCATTTTAATTATATTTGTTTGGGAATCTATATTATCGCTTTCTTGGTTAAACACTTAAAATTGTTTAAATAAAGTGTTTCTAGTGTATTTTGTTTTAATAAGAGACCAAAATTATCGAGGATTTTTTTCTGTCAAGTTTCATAACTTTTTATTGAATTTTCTTTAATGGTTATTCTCTGTTTTCTCGGAAACCCTACCACTGACCAGAAACCAAGAGAGGCGAATAGAAGCAGCTGAAAACAAAATGAACCGTATCAGCTGCGGGTGGACTAGAAAAGACCATGTCAGGACGGAGAGAGTCAGAGCAGCGTTGGGGGTAGGAAGCGTAATTGCCAAATGCCAGCAAGGAAGGCTGAGATGGTTCGGACACGTACGAAGAAGGGACGAGGATTACGTCGGGAAGAGAGTAATGGAGATGGTCATACCGGGGAAAAGGAGACGGGAACGTCCGAAGAGAAGATGGAGTGATAGTGTCGAAGACGACATGAAGCGAGTAGGCGCCTCGCCGACTGACGCCCAAGACAGGTCGAGATGGAAGAAGCTAGTGTCAGCCACAGCGACCCCTGACGGGAAAAGCTAGAAGGAGAAGAAGGTTATTTCTCTGTTGATATATAGTGTATTTATATTTCGTTTTGAAATAATTATTTGTCTTTACGTTTCTATTGCTTTTAATATTATCTTTTCAGCAATGGTTATTTTTTCCATCCCCTTTTACATACCAGCTTTTCCGATAACTTCTATGCTGAAGTGGGTTTCCTAATAGATAACTTGCCTCGGCATTGCTATATAATATTTCATGTATTAATTAAAATGCTGAGATTTTTGTTTTACTAGTTTCGTTGGTACATGTACATTTAAAATTATGTTGTTTTTTTAGTTTTTAACGCCATTTCCCCCCTGCAATTGGGGCGCAGACGGTGCCCTTCAGAGGGACTTTGATTTGGCAGTTAGGAATTTCTTGGCCGGATCCCCTTCCTGACGCCAACCAATGGCTTTTTTCTTTGTAAAGTTCCAAATTCTCCTCACCAGCTCGGGGAATCGAACCCAGAACTCTTGGTTACTGTGCAGTTGCATTTACCATTATGCCATGGCTCCTCACATTTAAAATTATGTACATGTAGCAAAATCATGTACATTAAAATTTTTTATTGATTGCCAGTTTTTCTACTTTTTACTATCATTAAATATTTTAATGCAATCCTCATTTCATTTTTGTAAAAGGTTTACCTATATTATAATTTACCTTTTCCCATTGTCTTTCATCATCATAGCTACCTTTAATTATTTCTATTTAATGTTTTCTTTTTTATTGTGATAGGATTAGTACATCTGAGTAAAGTGAGTAAAATCATCTCCATTGAAGCTCCTGCCTGCACACAGTTTTTCTGGACTACCAATTACATAATCGATTAAGGATTTTTATTGGAATATAGTTCTACCAATGTTATTATCTTTACCGAAGCGACCATTCAAAATAAAAATAGCACTATTATGGAATACTTAAAGAAACTTATAACCATGTGAATCTTTGGAATTATCGTGGGACTTTCCTGTTAATGGACTATCGTGGTCTAGATTTGATTCCTGCAGTTGGAATGAAAGAGTGTGCTTCTGAGCAAACTTCCTTGCTGCCCAAACTTTTCAATCTTTGCCCATCAGATATCTGTTGCCCACCTTCCTGGAAAGTTTCTAATGTTGTTGCTGTTTTCGAGAATTCAAGTGAGTATTCTTTTGGTCAGTAATAAAGTCTTTGAAAGACTTATCAACAGTGCACTGGTGAAATTATCGCAGAACCTAAATTTCTTTCTTGATAGTATTTAGAATTTAGAGGATCTTGAGCCACTGGTGACCTTTTGACTGTTTTCACGGAGCGTATCTAAAGGTTTATGCATACATCTCAAATTTCGATAGGAGAGAAAGTAAGTCACGAGCTTCTTCTCGAATTGAAAAAGAGTTAAGGGCCCTGCCATAAATTAAGTGTTGAAAATGACGTTTTCATGGAGATAAAGAGAATAATTCGTTTTATTTTTGACCTGTCAAAAAACCATTAAATATGTTTAACGAGGGCCACCAACAAAAAGTTTCATTTATGAGAATTGCAATTTTAATAACCACCTGAATGGTGACGTAGGTTTAAGCCACAAATGTTCAAATGAGAAGAAGCATTAACAAACACAAAAGACTTCCTCAAAAATTATTAGGGAAGGGAATATGAGAGCTATGACCTCTAAAAACACTATTTCTGTAAATGTTCCCTTTATAATAACAATTCAGCGGCGCTTCATGCTGCCCTTGACTGTAATTTACGTAAATGCAATTGTAACCTAGGTACATGAACAAAAACGTAAATAACGTTTGAGTTAAATTTCGTACTCAAGATCTAGATCTATGTGCCGTCCCCGATCCGGAGGTTGGCGACCACAGATCCCCAGCCCTCGCGACCCTGAGCCTCACACCGCAGCTGTTCTTGGTTGAAACCGGTCACTCTCCTGAAGTTGTCCACGTCAGACGTATTCACCACACCCAATTACACAGAGTAAAGTGTCAGATATCATTCATTAATACATTTGTTCCCCTGTGTAATCTAAAAAAAGATGGATTAAGAAGTCAGATTTCACTATTATGGATAAAACTCAGGAAAGTATCAATAATAAATTTTGATAAAACTCACTTTTGGTAACGCTTTACAAATGTTTTCTATTTCAGGTGTGATGAGTGCCTACGAACCGTGAAAACGATTTCTACTTCTGCTTTATCAAGACTTCAGGCTTCATTAAGACAGATAAGCCCTGTATCGAGAACCCAAAATTTGACACTGCTACACGACCTGTTCTGCCTTCAAATGAAATATCCATTCCACATTTTAAGAGTGGAGATGTTTCTGAGATTATTGATATTGATTCTGAGGAGTCAGACACCGAATTGGGTTCCAGTGTAGTTGTAATCCGCAAACGTTTAGCCCTACTCAGTTTAATGATCTTGTAAGGTATTTATATTTATCAAAAAGGCTGTGGACATTTTAGTTTCAAGGCTTAAACAGAAAAACTTGATTTGTTAAAAGACACTCCTTGCATTTTACAGAAAAATAGAAGATGAACTTCTTAAATATTTCAGAAAACAGGGTAGTGTATTATACTGCTGCGGCATATCTGGTTTACTAAAGGAAATGAGGGCTAAAGCTTCCAATACAAATGGATGGTGCTTGTTTATGGACAGTTCCAAAACAAGTTTTGGGTGTGTGTTGTTTCACAATTGGAATTTATATGACTCAATACCAACTGGGCACTCAACAAATTTAAAGAAAAATATAAACATATAGGCAAGATTTTGAGACTTATTAAATATAGAAAGTACGAATGGATCATGAATATTGACTTTCAAATGGTTAATTTTCTGCCAGGCCAATGAGCAGGGTACACTAAACATTTCCCCGTCCTTTGCTTATGGGACAGCAGAGCCAAGAGAAAACATAATTTTAAACAAATCTAGCCAGAGCAAACATCGCTTACTGTCGGAAAAATTGTGATTAATTCATCTTAAGTGAACAGAGAAAAATCGTAATTTCTTCTCTGCATATCAAACTAGGTCTCATGAAACAATAAATAAAAGCCTTGAATACAACCGGTAAGTTGTTTAATATCTAACTTCAAAATTTCCATGTTTCAGTTATGGAAGAATCAAAGCAGGAGTTTTTGACGGTCCACAAATAAAAGGATGAATTTAAGACACCAATTTTCCTAATGTAAAGAATGAACTAAAAAACGTCTGGTTTTCATTCATGGACTTGATTAGAAGCTTTTTAGGCAGTCATAGGCAAAAATACTGCAAAAAAAGTCCCCAAAAAACGTTCAAGAAACTACAAATGGTTGGGTTGCAATATGAGCATAAAAATGCATTTTTGAACAGTCATCTTAACCAACGTCCAAGTAATTTAGATAGTAGAAGTGACAAACAAGGGAAGGGATGCCACGATGATATCAAAACTATGGAAGTACGTTAGCAAGAACGCTTAGACTTCGACATGATGGCTTATTATTGGTGGTGCGTGTAAAGAGACTTGCCATCAAAAACCGAATACTGTAGGAAGTCTTGTAAACGATTTTTTTACCCGAGTGAAAGCTTCATATATCTTTCTTTTATTTGATTTCAAGTCGTTTCTATCGTCATAGTGTAATTTGTAATAGTTTGAAGTGCTTGTATTCATGGATGTTGAAAATAAATGTTAATGCATGACTTAATTGTAAAGCCGTAATTTGAAAAACCTAGAAAAGGCAAATAGGCTATTGCCTAGAGTCAGGGCCGAGAAGAGCCAAACCGAGTTAAAACTCATATTCAGCACACCCAAATTACATACAGTCAAGTGTCAGACGTCATTCAGTAATATATTTGTTACCCTGTGTAATATAAAACGAGAAGGATTAAAAAGTTAGATTTTGCTATTATGGATATACCTCAAGGGAAGTATCAATAATAAATTTTGATAAAACTTACTTCTGGTAACGCTTTACAAATGCTTTCTATTTCAGGTGTGATGAGAGCCTACGAACCGTGAAACCGTGGAATAATGAGCATAAAATCCTATATTTTAAGGTTACAGTTAGACTTAAACAAAAAAAAGCTATAAGACAATATATATATATATATCTCTCTCTCTCTCTAAGTGCCGTANACCCTGTGTAATATAAAACGAGAAGGATTAAAAAGTTAGATTTTGCTATTATGGATATACCTCAAGGGAAGTATCAATAATAAATTTTGATAAAACTTACTTCTGGTAACGCTTTACAAATGCTTTCTATTTCAGGTGTGATGAGAGCCTACGAACCGTGAAACCGTGGAATAATGAGCATAAAATCCTATATTTTAAGGTTACAGTTAGACTTAAACAAAAAAAAGCTATAAGACAATATCTCTCTCTCTCTCTCTCCCTCTCTCTCTCTCTCTCTCTCTCTCTCTCTCTCTCTCTAAGTGCCGTATCCTCTCGGGACGTTGGCGATCATAGCTCTCCATCATTGGCATCTTCTCCTAGCAAGCTGGATGAGAGAAACGGCATTCGTGTTTGTAAGAGAATACGTAAATAATAAAGCAACCCATCGCTTCCTTTAAGGTTAAAGACACCACTGCAATGTGATCTCAAAAAGAACTCCAAAGCTGTAAAAAAAATTTCGAGAAGAGAAATAAAGAAAAAGCACAAAAAGAAAAAACTTATAACTCACTACATGATAAATATCCTACATCTAAAATAATCAACACCTCTGACACCTTATTTGCACCTAAAAACAAAACTCACTTCTGTCAGGTAATATATTTAACTTGATATATGTACGTTAAGAAACTTTCAAACAAAAATTTTGATGAGTTTTTGCAGGACAAGTCATCGAGATAAAACTATGACCAACTACAATGTAACATCTATACTCACTATTGTTGGGCGATCTCTAGAATTGTATGACCAGTAATAAAGGACGAAATACAATAGATAAGAAAAAGAATATAATGATAAATCTGTAGTCACATAAAAGAGTTTTCGAAACATCTCAGTCTTAAAAAGGGTTATGGTATCTACTCAATACCTACTCTAAATAACGTCAGCGAAATTCAAAAACCTAGGAGGAGCAGGAATTACCGACAACGGCATAATGCTGGGTGAAAGCCTTCCGGAAGCTTAACCCCTGACGAGATCTCTTGCAAGTTCCAAAGCGACCTTCACCATTGGACACTGGAATATGAGAAGGATGTACAGTGATGTACATCAATCACAAGGGAGATGGAGGGGTAGCACCTAAATTTCTTTGGGTTAGGTGAAAGCACGTGAACAGGAGCAGGCAGGATGAAGATTGTGGCTATTAACAAGAGGATCTAACAGCTAAATTCTACTCAAGATTCAGGAGATTGAACATAATTCAAGTCTATGAGAAGAAAAGGAACTAAAGAAAACAGTGGACGGATATAACAAGAATGATATCATCACCGTCATAGGGAGATCTCAGTGCCAAAGTTGGGAGTGGGTACACTGGTTATGAGAGAACAATGAATGCACATTGTCTGGAAAGACAGAATGACAATGAAGAGACGCTGTACGAGTTCTGTCAGTTGATTTTTATAAATACATTCATTAGGAAACATGGGTTTTAGCAGTTGTGAAGGTTTTAAATCAACTGGACCATCTTTTGATTAGCGGACAGTAGAGGTTTTCTGTACGTGACTCACGGGTACAGAGAGGATCAGGTGGAAATAGCGACCCTTACTTGGTAAGGACAAACATCAAGCTCCATCTTAAATCACACAGACACAAAAACATGGTCAAACTACAACTCAACGTGGATCGACTGAAGAATGCGAAAACAAAGAGGAAGAACTGTGGGGCAGTTAGGAGAAATCTTGAGGAGAACAGAACTGCGAATGAATATATTAAGAAGCTGTGGTAACAGTAAAAGAGCGCAATTGTGAAAGCGGCAAGGGAAGTTCGTCTATCCAGGAAAGAGAAAAGCAAGCCATGGATCAGCGACAACACCTGAAAATTGATAGATGAGAGGAAAAGGAAGTAGAACAAGATTGATAGCACTCGTTTAGAAAGGATGAAGACAAAAAACAGCGTGACAGAGGACAAGAAGTGATGGATAGATGAGAAAGCACAGAGAGCAAAGAATGCGGGAGAGAATGGACAGCAGAGAAAGCTGTGCAACATACTGAAACAACTGACAGTACAAAGTATTAGAAAAACGGCAGCAGTAAAAAGCAAGAAGGGATAGCCGCTAAAGAACACAGAGACAAGGCTGGGAAGGTGGAAGGAGCACATTTTTAGGAAGTACTAATCAGAGATGGATTTGAAGAACAAGCATGATAAGAAACTGAGGAGAGTGGGGAGCTTAACATCCCAAGGGAGGCACCAACTTTGCAAAAGATAAGAAATGCACTGAAGGGCCTCAAGGGTGTAAAAGCCCCAGGAGCAGACCAAATTACTGCAGGGATGCTGAAAGCAGACCTAGAACAAACAAGTACAGAATTGCAAAGAAGTTTACTTTATCTTGGTTAGTTTCTTTTGTTTTATTTTTTATTAATTTTAAAAGGAAACCATTCCTACACAACAGAGAAAAGGATTAATCTGCAATTTTTAAGAGAAAGACAACCTTTAGGAATGTGGAATCTGAATGGGAGTTACATTGCTGCTACTTGTCAACGAAGTCCTCAGCAGGATTCTGATCAACAGGATATAATCAGGAAAAGATTTATTATTCAGAAATAAATTAGCCAGCTTTAGGATAGACAGAAAAATTATTGACCGGGCAGATGATATGAATGTTACTCTGTACATACAATTTGTTGACTTTGAAAAGGCTTTCAAGTCCATATACAGAGACAGCCTCTGGATCATAGTGCGTCAGTGTGGAATTCCCATGAAACTGATCCAGATTGTCAAAACTCTTAATGAGGACTTGTAGTGCCCCATTATTGACAAAAGTGAGACAACAGACTAGTTCCCAAGTGACGACAGGAGTGAAACAGAGCCGCTTCATGTCAGGATTCCTCTTCTTCCCAGTAATCGATTGGATTATTTAGAAAGCAACGGAATGTAAAAGATCAGTGAACAGCGGAACTCCACAATCCTGGTGGAGGAACTCGATTTTTCCGATAATCTCGCCCTTCTACCATCCACTATAAACCGACTACACCAAAAAACATTGAGACTTAACGAGAGTATTGCTAAAGTTGGACTGAAGCTTAATGACAAGAAGTACAACGTGATGAAAACCAACAGCAGTAACGAAGAAAGGCAAGACAATGTGGCAAATGATGGTGGATCCACACCAAACTTTAGAAAAAGAATACCCTTGACCAGTGCACAATTTAAGTGGCTATCAAATATCTGGCAAGCTGGCAGATATTTGATAGCCGCTGATTGATCAACGAAAAGATAAAACTTCCCTTCTTCAAGAACCTTGTATTGTCAGTACTGGTATATGGATGCGAGGGTTGGAAACTGACCAAAGGAGAGGGAGACAAATTAGACACCTTAAGTTTTTCAAGATCTGATGGCAGCAGCACATCTCCAATAAGAGAGCCCTAGACGTTACAGGGGCAGCGAGAATCAGCGAGGAAGTGAGAAGACGGAGATGGAGCTGGATTGTTCGTATATTGAGAAAGGACCAGCGAGACGACTGTGTTGTAACTATCGGGTGAACAGCTAAAGGATTAAAGAAGAGAGGTAACCAAAAGACAGCCTGCCGAAGAATGGTGGAGGTGAAGCGGAATGGTGCTGGCTGGAGGGCAGAGCATTTAGCACGCCGTGCAGTTGCAGACCCACCACAGTGGAGGATTGATGTCTAAGCTTTTTGTGCCTCCTGGCGCAGAGATACTTAAGGATAAGGTAAGGTTGAAAGATTCAGAAATCGAAGATATCCAGCTAGAAAGATTACGGAAGGTGATTACGCTAGCTGATATGGCATTCGTTTTTAATTCCTTGCCAGATTTACACCGACTACGACACGCACTCCTAAATGGAGCAGCTAGTATAGATTTGTATGCCAACGTAACAAAAATGAATGTCTGGCCTTCAACTAAACAGGATCAATTAGAATGCTTGGTAAGCACCTTCTGAACAACAGTCTCAAGTTTACATATCTAGGCAGCTGCATCTCTTAAACGGGAGATTGTCTTTGTGCTCAGTGCAAAGAGCTGCTAGAGCTCTTTCAGTAAGTTATCATTGAAATAGAAATCTGCATTACCGGGAAAGTATCGTAGGAATTTTTTAAGGGGAGTTATGAAATCAGTCGTGATCAACAGTTTCTCTACATGAACACTCACAAACAATTACGAGAACAAGCTAAATAGAAGATACATCAGACTGAGACAAATCATCTTAAGCAAATTTGACAGCACTCCACCCTGGAAGAGCTGCATGGTAACATTCGTAGAATAAGGGACACCATCAGAAAACGTAGAATCAGTTATGCTGAATACGGCTGGGGCAGTAAAAACGAGTTTACAGTTCTCATTCTGAAAATTGGAGAGAAAGAGTTTGCTTGATTCGGGCAATCCGCAAAAGCAACTATGAGAGTGTAAGCTATGTCAAGACGCTTACATATTTTGACTGAAAAATTCCATCAAATGGTAGGTGCATAAATGAGATAAAAATTCTTTCAGAAAAACGAGTGCCTTGGTCAGTTGTGCTGTTAGAGTACAAATATTAGATAATCAAGAAATACGTGAAGAGAAGGCTTGAATCAGTGCAACTTAATTCTTGGGAGGACAAGACACCTAGGAAAAGAAGATGAAGAGGATTGAAAAACACAAATAAACCGATTAACATTCTCGAAGGTAGTGTTTGGGAAACTATCTTCAAAGTAAAGGAGAAAAAGGTACAGGAGGCTAGGTAAAAGACAGATCACTATAAACATTAGCTTTTTCAGAATAATCTATTGTTCAATGTTTTTGCAACGTCCATATTTGCCCTTGAATCTTGATAAGAGCAAGTTTTCTTAAAACTCGAGGAATTTTCTGAGATTTCTGACAGAATTGAGAGTGACTATTCTTGTAGATCAACAATCATGAATTTCTTTGAGTGCTCTATGGAAGCATTTAAGGATTGTACCAAGGAAACCAATGACTATATTTATAACCCGCACAGTCATAGTTCATGGCTTTGTACGTTTCCTTGCGAGATTGTGGTATTTTCCCAACTTTTCATATCTGTTCATTTCAACTCAGATATCGTTGTGAATGCCTAACCTCACCATCAGACATTTATTCTTTACTACATTTTTTATGACTATGTCTCGACGCCTTGCATGATATGTTTGTATGTTGGGGTATTAAGTCATTGAGCTGTCATTTTTCCCCTATGACTATAACGTTGCATGAGATCCAATTCATTAAATTTGTCCGTTGTTAGTAGCAACAAAAATCTATCCTTTAAGATCACATGGAGGCTTTTATCTATCGACGAGGCTATTTGAAGAAAACATCTGTCTATTTTTAAAGTTAGGTGTTTGGTCGGATTTCATACTCTCAGGAACCAAACAAATGCAAATTTGACAATAAAAAAATACGTAAGCACATAAACTTTAATAGAGTTTTATTAAATTGTGTTTTATGCTGGAACAGAGCAATAAAAAACAAGACATCCAATTTTAACTGAGATCTGATTTCAGTTACAGTTTAAGCAAGGTTCAAAGAAGATTTCTTTCTACCGTTACCATACTTGTTCCTCCTTGACTTACAGGAAAAAAATTCAAACAATAATTGCAAAATCCTGTGCTTGACAGTGTATTTTATCCAACCAAATTTAGAGAAGAAAACGTCTCCAATTNAATGCAAATTTGACAATAAAAAAATACGTAAGCACATAAACTTTAATAGAGTTTTATTAAATTGTGTTTTATGCTGGAACAGAGCAATAAAAAACGAGACATCCAATTTTAACTGAGATCTGATTTCAGTTACAGTTTAAGCAAGGTTCAAAGAAGATTTCTTTCTACCGTTACCATAATTGTTCCTCCTTGACTTACAGGAAAAAAATTCAAACAATAATTGCAAAATCCTGTGCTTGACAGTGTATTTTATCCAACCAAATTTAGAGAAGAAAACGTCTCCAATTTAGAGAAGAAAACGTCTCCAATGTAGAACAGTTGACATAATTCTTAGGAATAAGAAAATGGAAATGCTATAATTGAATTCTCACTTCTTACCAGATAAAAATATATTGAGGTATGAAAGAACGAATAATCTAAACAAAAAAGGGAAAGAGAGATAAAAGATGGCTCTGTATTCCTAATCTTTTGAAGAATTTTAAGAAGAGTTTACTTCAAGATCTTTATTTGAATGTTTATTATGTCATTAAGGTAACTACTGCTCTTCAGGTCACTGTAGCATCCTGTGAACGAGCACATAGTAAGACAAAGATGATCAATAATTACCTTCTAGCTTCAATCTCTGATAAGAGACTAGAATTTGAATTCGTGTTCACATCAGGTTAGAATGTGATATGGCAAACGTAATAGAACTTGGTGTTGTCGTAGGTAAAGTAACAGCTGATTTACGAAAACTTTCATTATAAAGCATATGAACAACAAGATTTAATTTTAGCCTCTAATGAAACAACTGTTTTATTACTATTTTGTTGACAATATCTTTAAAGAAGGCCAATTCCAACATTTATGGAGGCGTGACCTCTAAAAATATTTCTTGCCAAAACGCCTAGTCTCCTGACAACCCCACATATTTTTAACTGCCCCCTGCCACTAGGTACATCTTCCATGTCCATTAATTTTTTTTGCTTTCATGAATGTATTTTTATAGTCCAAGTATCGCTGCTCTCTTGACGTCTTCGATATCGTGATACATATTTCCCCCTTATTCCTTGATAGATATACTCTATCTATATATCTATCTATTTGGGTCTACAACGCTGTGTATTCTCATACGTTTTCTCGTCGATCAGCCCAAATGTATTACCCAATCTACATTCTAATCTAGAAAGTGCTCTGAATAAGGAACAATAGTTACCTTCAAGGTATTGATAGCTTTGATTAAGTTGTGGCCACTCAAATTCGTCTCTGAGACCTTCTTCAGTCTTGTTTTGTATTATTTCTTTATCTTTTCTCTGATTTCTAATCTGAACAAAATTTCTTCTTTAAGAACTCCAACACATTTGCAGCTTTCGTCTCCTTGTAAGCTTTAAATTTTTTCCTATCTGGTAGATTTATACCTTCTGCATGAATTTTTTCCCCTAACTCATTTTTGTATCATTGTCGAAAGCAAATTTTACCCCTCCATCTTCACAGAATATTCTTATTGTTTAAATCAAATACTATAGATCTTTTTCACTCTTCACAAAGACTTTTATATCATCCATAAAGAGTAAGTGGCTTATCTTTCTCTAACTTGTTTCTTTTAATTCCTGTTCTTCTGTTCACTTCATGCTTTCTTTTAGAAGGTTTAGCATCTTTCGGTTGATTTATAGATTTACTGGGATTTCAATTATTCAACTATGTAGGAGCATGTCGTAAGCTTTGCGATAACCTCTCCTTCCCATGGCCAGATTCCTTTTACTATAGTTGACCTCCTTCGGCATCATGTCCATGAAAAGAAAGTCTGCAGTTACTCTAGAGTTACGTCTGCAGCCTTTTATCCTTAGGGTAATAAAATGTCTTCTTCAAATAAATTATGCATATCCCAATGAAAAGCTTCCGAACACAAGCCTATAGTTTCTGGGGATTGAACTTTTCCAATGATCTCTTTTGATAGAAATAGTTCTTCCTTTCCTCCTCGTCTGTGCAGGAGTTTCACTTGTTTCTAGACAGTAGATTAAATATTCAGCTAATTTAGAATGAAGACTTACAAAAGTCTTTAGCCAATATCCTTGTAGGACATTGGAACCAAAAGCCTTCTAATTTGGTAATGGTTTTAAGATGGCTTTGAGTTTTATCTCTATGATATTTTTGTATTCCTATTGGCCAATATCTCTAAAATCACTGTGAAAATTTTTTACTTATCCTTATTCATTATTACAATGAGCTTTTTGCCCTGATGAGAGATCAGAAAATTGTAATAATATTAACGCTAGTGGCTTCATTGTCTTGGACCTCAAATTTTCTGTTCGCGTTTTGATAAACTATCTATTGTTGTTGGTAACTAATCTCTTTTCCTTAAAATGGTTAATTTGTTTCAATATCTTATTTACTCTTTTTGTTTTTGCCATTATTCTTGGATTGACTTCTTTTCTCACAGTTTGATTGCTTTTAGGGGTTTTTTTCATTTTTCAAAAGGGAATAAATATTCATGTTTTTTCTATATTTTCTTCTGCTAATAGTTCTGTTACTTGTTCCTTTAATTTTTTCTTCACCATTGCTCTCTCTTTTCTTTGTACTTTCTACGTATTTTCACCATTTCAGTTACGAAGCCTGCCTCTCCGTACATTAAGCCATTTACCTGAGTTAAACCTTTCCTCTTGCATTTTACCATACAACACGATTAAACTGTTAACAGTTTCTTTTCAACCTTATTCTGTCTGGTCCTTTTAGTGGCAGTAATCATCTTCTCTATTGTCAATCAAAATATTTTACACTCTTTATAAGTTATTTCTCTTCCCCTTTTAAAATTAAATCACTATACCCTGTATCCAGGTGTACCTCATTTATTGGTCAATTGGTCTTCCGTGCCTTTGGGCCTTTATCGTTCTCTTCTTTGGTTTCACATCCGCTTGCTCTTCTTTCAGCTATCCTCCAGCGTCTCCCAGCACCACATCCTATTACATTTCCCATTTTTTGCATCAGCTATTGATTGACCATTTTATGGCTTCTAGTTCTATTTCAGATAGCAATTTCTTCATTATTATTTGAGATTTCTGATTGACAAGTCGCTACACAAATATTTAACCATACCCTGTTCCACCAACAAGCTATGCACTCTATTTCAATAACCTTCTTTGCATTGCTATGAAAAAGTTTTCCACAAAAACTCCATTCCTTTTACGAGACCAGTTCAATCCGATTCATTCAGCAGTAGCTGAATGACGACAGTGATCATGCTGTTGAGCAATGTTACACCTTCTCAGCGAGAGAATCTCACTTTTAGTTCCCCTCTTATTAAACCTTTATCTTCATAATTTGCATTCGACCAATGATGGCACGATAATATTTGTTGGGAGGGAATGTCAGAATACTGACGTCACCAATTTTTGATACGTAAGCTGTATCATTATTGATATCTTCAAGTTTTTACATGTACTGAGTAACTTTTATTAACGTCCTGGTCCAGTTCGTAAAACATTTTTTGGTTAAGACCTCAAACACTTAAAACACCATGTAGCATTGGCAATATCTAGTCTACTATGATATACAGTGATAACAAAATAATCAGAAGAAAAGTAAGTACACAATAGAGCATACACACGCAAAATTCAAAGAGCAATTTAAATCAATTATTCTAAAAAAATTCATCCTTCCATTTTTCAACGTTCCAAAGTTATTTATAATTTTACTTTTAAAATCTTCTATTTCTGCAATAAGTTTGGCATGAGTTGTTAGCAATGCCAGTTCATTTGTAAACTTAAGAATCAAAAAAAGATTTCGTGACGTAAGAAATATCTCTTGTATTATCTGCTTTACCAGAGACAAATGCAGTTGCTTGCATATCTTTGTATATCATTTTCTTCATATACATCAAATTTGCAGCCCAATAAAATTTATTTTGAATTTCATGGCTTCTACCTTTAAAAACTGTAAAATTGTAAACGTGATCCACAAGTTGGTTATCTAATTGTAATATCAAGTCAATTCTTTTTCATCTTCTTTCTGCTACTTCCTGTTATCAGTGGTCGCCGCAGCGAATTTTCGATCTCCATACAGCGCGGTCTTTGGTGTCCTCGCGTCTAAGTCCCTTTTCCGTCATATCAACTTTGATGTCATCCATCAATCTTTGTTTTGGCCTTCCCCTTTATTTAATGACAATTTCAAGTCAATAAGCTCTAGAACCACAATTTGTATAGGCGAGCTCTTATTGTCGTCATGCCCTCATAAGAAGAGTTCCTTAAGTTCCATAGAATATGATGCAATTTATTGTTCCATTTAAAATATGGTGATTTTTATCCACTTCTGCCGCTTATAAACAACAGGCTTCATTCAGAACTTAAGCTATAGTAGACTTGCAAGTGTCTGGATTTGCAGCAAAATATTGATTTTATAAGTTAACGATGCCTCAGGCTTAGAGATACGCCCAGATGGATGTTTTAAATCTGTCATTCCAATTTTAGTTCAACTCTTTTCTCGTGCAAATAAAATACAGAGTAAAGAAGATTTTTTACTCACGGTAATGACCATCAGCCAACCACTCTTTTTCTTAAACTAAAAATTTGAATTAAATGCATTAATTTTTTCCCCGACCGATTGTTTGATGGGAATGGGCTTTGGTTAATGAGGGCCTAGACTTTTTATTTCAAGCTTTCCCTCGGTACTCATATACTGGAAAGATGCTCCATGATGGACGTTATTCATATTGATCCATAAAAGTGTAGATGAACTTGATGAAACTAAGTATATTCTTCGTATACTCGGTTGTATGTTCTCCTTTTCCCTTGTGATAAGTGTAGAAATAAAATGGGACACTTCAAATATTCACCAGCAATCTACGCCAATACTTTTGAGAACACGGAGCCAGCCAATCACATGGCGCCATGAATAAAGAGACCACTCCAAACAACCATGTAGGCAGCATCTGTTTTTGAGCTGACCAGAATTAAATGGGACAAGACGAAATGTGCCCAGAAAGATGACAGAATTCACTGCAATCACCAATGAGTAAGAAAAATGAGTGAGGAAGTAAATGATTGATTTTACGTTTTGTATTGGGGAAAAGCCTTGTGAAGAATCTGTCTGCCGCATTAAATGCCTCGCCATTGAGTGCAACATTTCACTCGTGATAGGAAAGTCGATTTTGAATTAGACGTGGGTAAATACCCAATTGTGTTTGTTTATAATGTGTTTTTTTATTCTCAATTAGCCTAAGATTAAGAACAGTTGTATTTTATTTTTCCTCGTATTTTTATCTTTACTTTGCATTGAAAAACAGTGGTACCACCAAAGATATTTCTCTTGTTTCTGGAGGTATGATATGTTCTTTCTGCTACGATTTTTAACCGAGGCTGTCAATAACCAAGTTGAGGCCACCAAGACAACAGCCTGTGCAGCAACAGCGTTGACCTTTGGGTTGGAGAAATAAAGGTGGCACGAAAAAGAAAAAAAAATGCTTGTATTTTAAGCCAGATAAACGAAAAAGCATAGGTATATTCTTTCACTTATTGTATGGAAAGATATCCACGGTGTGAAGAGGAGATTCTAGTGTTTCTAGACTTGAAAATACGGTCGTTTTTACCCGTCCAGCGTTGGGGGTTCTGCTGAGTCCGGAATTGAAGTTTCAGGTCGTCTCTTAAGTGCTTGTCGTCAGAACCGAAACATGCTTACCCCAGAGCAAAGTGCTGTTTCTCAGTCACAGGAGTACCAAAGTTTAAGAAGTACTGTTCCACAACAGCGGGTGAGTATCCCTGTAATTTTTTATTCTCGTGGTGTGGTACGTACGTCAGAACTTTTCCCGGCAAACATTGAAACACCCATTCTTTGTGTTGAATTTCCCAGACAGAATCTTTGGTAGTGTAATGTAGAAAAAGCTCAGGGGAGACCTGAGCTTTTTCTTATTCTTTTTATACCAGAATATTGTCCACTTTGTGAAATTTCGCACTGCTGTTGTCACATGTATTAAATTGACATCGCTGTTGTCCAGTTTGTTTCGTGAACTTGGTGATCCGCCGTTGCTTTAAATGATTTTCTGTGTTTTTCTTTCACACACCCTAACTAAGCAACGCAATTTTTACGAGGTTTTGACACAGCACACGGAGTGCAGATAAGCAACAGTATACAGTAGGTTGGGTCAAATATTGATCCATGACTGCAGAAGTCACCTGGGAAGCACCAGACTGTGACTGAGCTTGACACCTTGACGCCAAAATAAGTTTGCTTGTTGAGGAAGTACATTCTTAACAGACCATCAAGAACCTATTAATGAATATGTTAGGGAATTACTTATATTTGCAATAGTCATTGATGTACGTTTAACCCTACTTATAATGGAAAAACATATTTTAGGGATATTCAAAAAGGGTAGCTACTGGATGCGTTGCAGTTAAAGTTCAAAGATAACAATTTTATAACATACATAAAACGACTGGTAGGTAGATGGTAGGTATTATATATGACTTGAAGCTCCTGCTCTCTTTTGCAGTCACTTGGTATTAGGCTAAAGTTGCTTACCATTATTTAGCCTTGTGTACATTTTAGAAGCCAGTTGGAATGTGTGAAAGAAAGCCCCTGGAAATACTATTTAGCAGATTACCTTAGATGACGGAAAGTTTGATCAACAGTTTGGTACCTTGTCTCTTTATACAACTTTTACTTATGAAATGGTAATGGTTTTATCTGGTTAATTCAGTACTTTCCCTAATTTTGGCAAAATAATTTTTATCTTGACGTGCTTTTTTAAGAGGGTTTACTATATTGTTAATTTTATAACAGACACATTGATAAAAGCAGTAATTGTGGTTTTTATTACATATTTATTTTTGAAATTTGCAGACTGTGTGTTTGTGTCTGCATTGTTCAAGTGGAATTTCACACCATGCAGTGTAGAGAGCTTAAATTTGGTGCAAGCATAATTTAAAATGCAGTGCTAAACATAGCATATGTTATTTGGTGGTACAACTGCTGGTAAGCTGCCAGGACATAGAAGACAATGTGGATAAATTTTCCAAGGTAGAGAAAGGCCTACAATTTATAATTGAATGTCACCAGACAACATTGGAAGCTTTAAACTGGTGTCAAGGTACTTTATAACCCTATTGACTAAAAGATCACAAAGATTCTATGAAACTTGTAGTTGCAAAAAACAGCAGTTACTTTGTATGTACCTAAACTTTGCAGCTCAGTTCTCAGAACATTTAGTACTCTCAGTCTATGTACCTAAATTATATATATACAGATTAAGGATATTAAAGAAATGACCTACTAATTAAGTAGATATCCTTAATCTGTAGCTCATTTCTTTCTACCCATAGTAGTGTAATCCCTCT
The DNA here is from genome assembly GCA_003991215.1 of Morbakka virulenta. Classification (NCBI taxonomy): domain Eukaryota; kingdom Metazoa; phylum Cnidaria; class Cubozoa; order Carybdeida; family Carukiidae; genus Morbakka; species Morbakka virulenta. The sequence continues at coordinate 698,270 of RDPX01000034.1, forward strand.
TAAATTTCAAATTTTTGTTGTCATAATTGTCTTGTTTTGTTTTGTTGTTATTAATGTTTTTTTGTATGTACCATTTGTGTTTGTGTCACTTTGTAGCAAATAGCATCCTGCTACTTGAAGTTTACTCCTCATACAATACATGTACACCATCATTGGTTTCTTTCATTCTTTATCTTTCCTCTTTTCTGTTTGTCAAACATGAAACTAAAGATCTCTGATAAGCCTCAAGCTAGAAATGTTCTCCTGGTAAATATTGTTTATATTGTCAGTGTCTCTGCAATGGGATATACCTCCTTTTCTGTTGTTGGATGGGGCCTTCCTTAGACATTTAAGTGTTTCTGAGAAGAAAACAACTGGTCTGGCTTTTTGGTTCAGAGTAACAGCAATTTTCAATTGCTGCTACTCTGAACCAAAAAGCCAGACCTATTACAGTGCCCTGGGTGCTTCATTAGCTTCCTTTACTGAAAGGAGTGACTGGGACAAGACTAACAGATGTACTGTGGAGAAATTCCACAGTACACTGGCATAATTTGAAAACACAGCAGGCACCCTCCCAAGTTCCCATTTGTTTGTGACATAAGAAACAAGGAATCCCCACAGACATTCTGGGAGAGGTCTGAGTCTGCCATGCTAGACACTGGTCCAAATGCTCAGTGTTTTAGCAGAGAAGTATATTCTGAATTAAGTTCCCAGTTTGTTTGGGTTTTTGTCACCTGAACAAATAAATAAACTGGAGGTTTCCATCATTTTCTTGCTGACTCATTTAACTCAGTCACATTGTTGACATGAGAAAATGTACTTCTTGGTCTGTTGGTTAATTATTATTTTATGTTATTTTGTCCATTAAAATCCAACCATTTGATTTTTCACACAAAATGTAATGTTATTGAACTGATAGAGTTGTCTCTGTTTTGAAGTTGGTAAACTGCTTTTCTTCTTCCATAAGGATGGGTTCTTGATAAATAAAACTTGAAGGCAAGAGTAGTGAACCTATTGTACTGAACAATATTTTCTACATAGTCAATTCTAGGGACTTGATAGGCATGAATGTGCATGAAATGGTTGGTATTCTGATAACATTTAACCACCAGCCACCATTCTTTTCTCATCTCTCTCATCCTTAGTACCAGAACTTTGGCTTGCCAAAGTGGCTCAATGGATTTGATGATTTTGTGTTTTAGCAACTTTTTTACCTCTTCACAAATGAAGTTGTAGTCTTCTGATAAGCACTTGAACTTGACAGCTGTCAGGTGACAGCCAGATCTGAGGTGTTTCAAGTGTACCGAGAGACTAACAGAAGGAGGAACGAGAGAGTTAAACCATAGAGGTACCTGGATCCCCCAGACAACTTAACAATAATCAGCCATTTTCACTCTGCTGCTACATTGTATTAGTTCAATGTCTAGTTGCTATATTAATTTGGTGAAAATATAGCTGTCAGAGCTTCCTTTATCTAACAAGCTGTAGTTTCTTGCAGTCCATGTTGTTTGTACTTCACCAAGGTTTGCTGCAGACAATGGAATCCAGTAGGTGGAGTAACAGATGCAAGGGTACTTTGAAGATCTAATGAATGTGGAGAACCCCAGGAAAATCAGGAAAGTGGTGGACCAGCTCAAGAAAGAGATGTCAATCCCATTACACAAGAGGAAGTAAAATGGGTGCTTGCTGAAATAAAGAATAGTAAAGCAGTTGGCCAAGATGACATACCAGTGGAAGCCTGGAAACATCTACAAGACTATGCAATAGAGTTTATTACAAGTTTATTTCACATTATTCGAGCCATATTGCACATTAATAGACCTTGAAAAAGCATCTGACATGGTGCTGGGAAATGAAATCTGGTATTGTATGAGAAGAAAAGGAGTATCAGAGAAGTATGTCAGTGGGATCCAAGAAATGTACAGAGAGTGCAAGGCAGTCATCAGATGTGCAACAGGAAAGATAGAAGCTTTTAATGTAAAAGTAGGACTGCACTGGGGGTCATCTCCAAGTCCAAGACTCTTTGCAATGGTGATGGACATACAAACAGAAGAAGGGAGGAGAGATGCACTATGGAATATTATGTTTGCAGACAACATCTTGCTTATCAATAAGGATAAAGCAGAGACTGAGCAAGAACTGGAAGGATGACAGCATGTACTGCAGTGATGAGGATTGAAAGTGAGATGAGCAAAGATTGAATACCCGAGTGCATAAACAGGAGTTACCAGTACCACCAATCAAAATAGGTGATGATAAACTTCCAGAAGTAAAGGACTTCAAGTTCCTTGGGTCCACTATTGAGCAAACTGGAGATAGTGCTAGAGAAGTGAAGAAAAGAATCCAGGGAGAGTGGAGCAGCTGGTGGAACATGACCAGAATTATGTGTGTAAAAGAGTCCCAGTCAATGTTGTAGGGAAGTTGTATAAGATGGTGGTAAGGTCTGCCATGTTTTATGGGCAATAGACCACCGCCCCCTTCCTAACCAATAGTCTTGAGAAAAATCTGCAGACTCCAGAAATGCACATGCTAAGGTGGTCTCTTGGAGATACAAGAAGGGGTATGATTTGAAATGAGAGGATAAGAGGTACCATCAAAGTATGTGACATTGTAGGAAAACTTTGCAGAGGCACATTTGAGATGGAATGGACATGTCCTAAGGAGAGAAAATAAGCACATTGGAAACATATGCTTAACATGGAACTACCAGGCAGGAGAAGACCAGGAAGATCAAAGAGAAGATGTAGAGACTTTATGAATGGTGACATGATTAGGATTGGACTGTCAGAGTAGGATGCACAGGAGTGACACAAATGTAAAGAGTCAATTCACAGTGGCAACCCCTGAAAAAGAAGTACAGAAAGATGATGATGATGATGATGATGATGATGATGATGATGATAGGGTAAATGATATGACAGCTGAGATGTGAAATGTACAGACTTATGAAAATTGCACCTTCTTTTGACAATGATGACACTGTTTATCTTGAACAAGGTACTTGCTAACTAGTTGCTACAGGTACCTGCAGAAAAAACAATTTTACTAATAGCTGTAGCAGTAGTACTTTCTCTTGATTAGAAGTTGCTTTTGTTTGATTGCATAGGATGTGTCAGAATTAGAAATATTCATTTAAATTTTATTCAGCATTGACACCATGCAGGTTGCATTCCTTACTTAGTGGTTGGAGTACTTGGATTTAGATTTTAAAGATTTCACTTGGGTTCTGGTGTCTAGTTATAATGAGATGATGTGAATACTGTGTTTGTGTTTCAGATAACTGAAAGTAAGGATCTGAATGACAGAAGTATAGATTTGAGCTTCAGGGATTAAACCAAATAAATCAGTAGGTATAGTTCACAAGAGATTGGAATTTAATATCTTCTGGGTCAGTTTCCTCTTCTGCTTTAAAGGCTTTAACAAAGTTTTGAAACATCCTGTTAAAATGATTAGATTGTTTGGCTTGTGGGTAAGAATGTTGACCTCTAACACCTAGGGATGTAGAAAACTGTTAAGCATAGAATTTTAGATCTATTTTACTTGAAAATTCTGAACTTTATGGACTCAGAGGAAGCCATAGATGTAAGAGCTTTAGTTGTTACAACTCGAGCCCTGTCTACATGCATGTCTGCACTACCAAAGTATTGAAAAAGCCATGGGTACTACCAGACTTTTCCAACAGATGTTGTAAGAAACTGTTGAGTGTGATAATGCATGCATGGAATAGGTGCAGGAGGATATAATCTAAACAACTTAGGACATGCAGTTCACATTGTACATGTAGCAACCTCTCAGGAAAACTAGCAACCACTGCATACCAAGGTGTTCAAAGCAACCAGAGAGAAGGGTTTGCTATTAATGGGAAGAGACCAGAGCTGAAAAAGTACAAATGAAACAGACTGAACCATTTAGATTTCTACATATCATGATTGGTTCAGATAAAAAAGTATTTTCAGAAATAAAAAAAATGATTGCAGTAGCAAAAGATGCATTCACCAAAATGAACAGTTTGCTTAGAACAGAAAAATAGCAATCAAAACTTGTTTATTTGTTACTATACTGCTATATTGACACATCTCTTCTCTACAGATGTTAGCATTAGACATGGTACAAAACAGCAGGAAGTAGAATAAAAGCCACTGCATGTGGTTCCTCCCAAAAAATGCTTAAAATAGCATGGACAAAAAGAATTATTAATGTAGAATTGAATAGGAGGGCAGAAGCAAAAGAAAATTAATTTGGTTAATAAGATGAATGCAATTGTTGCTCTGTCTTGTAGTAAATCTGTTTATGGATGTATTTCTTTCCTTGGACTGTTAGATTGTAGACTCTTGACTTCAGTTTGCTTTTCTTCATCAAATTATTTGAATTTTTGGAAGTCTAAGTTCAATTCATCTCTTTGCCTAACCTTTTTTCTCATCTTTTTTCTTCCTGCCCTCTTCTCCTTTTTTTTCTTTTTCTACTTTTTTGTCATCCTTTTCTTTTTCTTCTTTTTCACTGTTTCATAAACTTAGTCACTTTATGGATTGTATGTTTTTAACTGGGAATATGAAAAAAAACCTATGTCAACTTGGTTTTCTTTGACATAGTGTGAGGGAGAAAAAATTGGATCTATTCATAGTATTGGGAAAAGTCAGTCAAAGAAGGAGCATGAGGAGACAAGAACTAATATATCTAAATTATCTATCAAACTTGATAGGGATCAATACTATTGACTTATTACATGAAGTAAGGATAGAAAACAGTTAGGACGAGGGTGGGGTGATTGTAAGACAGTAAGCTAGATTTTCTTTCTCTCTCTCATTTTGACCCATAAAAGTTTGACTCTAAAGGTCATTAAGTTTTATGCTCTTAAATGTGTTGAATTTACTGCCATTCTATATATTTTACAAAATATAAAGATAAAAAAGGAATCAAATGTTAAGTTAAAATGTTAGTGATTGTTTTGTTTATAGAGTTTAAACACTTTCACTTAGCATATTGAATTTTTATCAGGTTGTCGTGGAAGCTTCAGGAGAAGAAGATAAAGTCTGGACAGTTTATGATGCTGGTCCAAAATCTGTTCGATGTCCATTAATATTTTTACCACCAGCAAGTGGCACTGCTGACGTATTTTTTAAGCAAATTTTGGCTTTGTCAAGTCTGGGATACCGAGTAATGTCTGTAAGTATCAATAGTACTAATATTTTTTTCAATATAGAGAAAAAGGAAGTTAAAAGCAAAAATAATAATATAGTTTATTTTGAAACCTGCATAGTGCCTTGAGTAGTATAGTATCCATGAACCCAGTTGCATAACTGCTGTGATTTGTAGTGTGTGCTGTTAATGGATTGTAGACAAGTGGATGCAGATACATGGCCATAAATTATGAATAGAATGATATACCTATACCTACTTGAAGGGCATACAATTGTGGTTTTATGGTTTATGTTATTGTTATTTCATTGGAAACCTGTTTGTTTTATAATTACCATGATGAAACTGTATTTGGTAAACCTGACCCACAGCCAAAAATGTAAATTTTGTTGAATAGTAGTTCATGGTTTGGCAATGTGAGCGTTTGCGAGACTATGCAGACTTGTTGCACCATTGCAAGTAAAAAACATACTTTGAAAGTATGTTTCTTACTAACACAAACTTACCAAAATGACTTGTACTTACTTACACAAACTTACCAAAATGATTTGTAAAGTATTAGCCAGTTGAACTTTTTAATATGAATTTGCACTATTTTTTGCACCTATTTTTTTTTTATCCAGTTGGAATACCCTGTGTACTGGACCCACAATAACTGGGTTGAAGGATTGAGAAAATTACTTGATCATTTTCAGCTTGACAAGGTAAGGTTTTACCACCACTTTTTTGCCACTGTTGAAAATACACTTCATTCATAGTAACCCTTTCACATGTAAATTGCCCAATTGACAGTAGTACCAGAAAGGAATCTGGTAGGTATTGTTTTACTCTCATGGGATGGTTAAGAGGTCTTAAGTCATGATAGATTATCCCTTGATGCTGATATCTTAATAAAAGCTTTGATCAATGATAAGCCTTACTTTTTTTAGACAAAATGTGTGTTCAGGCAAATAATTGTACTGTGATTACCCATATATAGGCCAAAACAACACTTCTAAATCATGCTTTAACAATCTGGATGCTGTGTATACACACAAGCTTATTAATTTTCTTCATTTTTTTGTTACCTCTTAAAATTATGGACCTTTTTATTTGAGACTATAAGAATAGTTTTGAAAATTGTGTGACCTGTGTACCTATTAATGAGTCTATCATTTAGTGTGATTTAATCAGTGGTACCAATCTAGGAGAGGGGTAGTATTTCATAGAAAACACCAGTTTTTCCCCCATTAAACTTACTTTTACTGTAGTATGAAGTTGAGATTAAGGTTATGCATGTAGGATTTATGGTAATTTGTTTTTCCCACATTTGTGGGTGTGTAAGTTAAGTAAACTTGATTTACCTAATTTTCTGTTGCCATGAGAATGATTTCCAGTTTTATTTATATTCAAAAGCAACTTCTTTCCATTAAGTTTTATTTTTGATATTTACATATCATTCTAAAAATACTTCATTTTCATGTACAGAGTTTTTTTGCCCTAGAAAAATCTGTTTTATTAAGAGTTTATCTTGTGTATTTTAATTGACCCACAATTGTAAAACAAAATAGTCAATAAAATTTATGAAGTAAGGGGCTTGATTTACTGTCTATGATTTTCTACAACTAGAAAAAGATTCCTGTTTTGAAATCTAACTTAACTAATTCTTCTTGTGAGAATCTGTTGGTGTTTCTAAAATCAACTATTAATTCAGACTGCCATTTTTTGCACAAACATCACTTAACACACCAAACTACTGTATAGCAAGAAAGCAAAATGAATTCAACCCTAGCTGCATGTATCTGTGCAAGACTTAAAAATTCTAATATTAAAAAGTCTTTAAATCATAATGGTGAGGTAGGATGTATTTGAAACATAACAGTTAAACACCCCTTTGATCAAAACATCAATTCCAAGTGAAATTAATATATATGTGCCTGATGATCGAAATATCGTGAAACTATTAGTTGCAATCACAGTTCTTATTTTTCGTGTTTTATCTTATCTTATATTGCTCTGCTATATGCATTGAGCACTTTTTGATATGAATACACAATATTACACAAATCTATATATATATATATATATATATATATATATATATATATATGCACCACAATAAATTTGTAACATGAGATGCACAGAAATGCAGAACAAACAAAAAGAATAATATTAGCCTGGGCTGTGAAATGATGGTGATGCTGATGATAATGATGATATAGAAGATAAATAGTTATGAATTGAACTTTATAGTACAGCATGAAGTTGATAAGTGAATCCTTAATGGTACAAAGAAAATTCTATTTATCAAATGTTCCACTTGCCTAATTTTTGGGAAAATTAGTCAATTATGAATAAAAAAAGGAGGGGTGAAAAAGTCTTTCTTTGTTGATTTAACAAGCATTATTCAAATTATGAAGTGCACTTGAAGGTTTTAAGCATAGTGGTCTTTAGTTAAAGCTTGCTTCAAATTTTTTGATGATTTCTACGAAGGCTGGAATTTTCATCATGTAGTATTGCACCTCGTTTGTTTAAAAAAACTAAAGGTCATTAAGGTTTCAATGGCACCTCTTAATTCTATTGAAGTAAAACACTTTGAATGTTCCTTTGGTTACATCTGCCCAAGTACTGGTTCCAAATGATTTGTTGGATCATTTTGAAGCAGTAGTTGGCTTTTAGTGATTAACTAACTCCTTGATTTATTGGCTAGGTTATAGATAATGGTGAAAGGAAAGAAAGATGAAATTATCAGGTCAGGTAGATTTCCATGTGGAGTATGTGGAGGGGGAGTTGGTCAAAACTTGATTCTGTGTATCTCTTGCCGGCACTGGTGCACAAGCGATACTCAGGATTACAAAGAGTACATGGTGATTTGAACTTCCAATGACCTACCAGCAATGATCAGAATCAATGCCAGGAGGAGGAAGACAATGATGACATCCAGATAGATGGAGAGGTTGTCAAAGAGGTGAAGGAGTTTTGTTACATTGCTGACCTACTGGATACTCAGGGAGGGGTTGAACAAGCTGAAAAGACGAGAGTCTCTGCTGCATGGCAGAAGTGGAGAGAGATTGCCAGCCATCTAGTGAACAGGAGCCTACCATTGAAAAACAGAGGACAAAGACAGAAGAATGCTCTGGTACATGACACGAGTAACTTGGCAAGACAATATCAATAGTAAAGAGGTGGCAAACAGATATGGAGTACAACCATTGAAAACAATGCTGAGAAGAAGACTGCGATTGTATGGTCACATCAGGAAGAGAGATCTGGAGTACCCCCATTGAAGAATTTTGAACTTAAATGTAGAAGGAAGGCAACCACCTGGGTAGCTGAAGAAAAGCTGGAGGGAAACAGTTGAGGAGGATATGAGACAAGTGGGTGCCAGAGAGGAAGATGTAATGGATAGAGACTGGTGGAAGAGTATGATACACCGTCAAACCCCATAGCTATGGGAAAAGTAGATGCTAAACAGAGAAAGTAAATTAAGTAAGTAGTAGGTTATAGATGTAGTATTTGGCAGCATAAAATGTAACTCAATCCAGGGTGAGCAGGGCAGTTAGCCACTATCAACAACACTTTCTGGTTTTAGATCACAAATTTGTTATCCTGCTCATGAATCCAGTCTTCAAACAAACCACTATTCATCTAACTTTTATTTGGCCCCTGTAGTGAGAAGGATGATGTTTCAAATATTTGAAGCACCTTGGCATATTTGCTTTCCCAATTATGAACACCAATAACTTTTGACCGAGAGCATTACCAGCTGCTAGTCCTGCTAACCTCTGTTTACTACACTTCCCATCAATGCATTTCTCTTTTGTGAAGTGCCTTTTCTTACTTGGTAATACCTGATAAAATAATGTGAACTCATTTGTGTTGTAGATGTCAGCAAGTGAATAATTTGATAAAATTGTTGACAATCGTGGCTCAAACCATGGTGCCCACATTTCTTCAAAAACAGTATTAGCCTCACCCATATTAAATATCAAAAAAATTAAGAAACATTATTTTTTCTCCTTTGGTGGGATTTACACAACAGCCAATTTTTTGTGTTGGCCCAACAGTCAGCTCTCCTGTAAATCACACTTAATTTTTCATAGCTCATTAAAAAACCATTGCATTGCAAGTTTTAGACACATTCTTCTAGCTTATGGTTTTAAATATTTAATGATGTTAACTATTTAGGAGATAAAATGAGTAAAAGGAATATGACGACAAGAACACAAGAAATAGTTAGACAAAGCAAGCTTCAAATAACTTTTCTTGAAACATTCAAGTTCATGTTGTATGTTATGAGACACTATATATACAATGGTCGCTGGACACCTGTGAAGAGTTTGTTGGGAATCGGGGAATCGAGCCCGGAACTCTTGGTTACTGTGCAGTTGCACTAACCATTAAGCCACGGCTCCTCAGAGTAAGAGTGAAATGTTAAAATTGATTGTCGTTTTAAAATATAAGGAGGACAAATTTGCTGTTGCAATCATAAAGTGTGATTGGTTGGTTGGTTGGGCATCTAACAAAAGAAAAAACTGGAAGATTTGCAAAAAATTATTTTGTACTTTTTACAAGCCTACGTTACAGACACTTGGTCCCTGGAAATTACTGGAAAAGCAATCAATCAAGGAAATGGAAAAGAAATAAAGGTGCCTTGCAAGTTATATTTTTCAGCTGAGGATAATTTTAGAAACATTTTACAGCATTAACTTCCTTCAGTAGATATATGTAGTTAAATGAAAAAGTTTGGAAAGTGACATTGAAAAATAAAGCATGAAAATTGTGGCATTCTCGTGGCTTTGCAAACTCTGGATCTTTTTCTTTGAATATTTTTCTGTTCTTTAGGAATATTGCTGTGTCTTGCACTTTTTAGCCATTTATACTTAACAGTCTAACTCCTTGTATGTTACAGTCTTCGTTCTTTTCCTCATTTTTGAAGCATTGTTTCCTTCAGCCAATTCCAATATTTCAGCTTTCTTTCTTAACCATTGTAAAACTGTGTTTTTGGCCACACCATATTTCTTTGCTCCAGCTATACAGCATTGGCCTCTATTAATACCTTTCAGAGCTTTGCATTTATTAACAAGAGTTAATGTAGCAAGCCGTCGCTTGAATGTCTTCACCAATCCATCGTCTGAATGCCTTTTCCAATGCTCTTTTTGAAATATGAGATTTTATTTTCATTTGGTAAAATAGAACGTTTCGACATAAGTATTTGAATGTTTTAATAGGAAATTTGTACGTTTTTAAGGTGGTTTTTGATGAAACCCCCCTTGTGCAACTAAATATTGGTCATTGGACCAAAAAATGGTTCCAGTTATTGGAATGCCCTCTTATCAGGGGCACCAGGTATCCGACTGAAATAAAAGGGATTTGATAAAGCAAATTCAAAGAACCAAAAGAAAGGGTTCCACTTTGTGAAAGTTCCACTTAACTGGGATTCCACTTATTGAGTGTATTTTTGTTTTTTGTATTTTGTGTTTTTGAATTTTTGTTAATTCCCCGTGTTGTCATTTTTAGCTTTTGTAACTGGTATTTCCTGTCTTCAAGTTACAGTTATGGGGCCACATTCATATCGAGCAACAATTTGTAATAGTTTTACACACTAAAATGAACCCAATAAACATAATATGGAGCCAATAACTAAATAAATAGATGAAAGAAATATTAAATAACCAACATCATCAAATTAATAAATCTAGAGCCAATAAGTAAATGAACCACTGGTAGATCTATTTGAAAAGTTCATAAATAAATCACACATTAACTGTTACAAAAGACAATTAGTTATATAAACCCTAATACAAAAACAATTTAGCCCACAATTAATAAAATAAAGCTACAAGGCATGAAAAAAGTCACTGAAGAAGTAAATAATTACACAAAGGGACTTTAATCGCCAACTTTTGTTAATTTATGATCAAATAACACAACCCAAATTCTGTAAACGAAATTATTTAAAAACATTGAAAATGTCTTACCTTTTTTCCATAAATTGAAATTTGCAGAGTTTGTGTAAAGTGATCAGTTTCACCGGTTTTTGAAGAAAACATTTGAAAAAAACTTACTCTTTTCTTACTGGAGCTTGTGTGAAGTAGGTTACTACTGATAGTTTTCTTTTTGCCAGGAAGACAAGGGGTCACTGTAGACCACAGATAAACAAAAGAAACTGAAATAAATATGGGGAGCAAGATGTTTTTGTTGACCATTTTCAAACCTAGTCCTGCCAGGACTTCAGCAAAATAGTACTTTTTTTATTTATTTATTTATTTTAGATTTGCTACCTTTGCAGCTCCGTTCTGTTTTATTTTATACTGTTACCACAACATACATTACTTCTAATTAAATATACCACATTACGTTGGTGCTTTTTAGTTTGCTGCTTTACCATTTTTTAATAAATCATTTGTCTGAAAAGTGTGAAGTGGTACCAAGATGTGAAATTAAATATGTTACCTTAATTTTTTTTCATTCATGCATTTTTCGGCAGTAACATCAGCAGCACAATGTACAGCAGGAGAAACTTTAAATGTTCATCGGAATCTCACTAATATTGGTTCAAAGTGGCTTATAATTTTGGTCCCCTAGTATTTGTGTCTCTAAGCTATGGATCAGATTAGTTCCATGACTTTGGATTATATGCAGTTTTTTGCATACTTTTGGGGAATTTTCATATACTAATCATTTACTAAGGTGTAATTTTTCTCCCTTTGGTTTAGGTGCATATTTTTGGTGCTTCATTGGGAGGATTCTTGGCGCAAAAATTTGCCGAACAAACACACCGAAGCCCAAGAATACACTCTTTAATTCTTTGTAACTCTTTTACAGATACAAATGTCTTTCAACAAACTACAGCTGCAAATGCGTAAGATGTTTTTGTGTGTTTTTTTTTAATTTATTTTTGATAAAGTTCACTTTTATTAACTTCTGAAGACAGTTTATTGCAAAAAGGTGAAATCACACTGATAATTATTATTGTTTCATCTTATGGGTTCTATAACACTCAAATCTCCGCTTCCAAATATATACTCAACTCAGTAGACATATTTTAATTAGGGAGAAAGTTGGACGCAGTATTTCCAACATTGTAATGAAGCTTGAGTCTGGACAGTTTCACTTGCCAATGACTTATCACCAGTAGTTAAGTAGAGTAGTTCCATTCTTTTACAGGTTTATCTTTGTTAGTCGATATATCATTTTCCAGTTATGGAACAGGTCTACTCTGTGTAAAAGATCCAGGTGAGATGTCCAGCGATAGCCATCTCTGAAAATAGTGATAAAGTCAAGTACAAAAGTGGCGCCCGTGCTTACTTCCTGAAGAAATACACGCTTGACTTCGTTTATTACTAACTTTACTGGCAGTTTTGCTGCTTCTACAACAACATAAATTACCTTATTGCCCTGCCATTCGTGTCATACTGCTGTATTGGCAAATGTAATTTTCTAAATACAATACCGTAACACTGATATTTGCCTGTTTGTAGCAGGTTATTGACTCTAAAATAGAATTTGTATTTTTTAAAAGCGTTCATAAAATAAACATTAGAGCCAGGTCACGAATTTGTATAATCTTTTGCAACACTGTGTCTAAAACATGGTTATTGAGAATGGATGCATACTCAATGGACAAATAAAAAACTCATAGAGATTATACTTGATGAAAGAAAAGTCTTAGAAAGCACAAATAAGAGAAAGAACAATGACGTTAATGTATGAGAGGAAAAAGATATATTAGTGAAGGAAGAATGAGGATAACACATCGTAAGGAAGAAAAGGAATCCGAGCACTGGACAGTGGATAAAGCAGGAACTCTTAACGGACTGTCTTTGCTGTTGATACTGATACAAGGTTACAAATACCTTTTTAAAGTTACTTTTCTTGTGAATGTTTCATACTGCTTCCTAGATGTCATATATTCAAAATTAAACAAAAATAAATTGTAAAGTGCATTATTACTCAATCAAAAGCATAAAGTTTTGGCACTTAAAACGAAAGCAACATACAGATGAGTAGCATCCAGCCTCTCTGATGCCTGCATCCGCTGCTATGTCCTTGAACCTTGTGATTTTGTGCGAGGCATGATCACATCAGATTTTCAGTTCTACTAAAACATGCCGATGTAGAACACTGTCAGTCTCTGATTCCCAGTTGACGACTGGAGCTCCACACATTTCCATTGGTGTGGATGGGTAGTTCTAAAATAGAAATAACAGACCTCGGCAGTGATTTTTAAGCCATATTCAGAAGATGAATATGCCATCAAACATATACTCGGTGGGCAGAATGTTTTGGGGTTGAGCAGAAATCCAATCTCTGGCTTTCAATACATATGTTGAAAGAAGAAGAAATGGTTGTTTTCGGTTTAATAAGCATACCGAAATCTGGCACAAGTTTTGTTTTGTTTTATTTTGTTTCCTTTACGTTGATTGGCTGCTTTGTTCGCATAAATTTTCTTGTAAATTTTGAATTATTTACTCGTTCTACCTTAAACTCTTTTGTATGAAGTTTTTTACGTTTTTATTGACCACCTCCAGTTATTGGCTGTTACCAGCATTCGTTCTAAAAAAGATGGTAATGGATAACTTTACAACGGAGGAAGTTGATCCTGACATCGCAGATTCAATTGATTTTATGGTTGAAAAGGTATGGCAATTTATGATGTGTATAATGTGTGATTTTTAACAACATATACATAAGAGTGTTTGCACTTTTGTTGCAGTATTGCATTTGAGATTTTTCTTTAGTGAAAATTAATCAGTTGAAACGGGGTATAAACAAGTTGAACGAGTGGATTTAATTTTTTATTCTCTTCTCTTTATGTATTATGATCGTTACAAGACAATAGGCCATATATTTGTTTTAATGTAAAATAAATATTTGCATGAAACCAGAGATGGTGGGGGTGTTGCAATTATTTTTCTCCAGTCTTTAAAGTACAAAGTAGGCGAAATTTGCCCCCTTTACAATGACTTTTACTGAATTGGTTGACCAAGAACGAATTCATTTATTATTATGAATATTTCTATATATCTGTTAATTAATTCATTAATTTATCTTCTTTTTTTATTTAAAGTTTCAAGCGAGTTGTGAAGCTAATTAGTGCCAGCCAGTGCAAGGGACGAAAAATGTAATTGAGAGGAAATAAATTTACATTAAACCCTAAAAGTTTCATGATTAAAAAGTGAACAATAGTTGGGTGAAAGAGGTTTCCAACATTTAGTTTTAAGGAATGAAACGATGATCGGTGAAAAATGTCCTTGTAGGGGTTGAACCACTATCGTAAAACTACGTTGTTTCATGTTAAGCCAAAGTTTAATTTAGGTTTTTAAAGGCTGTTCTTCATTTTATGTCTTTATGTCTTTAGCTGTATGATCTTGATGACGGAGAAAGCTCAACTTAATGTACCTTAATGATGTACGTGCAGTTTCGTATTCACTGTATTTTATTTATAAAATACGCAAACTAGCTATTTGTACGTACGGATTAAAATTAGCTGTTGTATCGCTTCACCATCGGTCACAGGACGCAGAAGTAGTGGGAGCATAACAAAAATTTTCTTTTTTTTCTTACGAAAAGTACAGTGGAACCTGAGCACCATTACACTTTGTCAGCTGTTGTGACCGTTATAAATAACCAACCTTCATAATGTAATACAATACCTGATTGGCGGAGATTTTTAGTTACCATATTGTAATGTATCTATCAATAGAACTTTCATTTCGAGATGAATACGTCAGAACTATTCTGAAGTTGACTGCTATAAAATTCTGTTTCGCCCACCTACTTATTGTTTTTTTATAGCTCGATACAATTGGTCGCGCAGAATTAGCCTCACGTCTTACATTGAATTGTTCAGATACCTATGTAGAGCCACAGAAGCTTCAGGATGTCCATATCACTATCTTAGATGTAAGTGTTTTTTATTTATCTTCCATACCTAAGCCTAAACATAACCATAGACAGTTATTAACGGCTAAATAGACCCGAGAAGGGTTATCAAAATTTTTATGTTGCCGGAATTAATATAATTTTTAGATGTTTGAAGCAGTTGAATTTTTTCAGCAATTTTTCTGCGTTAATTTTACACAGGATTTAGGTGAAATAACTATCTTTCAATAAATATGTCATTGATTTTACTGGAATTTAGTACAACAATTATGTACAGCAGTTGAATTCGCCGAGATACCGCGGCAAATTTGCATAAATATGCATCATGCGAATTCATTGAGTGGGCTTTTTTTCAAAATAAATCAAGATAAGCTAGACCTTTACGCACGATGAAATGCATGTGAGGTTTGTCAGTGCTCTAAAAAGGTAAAATATGATGTTTATCACAAAGCAATAAAACCCTAAATCATTCCCTTACGTGGATATTGAAATACATATCTTGTTTTTTAAAGAAGACTTTAATTGTGTCAGTTGAATGAGTATAAGCAACCTTAAGAAAGGTATTAAAGGCCCGAGGTTATTTTTCAAAAGCCCATTTCAATATAAAGACATCAAGTAAATGAAAACTCGTCGTTGCTGTCACACTTGGCATCGGCTACAGCATAACCGTATTTTGATGCTTCACAGGAGAATTTGCTTGGGGTCAGATGACAGACCTACATCTTGCCCTTGGAATTTCAATACAATTTTGGGGGAATTGAAACATCGAACCTTTAATTATTTGGCAGGCTTCGAATTTTTTCTTAAACAGCAGTAACTGTAACCATGGCAGATAACTTAAGCTAAAAACTACAGAAGCAGCAAGAAGTGAGAGAACGCATAGAACACCCCCGTATTTCTCAGCAGAACAGATCAAACAGAATACCTGAAATGCCTTCCATTGTACAAAGGACGAGTGCAAACCAAATGCTTGAGCAAATCTACCCTCTGAGCAACCATATATTCAACTCCAAAACCACCACACAAATTGGCACTTGGAATGTGAGAACTATATATTAGACCGGGAAAGTAGAACAAATAGTGAGAGGGATGAAAAAAAATACCAGCTGGAAATCTTACACGTAAGTGAAACATGATGGACAATACAAGGACGTTTTACAACTGACAGTGTGACAGTACTGCACTCTGGCCCAGAACCCAAGCACATAAGAGGTGTCTGAATTATTTTGATTAGCTTGAAACGGTCTCATAGGCTGGGAACCAATTTTCGACAGAATTTCAACAGCCAGGCAAGAAAGCTAACACAAAAATATCTGTTGTACCAAG
The DNA here is from genome assembly GCA_003991215.1 of Morbakka virulenta. Lineage (NCBI taxonomy): Eukaryota > Metazoa > Cnidaria > Cubozoa > Carybdeida > Carukiidae > Morbakka > Morbakka virulenta. The sequence continues at coordinate 714,578 of RDPX01000034.1, forward strand.
ATATGCTCCGGCAGATGCAGCTTTAGAAGAGGATACAGATTATTCTATGGTCTACTTAAAGACTACATAGAAAACCATCCTTCACATGACGTCAAGATAGTCATTAGCGATTGGAATGCAAAGATAGGGGGAACCGTACTGGAATTAAAAACAACTTGGGACCCATTAGAAGTGCAGAAAATACGAAGGACAACGGGAAAAGACTCGTGTGTTCTGCAAATTCAATGATTTGCGTGTTGGCAATACCTACTTTAAGCACAAATTCATACACAAGTTCACCTGGAAGTCACCAAATGGCAATACATTGAACGAAATCGATTACGTCTGCATCAGCAGAAGGTGGGTATCATCACTGATGGACGACGAATTCTCAACAGATGCAGGTGACTTTCAGACCATCATTTGCCGATTGGAAAAGTAAGGGTCAGACTGAAAACACTTGACAAGACAAAACAAATGCAGATAATTTCTGTTGAGAAGCTGACTAGCTCCAAACTGTCGTAGAGACCGCAGGAAAACCCTGCAAACAGGTTTTCCCTGCTCTACAGAAATCCGGAGGTAGAAGAGAAGTGAGAACAATTCGGGGAATCGTTAAAGGAGAGTGGAAAAGAAGTAATAGCATACAGAAGAGGAAAACCCAGAGGGTGGATATGTGATGAAACCTGGGATCTCATTGACAAACGCCACCAAACCAATGAAAGAGACCAAGCGAGAACCTGGCTTTAAAGAGACGTTACAGATGGCCTGCAAAGTAGCAAACAGAAGTGTCAAGACAAATTGCAGGAAAGACAAGTAAGCCTGTGTCGAAAGGATGAGCATGTAAGCTGAAAAACAACACAACGGAATTGCAGTCTTGTGGTCTGCAAGATCGTGAAAGAACTGAGTTAGATGTGGGTCCACCAACCGCCCCATAAAGGACAAAAATGGACGTCCCTTGTCGACGTAAGATTAGCAAAATAGAATGTGGGCAGAACATTTTCAAAAAGGACTCGATTAACCAAAACCAGAAATAATATACGACTGGGACAACAGTCCAGAAGCAGTCCTACAAATAACACCTTCAAGCAGAGGGGAAATAGAAGAAGTAGTGAAGGGCATAAAGAATAACAATGCTCCAGGAGCTGGTACCAACAGCGGCGAACTTCTGATACACGGTAAAGAACCGCCATTATAGAATTAGAAACTCTTATTTTTTGAAACTTGAGAAGCATTACACTTCTGTCAGTGTAGGGGAAAGGGTTCAGCAGAGTACTTTTGGAAAGGCTACAAACGGCAATTGACAGTATCTTAAAGAGAGGAACGGGCAGGCTTCGCAGAACATAGATCATGCATGAACAAATATTCACTATACGAAACATAGTCGACCAAAGCCTGGAATTTCAAAAGGAATTAGGAATCAACTTCATTGGTTTCCAGAAGGATAACCAAACAAAAGTCCTCATCAGCCCCAAGCCATACCAACCTATAATCGTTAACCAAACGGCACTGGAATCATTAGACAAGTTTCCCCTTACCTCGGGGCTTTCCTCACGAACACAGGACACAGAACACATTTATCAAAGGTGTGGAAACAGATGTTAAAGCCAGACTAGGCAAAACTACCGCGACCTTTCAGAGATTGAACAAGTTCTTTAAAACAAAAGCCATGCCGCTTGTAGTGACAACCACCATCTATTCCTGTGAGACTTGCAAGCACACCAGAGGAGTAGAGAAGAGGTTGGATGCTTTCCATAAGCGCAACCTACAAAGAATTTGGGCATTGGTTAGAGATATCACATAATAAACGAGGAAGTGTTGGAAATGTCAGACCGGAGACCACTACACCAGGTAGTGTCTGAGAGACGCTGAAGGATAACGGGACACCTACTTCGCCTTTACACATGACACCTGCACACTAATTCCGATACTAGCGACCAGCGTGAAAGTTAACATTCATAGGAGACCTAAAAGCTAGAAACGAAGCAAATGCACAAGCGCCACCTAAAGCTCGTGTTCGCTGTCGCTGCCATGCTGTTCGATGTCAAGTGAACGGGATTGATCTAAGTAAGTACTATAAATCAGGTCTGTGCTTTTTGTAGCAGCTCTCGTAGTAAGTGCAAACAACGGAAAAAAATTGCCTTCGAAGTTCGGTATTGCTTACTTCAGTTAGTACTGTTGTGTAGAAGTTAAAGGAAACATTGGAATTGCATTGACACAGCAGACATCTTTACATTTTTTTTCTGCCGTCACTAACACTTGAAAAGCCATAATTTTGATTCTACTCTACCGGATGCTTAGGCAGTAGAGTTGAATTTTTTTAGCTAATAGTACTTTGTTTTTAATTATCAGGGCTGACAAAAAACCTTTAACTATAGTCGGTCGCACCTTACATTTGTTTTATTAGCACCTTATATTTGTATCTTTTAAATTGCGTTAACAGGTATTTGATCATTGTGCAATATCAGATCAAGTCAAAGAGGAAGTTTATAAATGTTACCCAACTGCCAAAAGAGCACATTTAAAAAGTGGAGGCAACTTTCCATACCTATGTCGAAGTGCCGAAGTTAACCTTCACATTCAGGTAAGGTTCACAATACTGAATATCTTTCTCTCTTTCGATTCATATATATATATATATATATATGTGTGTGTGTGTGTGTGTGTGCGCGCGCTTGCGTATGCTGTGTGCTACATTGAATTATTATATTAAATTAGTTTGTCTTAACATAGGTATAGATGTTGTTTTACCGGTTTGTATTCTTTGCGAGTGGTTGACAACAAGGTGGCAATTCTCATAAGTGGTTTTAATTCTGCTCCTTTTTCATCTTCTTGCTATATACTATTTTTATATCCGTTTAGTTCAAACATCTCAGTCTTTCTAAATGTTTCCCCACATTACTATTCGTTATGTACAAATACCGTTTATTTCTCTCTTCACTAAAACAATCTTCGCAACTGATAAGTCCTCTGCCACTTTTGTATGGAATTAATTTTTTCTAATACTAACTTTGAATATAGTAACAAGGTTGATAACAATACCTTCCGAATATTGGTTCTATTTATTGTATTCCTACCATGTATTTTTAATTTCATAATTACTCTTAGCCAATGTATATAGGCTTCCTTGAAAACATCTTTTATTTTCTGTGCCCCGGCGAAGCCAGGTTCTACAATGATAAAATAACTATATCCTTCAGTTACTTCCTTTATTGTCTCTCTGCCAATAAATGTATTTTTTCTATTTTAATTGATATTACTTTTTTAATTATAGTTACTCCACATTTCGTTCTTCAAAACTTTGTAACTTTATTAAAGACCTTCATGGTTTATTTATTATTATTATTATTATTATTATTATTATCTGTTTTAAAGCTTTCGCACAGGCTGTTCGTATTGCCGAGTATTTTCCTCTTGGGCGAGCCACAACTAGTGGCCAAGGGCCAAGAGGGTTCTTTCAAATGTCCATTACTTTTCTAATTATCCTCGCAGATCCCAATAAGGCTGTTTTTTGACAATTCCAACATTTACTTCAAGACCTAACATTTCCATCCAGCTATTAAATCTTTTGCTCACACAGCCTAAGGCACCAACAACTACTGGTACCACTTTCACTTTTCTTAACGACCAAAGACGTTTCAGCTCCATTTTTAAATCTTGATACTTTTCGACCTTTTCATTCTCTTTTTCATGTGCCCTACAATCACCAGGTACAGCAACATCTATAATGATGGCATCTTTCGTTTTCTTCTCAAGTAATATTATGTCTGGTCTCCTCGCTTCTATCAAATTATCACATTGGATATTGATATCCCAAATCAATTTTACATTTTCATCTTCTACTACACCTTCCGGGCAATGTTCGTACCATTTTTCCTTCCTGTCGAGACCATACTTTCCACATAACATCCAATGGATCAGCTTAGCGATGTTATCATGTCTCCTCTTGTATTCACGTTGAGCCATTTTACTACACTCACAAACAATATGTTGCACTGTCTCCGCTCGTTCTCCACACATTCTGCACAAGGGACTTTCTGAAGTTTTATCAATTCTATTTTTAATGTAGTTTGTTCGCAAAGCCTGTTCTTGTGCGGCAAATATTGTTGCTTCTGTTTGAACTTTGATGTCTCCTCGAGTAATCCATTGCCAAGATAACTTTTTATCAATTTCCTCAGGCATTTCTCTAACAAACTGACCATACATTCTCTTCTCGTGCCATTTAGTTTTAATCTCGTTATGACTTGATCTTTTAAATT
>RDPX01000034.1:726761-774121 GCA_003991215.1 Morbakka virulenta
GTCTGTTCACCTGCCTAAATTCAAGAGCTGTCCATGCCGAGATGGCCACTGGCTTGGATACTGACTCATTCATGAATGCCTTCTACAGGATGACCTGCCGGCGGGGTGTCCCTGAAGAAGTCATTTCAGACAACGGTACAAACCTTGTTGGTGCTGTTAGCGAGTTGAGGGTTCTGGTGCAAGAAATGGATCGGAATAAAATCTTAAAGGCGGTGTCAGACAAAGGAATTAAATGGCACTTCATTCCGCCATATGCACCCTATTTTGGTGGGGTCCATGAAAGCATGGTAAAATCTGCAAGTACAGCCGTCTACGGAATTCTCGCAAACGCCAGTGTAACAGACGAAGAACTTAATACAGCATTTGTTGGAGCGGAAAGTCAAATTAACTCAAGGCCCCTGACTTTCCAGACAGCCCATCCAAGTGACGATCTTCCGTTGACACCAAATCATTTCCTGCATGGCCACAAGTGGGCAGTTAGCACCAACACTGAGCAAACGTAAGAAGTGACAGCGCACCTGTGAAGATATTTAAGTAAGGGACATTGTGCTAATTGTCTCCACTGACACACCTCGAGGAGAGTGGCCAATGGGGCGCGTGTTGTGGACATACCCAGGGAAAGACGGACACGTTCGAACAGTGAAGCTGATGGCAAACGGAAAGGAATTGGTACGTCCAATTACGAAAATTTGTCCAATCATGTTTCAAGCAGGCGAAAGGAACAATGAGATACTGACCCATTGTGAAGGGGGAGGATGTTCTGAAGGACACAGTGGATATTAGACTGTAAGTTGAGTCATGCATGTTTGCGTAACTGTGGACCAATTAAGTTAATACCCTGTGTGGGAGGACAGATTGCTTTGTAAATATTTTGATTTTTGGAAGTGGGGATAGAGTGAATGTAATTAAAATTGTGAAACTTGTTATTATAGTGAGTGGGCAATTTTAGTGTTTTGATCTATGTGGGAGTGTTTGTGTGGGATAATTTGTTGACACTTGTAAACATGTGATTGTGTAAATTGAGCTGAGATGGAAGGGCAATATCAGTTGAGTTATGATGAACTACTGACTAGTCATCTTGACTCTTGTTTTAGTTTTTACCCTCTATCCTCGGCAACACTTTCTTCAAGTGAAACTGGATCCTTTGGCTTTGAGAGTATCGTCTTAAGAGTGGATGTTGTGAAAAAGAAACATTTGATATTATATTGTCAAAGAGTTCATCTTGGCTGCGCAATTATGTTCTTGACATAGGGTATACATATTTGCTTTACAGGTTCGTTTTCTTCTTCACGATTAAGCCTACTAGCTTTTCGTAATGCTTTCTGGAGGTCCCTAGAATGGTATCCATTGGACAAGAGAACCTTTTGAAGCAGACCTGTATCAAAGTTACAATGGCACTACCCATGATTTATATTTATTGCAAAGTGACCTCCCATATAACAAGAAGGAAAACGTACCACAGTGACAGAAAAAGACAGATAAAAAACGACAGAATTCGTTTTTTATCTGTCTTTTCTCTATCAATCGAGGCCTTGCTTGTTTTACCGAATGGCAACCCATCTTTCCTTGGCATGACATTGCCAGCCTTGGTTGCTGCTGCCGTTATTAACACGGAAGATGCTCTTATAAACTTTCATTTTACTCACAGCCTAGGCCTTTTGGGACTATTGAATTCAGTCTTATACTTTTGGACTGATATGAGGGTTTGAGTATATATTTTAGTCAGAAGCAAAGAAAGTTGAGTTGCTGCCAATTTGAGAATAGTAACTACTCCCTTGCTCTTATGGTGGTGTGGAGGGTAACGGAATCTTGAAAAACAATTAATGTTGAAGGATGGAAAAAAGAAGTGAGAGGAATTCGGTGATTCTTTTGTAATTTTTTTCTGACTGCATCAATTCCTTTGTCAGTTGTCTTGCGTTTCTCTTGGTTCAAATGTTGGTACAATGCCAGGCTTTGTCAAATATTGCCTCTATTGATAATATTATTATTATTATTATTATTATTATTATTATTATTATTATTATTATTACTATTGATATTACTGATGCCATTACTAATTACTATTTCTATTACTATTACTGTTACTCATTAATACACTTACTATTACTACTACTACTACTACTACTACTACTACTACTACTACTACTACTACTATTACTATTATTATTACTATTACTATATTATTACTATTACTACTTCTATTACTATTAATATTCCTACTACTGCTGCTGCTCCTTTTGAGATACGAAGAAAAACAAGCAGGAATAAAGTGTTTTCTAGTGACACAATTTTCTGTAACGATAGCAGATGTGAGGCAGAAGAGCAGCTGGAAGGCGGATAAAGGTGTAGGGAAAAGCAAGTATAAAAATAAGCCGAAAGGAAATAGTATACTTGGCACGAAATGCGAAATAACTCCCAACTACAATTGGGCAGAGAAACAAATAAGGAAGGTGCAGGCAGGCAGAAGTAGCTAGAGAAAGATAATGGGTGTGCTGTGTGACAAAAAATGGTTGCAAAAATAAGGTAAAAATGTACAAGAAGGCGATACGGCCTGTAATGCTATGAATACTAGAAACAATAGCCACCGCAAAAAAGCAGAAGGCTGAAACTGGAAGTAGCAGAACTGAAGATGCTCCTGCGGTCCCTGGGAGTCGCCTGGCTGGATCAACTTTACAACGAGCACTTAAGAGCTACAGGATAGAAAGCGTGAGGACAAACTACGAGAGCTGGCCTCAGATGGTATGGGGAGGTAACCAAAAGAGAATCAGACTACATCGGAAGGGTACTAGAAATGTACTAGGAAGAAGGGAAAAAGGAAGACCGAAGGGGAGATTTTTCGAGGCAGTACAGGAGATGTTAAAATAGCTGGATTGCTGTATGAAGATCTTTTGGACCAAGCGAAATTTAGAAGTGTGATCCGCTAGAGCGACCCCTGAAAGGAACAGCCGAAAGACAAGGAAACAAGATTTGTTGTAAAAATCGCTATTAAAATAACGTTCATTTTGGTCGATAACTTTGAGATAAAGGGACATCAAAGAATGTAGATATTCAAGAGCACTGATCAGGAAAGATTTTGGCACAGCTCACCACATGGTATGGGTTAAGGGAACGTTATGGCAAAGGATGTCAAAAGGGCGGAAAGCACTCAAGCCATAAACAGCAATTTTTTGAAATTAAAGTTGCCGCTAAAGATTTTGGAAAAAAAGGACTTCGCACAGTGAAATTTGATTCACTTTTATTAACACTGAGAAACAAAATTTTTGCAATCATTATTTGACAACTGATCCTGGGTAATCTTTACATGCTGATTTCGAAAATGTCATTATTTTTCCCCTAACGGGTCACAGTTTTTTTATATGGCAGTTATATGGTGCATATTTTGCCAAAAATATGCCATTTTTAATACTTCAGATAAATCAAACAACCAAATATATAGCCTTGATTTATTCGATTGATATGCACAGAAGGGTTGTATTTACTTGTAGCTGTCCTGAAACAATTTATTGGCTGTTGGTACATTTTATGAAACTATATTCAGATGTGAAAATGGACTTTAACAGTGAAAATTAAGGAAATTCACACTATTAACATACAAGTATATGCAATTATATTTAAAAAAACGAGCTGTATGCATGCTAGCGTATATAAAGCATATAGAAATAAGAAAAAGAATGTCACTTTCTGGTAGAAAGCTTCTTTTTCGACTTTGTCTTGCATGTTTGACACTTGGACAGTCTCGCTTTATTGACGAACAGTAGTCCGCCATCATGTGAACATCCCATCGGCCTTGGTATCTTTCCTCCATTTCTTTTAGGTCCTCGTGGAGCCTCTCACCTTGCTCATCGCTAACATCTCCAAGGTTTTCCGGGAAGACATCTAAGTGACTGCAGGAAATGTATTTTGATACTCATTGCAGCCAAGCTTATGAAAGTTTTTCAGCAAATCAGCAATCAAGCTCCTTTAGTTTGGAGATTTATAAATCCCTAAGAACTGCTTGGTAACATTTACAAATGAAGTCCATGCCGCCTTTTCAACAACTGTAATTGTTCCTTCAAAGTTACTGTCATTAATTAATGAGTTTCCGAATCTCGGGTCCATCAAATATCCCAGCTTTCATTTTTTCATAGAACAAACTAGGAAAAGTTCGTCTGATGTGCTGAAAGCATTCTTGGTCTTTGTTCAAGGCTTTTATTAACTGCTTCATTAAACCTAACTTTACGTGAAGTGAAGGAGGTACGATGTTAGATCGATCAACCAAAGGTTGCTCTATCACATTTGGCCCCCCGGCTTGCAGTTGTGGTCTAGGGAGCCAGTCTTGTTTGACCCAATGTTGATCCCGATCCCTATTGTCCCATAAATACAAATGGCATGGATGTTTGGTGAAGCCTCTCTGCTGACCCAAGAGGAAATTCATCATCTTCAAGTCTACACATATGATCCAATTATGGTCATGGTATCGGAGTAAATTAATTACTTTTTTAATGCTCTCGTAGTTTTCCTTTAGAATCACTGAGTGACCTGCAGGTACTGCTCCAAACTTGTTTCCATTATGAAGAAGGATACACTTTAAGCTTTTCTTCGAGCTGTCTATAAACCGCCTCCAATCATTTGAACTGTAACTGTGTAAACCTAAAGCTAGAAGAAGCCCACTAATGTCATTACAATACACGAAGTCACAGTCAGTACTGAAAAATTTCAGAAATTCACTGTCTCAAGATCTGTAGTACGAAATTTTGAGATCACTCTGAGTCAGTTTCTTCTCACTTAGTCTAGAAGCTAGAAGCTCAGCACCTGCTTTTGATAAACCTATACCGTGTATCAAATCGTTCATTTCAAACTGATTAAGCGGACCAGGAGTGATTCCTGATGTATCCTCAATATCTGAGTGGCTTGAACTAGCTGTAGTATCAGAGCTGGTTTCATGACATCTCGATTTTGTTTGAGGAAACTGCAGAATGGGGAACAGGCAGTCGGGCAGATTCTAGATCAAAATAATCAAATAATAGTAATCAAATAGAGTTCGTGGTTGTTTCATGTTGCTTCATACATGTGCTTCACATGCTTTGAAGCCTTTATTTTCACTTTCGTTTTGTTATCGAATGACCATCTGATATCGACCAATTAAAATCGCCGTTACTCCCGGTGTTTGGACCAACAAGGAAGTAAACACAGCTGATTCAACACATGTGATAAACACACGTTTTGATCCGTTTTCCGAGACACGCTGCTCAATTTCTCGATGACTCGGTGTTTACAATATGCAAGACACAGTCAATTATTGAAGTTTGAGTCGGCCCAAAAAAACGTTTGAAACGGTCAATTTGGCCGGTTACCGGTTCTTAGGGAAAACACTGTGCAAGGCAATAGATTTTGGCATAGAAAAAATTCAGTTTGAAAATTCAAAGGTAACACAAGAATGACATACCAATTCTTAAAGGTAATCAGTGACTAAAGGATGGAAATGGTTCTATCATTTATGGGAAAGAAACAATCAAGCATTGAATATGGAAACCAGCTGGTCAGAAGATCAGGAATTCCTGGGTGAAAGACCCCAAGGCCCCTGTTTGATATGGTACTCTTTTAGGGTAATTTGATGAAACCACTTAATCTCAAATGCTAACTCACTTTATTCTGAAAAGTTTTACCACTCCTTGCATGAACATGGTAGAGCAATACCCACGTATGTTTAGATGTAGTTTTTCATACCCATCAAGACGATGTCTGGGTGGTCGCCACTACTTTCTGTCTGTTTGGACATTGCTAGTGGCAGATGTGATCTTCTCACTCAATACTTGCCTGCTCTACATGATTACACCATTTCTTTGTACAGAGTGTGACCAGTTTATGACGTATTTCACAATAAACTGAACATCATTCTCTATATTGTCACTCCTCGTAAGGTATTTTACCAATTTTAGACATGTAATTAAAGAATGCATGATACTTTCAAGAGCAACCCCACACAACCTTAAAAATAGCACACACATTTTGATGCTCATATTTGCCATACAAAGTTTACCTTATTTTTCTTTTTTCATTCCGGTATATCTTTGAATCTCAGTATGTCTTGAAAAACTGATCGTATCAATGGAATTTGCCTTGATGGATATATATATGCTGTTAATTTTTATTTTATAGATACACTTGCGTCAGTTCAACAAAACGCGATTTAGTGCCATCGACCCAAGCTTTCTCCCCGACACAGAGGAAATCGTGTCACCAGAGCCACCGCAGAAGCTCTCGGGATTTGGTACCGATTCTGATTCGGAAGTAGATAATCTGTCAACATAAATGGTTTAATAAAAAGCATAAATGGTTTGTAGTAGGTAGAAATGGTTGAACTGATACAGAAAATTTGTTTTTTGTGTATTTTTTTTTTGTTGTTGTTGGTTTTTTTTGCACTGTTTAAATATGATCCCGTTAGAAAGGGTGCTGTGATGCAGGGGTGCGCAACCATTTTTTTCCCAGTGGCCTTATTTGGTTCACTGAAATCAAGCCAGTCCACACCCAATTTTGAAATGGTAAGGAAATAAACCTGCTTTCAAGTATTGATTACATACCAATGATTCTTTATTGTAAATGGAGCCGTCACACTGAGAACTTGCAATTCCCTCACGTAGACGGAAATACTGTCTCACTGTTATTCGTTGGCCACCATACAATGAATTTTAGAACCATATCTTTCACAATCCAGTTCGTTGCAAACATATTTTTCAATTTTCTATAATTCCAAAACCTTTCCATCGGTATTATATTATTTTCACTATGAATTTTATGAATATTGTGCTCTACACAAAAAGACATCGCGAGTCGCATTTTAACCACCCCCGCTATAATAGGTTCTCCTGAATGAGGCAGATTTTATCACACCTGGCCAGATGCAAGTATTCCAACTTACGATTTCCTTGGAAAAAAAAGGAGTGACGCAGTCAGTGGAAAGATTAACCTCCAAAAATGATCTAGTTAGCAACTTAACCTGATTATAGAAGCTATTTTTCTTTAAACAGAGGTTCTATTCCGCTTCAATATAGTGTCATAGTATTGGATCCCAACGCCATTCTTTTTCTTGGGGAGGATATTGAACCTAACATGGCAGGGACACTTTTCTTGTTCATCGATGTGCGTAAGCTATGTTCACAAAGGATCTTTTATACGTAAAAAATTATAAATCCAAAGTCATATTATTATCCATTTTGACGAATTTTTTTTCTTTTAAAATCTGCCATGGCAAATTTTTGTCGATTCAGTCAACAATCTGCCTCAGCGTAAAGATAAAGTGACCTTATTCTAATTACATTAGCTGCAAAAGGTATTTTATTAAATATAAAAGTTTGAAAATATTTAAATTGCTTTTTTGCCACATTGCTCCAACACTCTGCTTCCACTTCGGGAATCTAGTTTGCTGATGAAATTGCCAGGGTATGTTGCAAGATCATTGGCTAAAGATCCAGGTGACATTTTTAAAGAGCTGGTTGGGTTTTTGTTTTATTAACAATTGCAAGGCGACTCTTAAGAGATCTAGTTAGGGATGATAATGCGATACAAACATTTCTAGTTCTGTTCTTTTGAAAACATGCTGACGATGGCTTTGAAATTGCTGAGGAATCCAAAGGCTACATCAGCAATGTTTTGCTGGCAATACATTTCCAGGATGGAGAGAATTGTTATTGAATTAATGACTACTAATCTGGTTGTTATAATTAAATATTAAGTTTTAAAGTAACAGAATTTTTAATGTAGGACAATTTTGCTTCTCAGTAAACGTCGGTATACACATAGAGAGAGGTGGGCATCAGGAATTTGTTATCTAGGAGAATCGCGTATTTTATATTTGAAATATTGATGTTTAATTAGAGCTTTTTCACATTCAAATATGCTTAAGTTTTCGGGGATTTTTAAGTGTAGATTTGGTTGTAGCAAATATACATTAAGACAGGTAGTAATGTTCACACCGTGGAGAAATCTTCATTTTTTCAAGTTGTATTAATTATGGTAAGTAATTCGACTCGTTTCTAAGTTTTTATTTTATTCGTGGGTTAAGTGAATAACAAAACTAAACCCCTCGAAAACTGCCTTCTACTTTCACCCACCGTTTTTCTCGGTTTTATTCCTCGTCGTGCCTTTCGGTTAGTATCTTTCCTGGTGTTTTCTGCTTTTTTGCTTTGATCTCCTTTACCACCCATAATCTTGTCTGGTCTTTTTCCTATTTGTTATTGTAAAGTAGCTTCCACGAGATTTTGATCTGCTAGCAACAATGTATTTATTTTTCTTTTGCTTTGGATTTTTATTTGCTCTAACTTTTTACCCCTATCCATCCTTGTAAGTTTTTTCCACTGCCGCGTTAGAATATATAGGAATTTATCGTTTTTCAATTGTTTTAACTTTTGTTGTTTTTTAGTTTTTGTGTAGCCTCTAATTTCAGCCACTGACAACCACCCCATATTCCTCATATTCAGTAATTTACTTAAGATATTTTAATTGTCAGTCATATCTTTGACATTCGTCATATTTAATAACATTGCACCTTCTCTTCCTTCTGTATTTCAATAACTAAATTTATCATATGTAAGAGTTACAATTTTTTATGAATCTCAAATCTATTAAATTGTGTAATAAAATTGTAAATTTAGTTAATATCTTTGATGATTCCGGTTGCAGCAGTAATCGAAACATGAGAAAGAATGTAACATGCATTGTTAAACAGAATTCAACTTCTTGTGTTTTTTTTTAATATACACTTGTGGGTATTTTGGTAGACTAGAGGTTTGCGCATTATCGTGTTTTGACAAGCATGAGTGTTTTATTACAACTTAATAAAGCTATAGTATGTATGTATCTATTGTGATCCTCAAAGGGTCATTAGTTTTACCGCATTGCCAAACAACCATTGTTCAATACCCTCATTGTGATTGTCATGACGACGGCAGGAAAATGTATATGTTCGCATGTAATTACTAAGAACTTGACAAAAAGCTTAGTTTATTCTGGGGATGCCCATCGGCACACCATATTTTTGGGAGAGAATTTACCAACTCCTTTCCAGAGCTTTTCTTTACATTTTGCCGATGCTATTGTTTTGGCAAATTTGAAAAGCAAATTCAGTTTTTAAATAGAGAGGTTTTTGTAACTTTTTTGCTTATTTAAAGTATTCAAAGGCTTTAATAGTGACCTATGATGCTCCTTTGCATCTTGCAAGGGACAGCAGCTCCTAACCACTAAAATACCTGGTCTTCTGATATTTGTTTTTGTAAAGTAGAGTAGTCGTTTTGTCTTGAGTAGTCGAAATCGTAGTCCATACTGCAGTCATAACACGAAATGATACCATGAAATATGTCAGATAGAGAAGTGTTTATTTGTGTCTTCTATAAAAAGTAGTAGTCAATATTTCACGAAATTCCTACATACTTTGTTATCTGTTTCCTCTAACACTAAGAACATCTTGGTAGGCATTGCATACACACAAATACAGTGGCGTATTATAGGTTGTCAATAGGCGATGCTTCCATGACTCTCCGTAAAGGTGGGTTTTAACAGAAGTCGAAAATACTTTGTTACCTGTTCACTCTAACACTAATTACATCTTGGTAGGCATTGCATACACACAAATACAGTGGCGTATTATAGGTTGTCAATAGGCGATGCTTCCATGACTCTCCGTAAAGGTGGGTTTTAACAGAAGTCGTAAATACTTTGTTACCTGTTCACTCTAACACTAATTACATCTTGGTAGGCANAGGTTGTCAATAGGCGATGCTTCCATGACTCTCCGTAAAGGTGGGTTTTAACAGAAGTCGAAAATACTTTGTTACCTGTTCACTCTAACACTAATTACATCTTGGTAGGCATTGCATACACACAAATACAGTGGCGTATTATAGGTTGTCAATAGGCGATGCTTCCATGACTCTCCGTAAAGGTGGGTTTTAACAGAAGTCGAAAATACTTTGTTACCTGTTCACTCTAACACTAATTACATCTTGGTAGGCATTGCACACACACAAATACAGTGGCGTGTTATAGGTTATCAACAGGCGATGCTTCCATGACCCTCCGTAAAGGTGGGTTTAAGCAGAAGTCGTTAATGAAACAAGATATTAGCTTTGAATTAGTACTTTCTTGTAGCTGTTACCGATTGTGATATTGTTTTTGAACGTTGTGTATCGTTAAGTAATAGAATAATTTTCAATATATATCACAATTAGAAATGCTTTTCAAGAAATACTGTTTTTCTATGCCTTGTTAAGTCGGCATCTTGTCACTGCATTTTGAAGTTAGGTTAATTGAATTTATTGTGCTGAACTTTAGTTAAGGTAACTTTTAGACACGTATTCATTAAAAGTATTTCAGTAAATGTGTCATTTTTTTCGGTAGAGTGTATTTTTCGATTTGCATTCAGAGGTTTTTCAGTGACTGACTGCTATATTTGTTTTTTAAGAAAGGTTTATACGTGAAACAAATCCAAATTCTACATAGTTATCTTAAGCTACTTTATTATGTCACATTCCCCTTTCAGTATTTGGTCAGAATGTCTACAATATGTCAGTGCTTCTAGTGAGGGGACGGTCAGACATTCCTTTGATCATTGTAAATGTTTAAGTAGGTTTTCTTGGTTATATTGTAGATAAGGGGAATAAGAAATACACGTAATTTTCATTTATTTTTTTTCATATGTTGCTGAATGACTATATTCCCGCATAATACACGCACGCGCACACACACACTTTATATATATCTACCTTTCCCGTTCTCCCTTTCCTTCACGTCTTTTAAAGGCAACTTTATATTTTCACTTATTTGGGTGAATCAATATCTTACCAAAATGTGCTTGGAAAACTCACTGCATATTTTCTCTGCAATAATAGACAGTGTATGACCCTAATTCTCATGAGATTCTTGTGCAGTACTCCTCTGTCAAGATGTTGCACGTGTAACATGAAAGTATGGACCTGCTTTACAATTTGATATCAGATCTAATTGAAGTAAACAGCAGCAAGAAAACGTTAAAAATCATTCAGCATGGATCGAATTTGAACCCTGAATCCATTGTCGGTTACATCATTATTATGATGATTGGGGTACAGTGCTAAAATATTTTCAGTACAATCTGAGCAAAAACCTGAAATACAAATTTTGAACGACCAGAACAAGCCCACTAGCAGTAGCTTGAGTTTAAGCCTTCGCTGTTCTCTGTAGAAACCTCGTACATAGCTGTGTTTTTGGTTTCGTAAAAGGAATCAACTGCAATCAAGGCTTTTCGCAGAAAGCCATCCTGTATCATCGGGCTGTAGGAGATTGTGTCCCAGATATTGTGTGCGTTTGGGGCTGTTTCTGTCTATCCAGTGTTAATAAAACGTCAAGAAAACTATATAGAATCCTGTATGGTTGCTGAGATGCAGTTAGCCCTACTGAGACAATCAGCAGACTGATCACAAGAAGAATCGACAATACCAAGGAAAGTACTATTCTATCTTGCCGTTATAAATTGTTTTCAACGAAATTCCAGCCAATCCTGTGTTGGCAAGGTCAGTTGCATAATTCACCATGGACCTAAATTTAGATTAATTTACTTGAGTGTGCATTTCGCTCTTGACCACGTAAATGGGTTCAATCATTGGCTCTGTGGCTCGCGAGAGGTATAAGTAATGCCCCCCGTGTCAAGAAGCATTCGAAGGTTAGGGCTGTAGGGCCCTAAAAGCTCATCATTTAAAAAAAGATTACTCCTGTTTTTACAGTCCTTTGATTCGTCATGGCCTTTAAATGCGAAACCTCGCACCGAAGATAGATAATAACGTCAACATTTTTTTTGTAACTTTTGAAAAGCAGGGCGCAATTTGATAGTGGCTTTGAATTTCTCGTTGTCTTGCCTCACCTAGCGCACTGGCTTTTTAACGCAATTGTCCGTGAGCTTCGGGTTATATCTGGGGTGGTCTGTTTTCTATTTAGACTTGGCTGCTACCTGCCGCTTGACGACAGCTTCCCTGTCAACTCATAGTGTGACAGTGCAACAACGACTCGGCGGCATCACTGGGTAGGGCATGCATACGGTATGAGGTTCGAATTTGATGACGGAAGGGCTTTAATACGAAACATACCAATGTAAGAAGTGAGTTACCTGTTGTATGTTAAAAGGTACGACTGACCCCCATGCTGCTAACTATGAATTGACAGCACGACGTCTTCATTTTATTTCATAGCAGGCAATGCAACACACAAAAAGGCAAATATGGCGAAGTTTTCAATTGTTTTGTTTTCACAATTTAAATTGATTGATTAATAGCATTGCCAGAAATTACGAACGTCTCAAAAATCAATGGTAAAAGAGCTACATAAGCTGCTTTCAAGCGTTTATGTGTAAATTTTTTACTTTTTGACGAAGCTAACAAATAAAGCATTTATTTTAGTTCCTCATTATAACATTTTCCTATTGATTTAAACATAGCGCCTGTGGTATGCCACACCTCGTATTGGCTCTAGAATTTCTAACAGAATTTAATGATTTAGTCGACTTTGTAGTAATCCATAACAATTACTTTAGAAGATTTTCCCTCTCGCTTTTTTACTTTATCCCATAATTGTCTCGAGGTAATACCAAACTAGGTGATAAATTTGTCAACAGTTTTGCTTAACTGAATTCAGTCGTACAACGAAATGAAAGGTATTCGTTATTTCCAGTCAGGGCTTTATAGAAATTGAGAAGGATACGTTGTTTACCGTACTCCATTTCCTGCTGCCATGTTCTTCTGTTTCAATCCATTTCTGAAGCGTTAGCACAAATTTAAAAACTTGACGAGAGAAAAAGAGCTTTGCATCTTAATGAACCAACTACAAGCTGCTAATGATTCCCATAAATATACTCTTTCTGTAGTTTAAAATGTCAGTTTATTTACTCCTACGAGAACATTGAGCCTTGCGACCAACTGCTGATGCCGTTAGTAATTTTCCTGCATTGCCATAAGGCTATGGTGATAAAACAAAATGAAGGCAATTGATTGTTTTGATTTCGATTTTGATCATCGATATTATTGATTTTAAGAAATTAGGAAGGAAAACTGAAAAACAAGCAAGATATATGAAGTCCCAATATGCCGCGTACGTAGTAAATTGCTCCAGTGGTGGAAAATATGGCCAAGATAGCTGTGTACTTTTGTAGAAGTGTTGCTCAGTATCGCGTCTATGTTATATACATTTTGATGGTTTCGTTTTCGAGTCTTATCGTACAGTGAGGTGAGAGATCGATTTCCTGAAGGCAATAGTTTTTGTTTACCTGACGAAACCTATTTGATTGGGTGGTTAATTTCGTATTACACGAACATGTATACCTAAGACAGGAATTTGTAAGCAAGGCTAAAAGTAATCTGCCGCATGGTTAATTTCATATTGCGTAGAGATCCCTAGATCTACCGTTCGTTCTTGTATGGAGTGCTGTTGTCATATTTGGGCGGGCACCCTGTTGTCTCATCTTGTTCGTGATTGAGTTTAGATTTGTAACTGATAGATCCGATTCATGCTGCTACTTGCCAACCTTTGTTCCATCGACGAAATGTGGCTCTTCTTAGTCTTTCCTCTAGGTATATTATCATGGCGAGTGGTCTGGTGAGCCCTAATCGTTGGTAGCGACTCAGTATGTGGTATTCTGTATGATTCGCTTCTCTGAATTTCTTCACCCTCGTGCAATTGTTGTATCTCGTAATAAATCTTTCTGTGAATGTAGTTTCTTCCCTGAAAGGGCCACACTGAACTCTTGCATCGGAACATTTTCCCACCAATATACGAGTTGAAAGTATTGAAGTCTATGGTCAGCTCTTATCTCTTGTCTTACTTTTTTTTCTTTCTTTCACACGTCAGCAGCATACAGTTAACGGCTCGTTTGGTTTTTAACCATTGATGAAAACAATCCAGATGTGTAATCCAAAATATCTCAACCCAGCGATGAATTTGGTATTGGACGTATATATTAAGACAATAAATATCCGCCGTGATGCAAACAGTCCTTTCTGTTGAGTGATGATTGAAGTATTGCACAAACGTTCACAATGGATTTCCACTGTAGTCCAGTTTAACACCTGAACGAATGATGGAATTATCTTTATGTTAACTCGTTTACTATAACCTGTTGCTTGGTAAAATAACATCATTTTTCTCAAAAACGTTCGGATGGAGTTTGAAGCGCCAAAAATGTAGGTGAGGTCTTTACATTTCAAAAGTGTTTTCCGATGAATCTGTCACTTTTGTAGTAAAAAGCCTTCTTATCCACAACGTATTGTATGTATATTCTTATCTTTTCTTTACCAACCAGAGATATATAAAATTATTAAAAAGTATTG
This sequence comes from Morbakka virulenta, assembly GCA_003991215.1. Taxonomy (NCBI): domain Eukaryota; kingdom Metazoa; phylum Cnidaria; class Cubozoa; order Carybdeida; family Carukiidae; genus Morbakka; species Morbakka virulenta. Next base: position 741,086 of record RDPX01000034.1, read on the forward strand.
TGCGACTTCAGCCTGGTTATGGGCTATAGGGTAAAGCAAAATGTAATTCCCGAAAGAAAAGAAAAAGTACTGTACTACAAATATTCTGAGATTTGATGGTACTTCCTTGTCATTCCTTTTTTTTCATCTCATAGATCCTGCATAGAGAATTCAACCCAAAAAATGTAACAGAGATTAACCACACTTAAGGTGTCGTGTTACTATGTGCAAGAAACTGCACAGAAATATTAGGGCTGGAAGTCACCTTGTTTTTGTATAATGAAGAGAAATACTGTTACACGATTTTGAACAGCTATCCAAAAAAAATGTTAGTGCTAAAACGTTATTTAACTCCGCTATGGCCGGTCCCGGGCCCGGATGAGAAAGGAGGAGGGTTGGGCAAAGGGCCAATCACCCCTTCCCGTAAAACAACCACCGATTACAAAAACTTGGACAGCAAATAAAACTATCTATGGTCACAGAACCATGTCGTGTGAAATCCCTGAAGATAACGACCTTAGATGGGAAGACACGCATAGGACGGCTGGAGGTGAAAGCCTACGGGAAGTCTCCAACCTGAGAATGACATGCATGAGATCACTTTTAACACCAAAAAGATACACCCATGTATGATGTTGGAATGTAAGAACCATGTACACCACTGGAAAAACTACAATAATAGCAAGGGAAATAAGGAAATACCATCTAGAGATAGCCATAAGCGAAGCAAGATGGACTGGTTTCGGAGAAGTAAAGGTCAACACTGTAGAGTCTGTACTGCATTCTGGGTCACATGAACAACATCATAGAGGTGTAGGAATCATGTTGAGCCCTGAGACTAGGAAATGCCTAATCAAGTGGAATCCAGTGAATGAAAGGATCATTAGTGCTAGATTCAACTCAAAATATGTAAAAGCCACCATTATTCAGATCTGCAGCCCTACAAATGATGCAGATGAAGAGGAGAAGGATGCTTTCTACGAAAAGCTGCAGAAAGAGATTGAGTCAACACCGAAGCATGACATCCTGATCGTTATGGGAGACGCAAATGCCAAAGTCGGTTGTAACAACAAAAGCCATGAGAAAGTTTCAGTGGAAGAAGGCTTAGGCATCATGAACGAGTGGTGAAAGACTTATTGAGTTACTGACTTATTGAAGAAAACGATCTAGTGACAGGAGGCACATGCTTCAAACACAAAAACATTCACAAATACACATGGACCTCACCAAACAACAGAGACAAGAACAAAATTGATCACTTCATCATCAATGGCAGATACAGGAGGTCTCTCGCTGATGTACGAGCCATGAAGGGTGCAGATGCTGGAACTGACCATAACCTTGTGGTCGGCAAAATGAAGCTTAAAACACAAACTCAAGAACACCAGCAGAAGGACAACATTCAACACTGCACTTTTGAAACAAAAAGACACCCAAAAGCAATTCATAGTAGAGTTGAAAAACAGGTTTGAAGCACTGGAAGAGAGCATAGAAACAGCCATGGAAGAGGCAAACATACAAAAGGAATGGGAAGATTTCACCACAATCTACATGGAGACACCCGAAGACATCCTGGGTAGGAAAAGGCAGGGGTATAAAGATAAGATAAGCAGTAAAACATGGAAAGCTATAGACAAAAGGAAGAAAATGAAAAATGAGAAACTGTGCAAGATCAGAGAGAATTCGTGCTATCAAAAAACAGAAGTGTAGTGAGATGGACAAGAGTGTAAAGAAAAAGGTCAGAGAAGATAAAAATAAGATGATAAATGGGCTCGCTGAAGAAGCGGAGCATGCAGCAAAAAACAATGACATGGGAACTCTGTACAGGATTACGAAGCTATTGTGCAACAAGAAAAAACAATCAGCAACTGGTGTGAGAGACAAAACTGGTAAGCTACTCATGGAAGATGGTCAGATACTTCAAAGATGGAAGGAACACTTCGAAGTATTAAACATTGAGAATGAATGTGACAAAAAGGTGGAGGAAGATGAGTTTGAGATCGGTAATGTTGAAGCCATCGAAGAAATCAACACAGACCCCTTTACAGAAGAGGACGTGAAGATAGCAGTAAAAAGGTTGAAGAGCAATAAAGCAGCAGGAGTAGATAACATCAGCGGAGAAATGTTAAAAGCTGGAAGCAAGATCACATAAAAGAGATTACTGCACATGTTTGAGAAAGTGAGAGAGAACATCAATATCCCAGGTGACGAAATAAATAAATGATAGCTAAAGTACCAAAGAAAAATGACCTTACTAAATGCGATAAAAGTAGAGGAATATCCCTGCTCTCCATACCTGGGAAAGTCTTCTACAGAGTTGTTTTAGAAAGAATCAGGAAAGGAGCAGAAGAAAAACTGAGAAACGAGCAGGCAGCATATAGAAAAGGACACGGTACAGCTGAGCAGATTTTCATACTTCGAAATATTGTCGAACAGTGTATTGAGTGGCAAGCATCACTGTACATTTACTTTATTGACTTCGGTAAAGCTTTTGATAGTATCGACAGAGACAAACTCTGGAAGATTCTGAAGTTTTATGGAGTTCCAGATCTCTTCATAGAGATCAAAAAGGAAATGTAAAGAGGAAGTAGTAGTTGCATCATTAACAAGGGGCAGACGTCAGAGTGGTTCTCTGTAAAAACTGGAGTTCGACAAGGCTGTGTGATGTCAGGAGTCCTCTTAATTATTGTTATAGATTGGATCACGAGGAAAGCAACAACGGCAAAGAAAACAGGAATAAGATCGCAGTTTACCACCCAGCTTGAAGACTTAGACTATGCAGCCGATTTTGCCCTCCTATCCAGCAAGCATCAACATATGCACACAAGGAAAATCGCCCAATCAAGACCAAGGGCAGAAGTGTTGAAGACGTGGACACCTGCAAGTGTCTCGTTGCCATAATAAACAAAACAGGGTCCACTGAAGATATCACACATAGGCTGAGTCTAGCAAGAAATGCGTTTGCCATGCTTAATCCACTCTGGAAGTCAAACCAATATAGTAGTAAGACCACGATTCGAGTGTATAACAGCAACGTAATGTTCGTGCTACTCTATAAAGCAGAGATGTAGAAATTAAATGGAAATGATGTCACCAGATTGGAAATATTTCAGAGAAAATGTCTGAAAAGAATTCTCCGTATCTTCTGGCCCACAAAAATCACAAATAACGAGCTCTACCTTAGTACGAAGACCAATCCAGTAGGAGATCTCATAACGTGTAGGAGATGGAAATGGATTGGACATACTCTGAGAAAGCCACAAAATGATAGCTGGAGAGTAGCCTTAACAGGGACACCAGAGGGAAAAGGAAAGAGAGGACCCCCGCGAACAACATGGCAGAGGAGTGCGGAAGCAGAAAGAAATGACCTGGGATAGCAAACATGGAACGAAGTTANTCAGAGAAAATGTCTGAAAAGAATTCTCCGTATCTTCTGGCCCACAAAAATCACAAATAACGAGCTCTACCTTAGTACGAAGACCAATCCAGTAGGAGATCTCATAACGTGTAGGAGATGGAAATGGATTGGACATACTCTGAGAAAGCCACAAAATGATAGCTGGAGAGTAGCCTTAACAGGGACACCAGAGGGAAAAGGAAAGAGAGGACCCCCGCGAACAACATGGCAGAGGAGTGCGGAAGCAGAAAGAAATGACCTGGGATAGCAAACATGGAACGAAGTTAGGAACATAGCCAAAGACAGAGAGAGAGATGGCGGAGGATGGTGTCAAACCTTATCAGCCGTCCATGGCTCTAAGAGGAAAAGTAAGTAAGTAGTAAAACTTTATTTTTTTGATTCCTGAATCATACCGAGTTTTAGATTCTCTAAAATTAGGGCAATACAAGCTGATAAAGGTGCAACGTTATACACTTAATTGCATATTATTAACGTCAAATCGTAAAGAGTCGATTAATTACCAGAAAAGTAAATCCGAAGCTGAACATCTGCAGAAAAGAGAATTTGAAAGAAACGCTATAAAAATTTTACCATCGAAATGTTTCTTTACAATGGAAACATGCTCTGGCTTAGATTGCTGCTCCATCTGATAATAACATCGATGTGTCGTTATATCACACTACAATATTGATAAATAGAAGTCACTCATTTCCTGAAACATTTACCAATGCTCATTACGAGGCAAGCATTTAGCAGTCCAGTACAATTTATTTGCAAGAAATGAAGGTTGGAAAAATAAAAAGAGCCATTTAACTTCCTACTCTATGCTTACTCATAAAATATGTACATATTGTCAATGTTTATAAAAAGTAAATTGGAAGCGAATGTCGTGTGAGACGAAATATGCATTTTCTCTCTATTCTTCTCTTTCCTTGTTAAATCCAATTGAGCAGCACTGTCTTTTTAGATGTTCTGCACTATTTGAGTTTATTATGTTCCTGACTTAGCACCCCGTTTTACCTTTCATCACACTCATCCGATCTAAAAATCCTGGGAATACCAAAGCAGTAATGCTGTCTATTTATTTACTATCTTTTCAACCTTTTGTCCATTAGACACAATATGTTTTCCTGGGCCTTTTTTCCACTTTATTATATTATTTTTTTTAATTCAAAAATTCAGAAATTGTTTGAAACCATCTATGTTATTTATTGACTTCCTTATTTACGGAAGCAAGTGTCGTGTAGAAAGAAATATGCATTCTTTGGAACTCCTGTCATCCTTTTTTAACTGAATTTATCTTTTGACACCCCAGCAGTAGTTGTATTTATTCCCAAACGACTTTGGCATCACTCTTCTATAACTTTGATGTCTTGATGAAAGGGTCTGCCTTGCTCATTACTGATATCACCCACAATTTCTGGTCCAAGTGACTGAATATAAAATGAACGTTTGCGCTTAGATTACATCTAACTTTGTTAAATGGTTTCAATATGGTTTTAACAATCTCTTTGTAATTGCTGTCTTACTTGTTCCCAAGAAAATTTTGGACAACAACAACAAAAGTGCGTTTTCTCAGCTTTGTGCATTGAGTCCCCGAAAGTGATTCTCTTAAATAATTTTCGTAATTGGGGTCAATCACAAACACAAAGCCTTCGATTTTTTATCGTTCTAACTTAGAAAAGACATTTCAAGATGACTGAACACTGTCCATTTCTGTACATTGCCTTTTTCATCCGACCACGTGTTATGCCTTGTAAGGAAAACTACTTTTCTGTTTTAGCTCATTGCTTAGTCATAACATTTTTGTCTAGAACATTTAAATGAATGAAACGATGAGCAGTCAGCAATGAGAAGGGCTATACACAAATAGCTAATACTAAGAAACGTATGTTTAAATCACGAAAGAACGTGAATACAAATCCCCTAAATTGTTTTTTGCAGTCAAGATAAAATGCCAATTTTCTTCACGAACACAGAAAATTTTCATTTTGTAACCTGGATACAATCAATCTGAGAGACTAAGATTGTTTGTATCCAGATTACGAAGACTCCTGATCAAAATATTCTCACAACATCAAACGAGATTTGATTCAGAACTACACACACTCAACGTCTTATGACAATCCATCGGCTCTAGAAAGGTCTGTCATATTCCATGGACCATGACTTCACTGGTTCTAAAAAATCTAAGCAGGTAACCAAAAAAAAAGGGAGCATTTCCATAATATAACTTGTGCTCGTTTTTTGCATTGGAGCCTTTAATAATTGTCAAATGGAAATAACACACTCACATAAATTTGTGTGACTAATGTTATAGATTGAAGATTTTTCTCCCGATGCTTCTTGAACATGCCCTATTACAATGTTGTTAGTGGCATTTTTTTTAAATTTATTGTCCGGTACAAGAGAACATTCTAGATCCTCATCGACTTTGTTAAATGTGCCAGTAAACATGATGACTTTTGACTCGCTATTGCCAATCCTATGTTTGCTTTCCTGTTGTTGTATCTTTCGCGTCAAATTATAAACTTCTTTTTATTGAAGAGTTGTGTTAGAAGTTCGATTTTGTAGTTCGATTTTCAAATCGAAAACATCCTTTACATGATAAAAAAGCATCTTTACTTCTTGATGTGAAAATGGCTGAGGTTAGTGCCAAGCATTTTCTCCTGGGTTTTAACTTTCAATTGTGCAATAGTTCTACTCAAATAAAAAAAAATGTTACAAACATTTAATCAAGAGTATGAATGTCCGTGGTCGTGGATCGTGATTCTTTTGTTGCTGTTTTTCTTAAGGTTTTTCACCGTAAACAACGCATGAACCTACTGTAGCCCAGAGGGCTACTTTTCTTATTGGACTTTTTCTTTGTGCTTTTTATATATCTATATTATATATTTTTATATATCTTTTTTTAGTATATTGATTTCCTCCGTCTATCAAATATCTCTTCGAAAATATGTACAACCAAAATAGTCTGCCGATTATAACAGACAAACAAATTGGGTGCAGTTCTTCCAGGAACCTGGCCAAGTTTTAAACCTCAATTCTCTTGTAGAGTAATTTGCTGACTTAAGCACTCGGCCACTACTCCACGAATGGAAGATAAGCTAGTGCAACACTTCCAAGAACAGAGGAAACAAGGGAAAATAGTAGGAGAAAATGGGGGTTTCCTGAAAGACATAGCCAGTATGGATCAAACGCCACTGCCCTCTGGATGGTGGTTCCTGCTACGATACCAAAGGAGGTAAACAAGTATTTCATGGTGCCGATGCCTCAGGTCTTGAAAAACAGCAATGTACATTCCAATAGCCGTGCTCGAAGACAGTATATTATGAGTAAGTCAGAGGAGTCAAATCAGAAGAAACACGTAGCTGGGATAAAAGGGTAAACGTGTACTTTCAAAAGAAGGCCTGTGGCAACGAGGCGATAGTGAAGAAATGGACAAGTGATGAATGGTGTAATATTATTATTATTATTATTATTATTATTACTACTACTACGAATATTTATACAGGATTAAAAGTTCAAAATAAGATATAGACAAGCTATATACATATTGTATTCTACCACTTTGTCCTGTTGAACTGAAAAGTTAAACAACAACAACAACAACAAAAATATATATATATATATGTTGCATAATTGTCAAACTAAAGAATTAAAATCAGAAGTTAGTTAAAAACTCCTTAAGACTTGGGGCACTTCTGGTCTTAATGGGCAATTAATTGAAGGCTTTTGCCCCATAAAAGAAAAAGGTCTTTTTAGTGGATTCAAGTCTTATTTTAGGAATTCTAAGTATTTGTCCAGTGTTTCGAGTATTGTTTCTCATTATTTCGAAACAGTCCTGAAAAAACTCGCCATGCAAGCATTTATACACGTTAACGCATACCTTTTTTTTCGTTACTTCGTCAATCTTTGGTAAAACAGTTACTGGTTTGATTATCTTTCGAGCTCGTTCTTCGAAAGATCGTATCTTTTGCTTGTGAGTATTACTCTGTGAGGTGATAATTGAGCAATACGTAAAAAATCGTAATAACATCGTCTGGTAAATAGCAACTGCAGCTTTCACAGTTAGTTGTGGTCGAAGTCGTTGGAGTAGGTACAGACGGCCACACCAATCCGGCAACGTCAGACTCAAGTGGGTAACTATTGGTTGCAGGAGTGTACAGGGCCCAACAAACTGATGAGATGAAACGTCTATTGTATATCGGCGAAACTATCGGCTAATCTATTCATTGCTTATTCTTATGATAACAGTTCTGGGTGCATCCATTATTTGTTTCTCTTACAGTGTTTGAAATATGAGCATCTGGCTGATACTTCTTGAGGAACTTTTGTAAGGTACTTTGCATTTAAGTTCTGTTTTTTTCCAAAAGTTTTCGAAATCTTTCATGCTGATTACAACAAACCCCAAACTTGTTTTTACATAAGGCTAAGGGAGAATTGTGATGTTGGATTGCAGGAATCACAATGAAAGTGCTCGCAACGTCCTTTTTGTATTTTCGAAACGACTCGGTATTGGTTTCATACGGACATGTCAGCTCGAAGGAAGTGACTTTCACATTTTCTTTAACGACTGTGTCAGAGCTTGTTCGGCAAAATGTTTATGATGAATTTAAGAATACTGCTAGGTCCGCATACAGTTTGAAGCTGTTGGACAGCTTTTGAATGAGGAAGCTGCAGAAACTTTTTTAAATGGAATTATGTCTCCATTTTGTAGTGGTTTGGTAGTGAGTAACGCTTATTGATTACGTGCAGTTGGGTTTGCGATATATCACATAAATTTTATTGACTACTGTTGATAATTTTAGACTTGTACAGGTTGGTATTATTTAGTAGGCTCGTTATAAGATACTCGCGACAAAAGTTGTGTATGTTTATTGAAAGTCGTTTTTCAAGATTAAGTTTCTTTTTATTTCTTCAGTGTGAAGACATGTTTAGTTATAATCACTAGTTGTTCTTTCAAACGTATTTTTTCACAATTTTCCATATACCTTAGCGTTCATGAGGTTGGGGCACTTTCCTTTAATTTCATGGTTTGTTGTGTTGCCCTCTGCCATCGCTTTATTTTCAACTGAGTCAGATCTTACATCCTTTGTTGACTTTAATTCGTATAGTTTGTTGACTATCTTTTGATTGAGCTTTTCAGGATTCGTCTGACACTTAATTTACATTTTTAATATATGTGTTCTGCCGAGTTTAAGTTTAGTCTACTTTTTTCTTTTGACATGGTAAGGTGACACTTGTTTCCACTGCTTGAAGCTTAAAGCAACTTTCGGTCATTTTGATTGAATTCTCCATCAACTTTTTCCTTAACCCACATTTAGGTACGGCTGTGAAAGGTAAATCTACATTTTGTCTTTGAAGAAAAGTAATTCTGGCAAGTTTTTATTTTGTAAAGTGGAGGTAGTGGAAGTAAGTCTACCTCATTAAGGCTCGATTCAACTTCATTAGTTACAGTTTCTTAGCATACTAGTCGTTCATGAATTTGCTAAAATCCTTACTATGACGCCCACTTGGTGAAAGTATTTTAGAGGGATTGGATATTTGTTTGCAATGCTGGCACAACAGTGGTATCATCTTTAACCTATATGCAGTGTTTTGGAGCTTGACAACCATTATATACATAAGCTGTGTAATTGACCTTGTCTTATTTTTGGTGCAAATTAAGGTATTGATAAGTTAAACAATGATGATGGTAAGTTGGCGCCTTTTAGTACACCCTTTTTGTTAGGTACTAGGTTACTAATGAAATCATTAGTTGTTCTGAAATATATTAGTCAGTGTACAGAGAAGACACGGATTTGAGCACTTGTTGCAGTTCATTTTGGCACTTTAGGAATGATGTAATTAGTTTAGAATGCTTTCACCACACGCTTTTTCAAAAATCCAATAATAATAATAACAAAAATAACAATAATCTGTCGCTCTCGATATAGAAATTTGATTTGTGCTTGGATTGATTAAAGAAAACAACATGTGGGTATTCTTTCACATAAGTGGATGTTACCGGCGCTAGAACTCCTCTTAGTTTTAAAAAATGTTACCTGGTTCCTACAAGATAATGTGCAAAAATGGAAAACCCGTCCTGTCTTCATTCACAGAAATGACGCTATCTCTTGCAATGAAGTACGAATCAAATGCAGCATCTTCCAAGGAGATGCATTCTGCCCCTTTATTTTCCATATCTTTCATTCCCTTGTCTGTAGAACTTAATAGATTAGGTTATAGTTTTAAGATTGAAGATAAGGAACTGGGTTTTCTGTTCTACATGGATGACCTAAAGATTTATGGAAAGGATGACAACGAGAGGGTTGAGGGTTTCCTAAAAATAGTGAAAAGGTTTAGTAACGACATAGGCACATTGTCTGGTTTGGAAAAGTGTGCCCAAGCCATATTTAAAAGAGATAAACTCAAAAACAGTAGAAACAACTTTCGATAATAAATGTGTAGTGCAAGGCCTGGAACAAAAAAATCTTTAAAAATGCTTAGGAATTGACGAAAGCGATAGAATCTAACATGCCTATATGAAAACAAAACTTTATTTCAAGAAATAAAGAAGCTGGTAAGAAAAACAAGGAAGCTTAAAACTATGTACAGGATGAACCACCCAAGTCAGATGTTGACATGCTTTACATCAGGGGGAAAGCTAGAGGGCTTGGACTGGTTCAACTAGAGTGCATACATAAGACTTCCACACGCCTTGAAACATATCTAAAAAAAATATGAAAGATTCAAATGTATGATGTTTAAACAAAGGAAACCTTGTCAACTACAGAATGTGCCAGACGAGAAAAGGAGTCTGTCAAGAAAAAAAACATGGAAATCATAAAAGAAAATTGAGAGGCTAGATCTATGTATTGGCAATATCCCGAGAGGGATAACAAAGCAGATGTAGATGAGAAAGCACTCATAACTGGCTGAAAAGCACTACTTTGATGGTGTAAATAGAAGAATTTATTATTAAAGCACAGAATCAGAGCCCTGCTACAAACAACTGTCGGGACAAGATTATTAAAGACGGTACACGCCCCAAATGCAGATCATATCACGATTATAATGAAACCATAGTATACATCACGTCAGAATGTCCAGCTCTGGTGAAAACGGCTGTCATCAGAATCACCATTGTTATCCATCATTGAACCCTCATCCCTGAGACTATGTACAAGCGTGTCGGCTGCAGGATGAGTTAGGGGGGCAGATTCCACGCTATGGTTGGTAGTAGTATTTGTAAGATCCTTGGCTGACTATGAACTGATGTTAAAAGGTGCCAAAACATGGGAAAGTCAATTGTTCGAATGATAGCGAGGGAAATTCAAAAGAGCGGTTTACTGGAAAGAGCGCGAATATTCGAGTTCGATATTAGAACACAATTTGACAGTTACAAATAAATATCCATTTCGCGACATGACGTTGAACTGAAAGCCTGAGGAAGAAGAAGAGAGAGATTCTTTTTCAAAGCATTTAATGCTTCTGTCACGCAACGAGGCGCATTACCATCGGGAGAAGAAAGTAGAACGAGTCATCATATTAGGGATAACCTATAGAAATCTGTTATTTTGAAGACAGTTTGATCTTTGAGTGGCAAACAAAGCTTGGAAACAGAATATATTAAGTACAAGTGGTCATCTGAAAACTTGCATAGCAAGAGTCTCTGCTGGTACTTTGATATTGCTAGTTGTACGCTGTATATTGATATTTTTATTTGAATAATGTTGGATTTGGTGTTGGCATTTATGGGTATATTTTTCGTTAACTGCTTCACTGGTGTCAGGAAATCTTGCCCGTAGACCATGATCAGCTGACATGCAGTGCAAGAAGAGAAGGGGTCAGATATTAAGAGCCCTAAGCGATCGCGGGATGTATGGTCAAAGCGGCCCCCATTTAATTTCATCAGAAATAATCACTGCAAGCAGAGTACCATTAGCAATCACAGAAAGTCAAATACCACTTGGTGAAATAGACAAAGTCTTCGCGTGCAAGTGGCTAGATGAAAGCCATGTTGTTGTTGGTACCAAATGTAACAAGGTAAGTGTTGAAATGGAATGTACTTTTATTTTTGAATTTGTAATTGTAAAAGTTATAGGTAGTTAAATGTAACTAATGGGATGTCGCACTCAAGAGCTGGGATTCAGTCGAGGTGCTATTTTTTAAGGGTGGTACACAATAAAGGAGTTTATTTTGAACTAGCTTTTCCTGAGTAACTCTTTTACAGCGGCTTTTTGCCTGATACCCCCCCCCCCACACACACACACACATTTTGAATTAGTAACAGCATTTGATCCCCATGTTGCCATCTATATTTGCTTAGGCTTATAAGATGGCTCTCTTATGTTCGAGGAAGAGCTTACATTTGCTCAACATCCACCCCTACTAATGGCCCTGAGCTTGCAATATACAGGTCATCATTTAAAGTGTTACCATCAAGGAGATGAAACTGGCAAATCTGGTTAAGATTTGGTATTTATAATACTTTATTGACTGTCTAATGTATTTGATGCATCCAAAAATTTGGAATAAGACCAAACAGTTAACTTTTTCTTAGATAATTTTTGGGCTTTCATTCCATAGTCACCCAATAAAGCAAATTACACATTGCTTTTCAATAGGCCTACTGATTTTGTTTCAAGAATACTTATGGACAGAGCTGAGATTCATTGAACCTGAAAAGCTCCTTCTTTCAATATTTAAACCATCCTTTAATATTTAATCAATATTTAACTTCCCATATTGAAAATTCCATCCATTAATATTCTTCTTATTGGAGTCAGATTTAGTTAATTGTTTCTACTATTTTATTAATAATAAATTGTAATAGAAGGTGAGGTAAACAGCCTTGGGATGAAGTTCCTTTTAAGTAATGAAACAAACCAGTTATTGTTTCCCTGACACAAGGGCTAAACAATCAATAAGAGCTTGCTTTTGAGCCCCCCAGATTTTCTGAAGCCTGATACTTGCCAAAGACAGAAATATTGATTTTTTAAAAAATTAAAATTTTAAAAAGTTTGAATTTAAAATTTCTTCTTGATCTTCTAACTCATTCTTGATTTTGATTGGGACATGTTTAGCACAACATGAAAAGAAATTAATGAATAGGGAAGCTATTGAAAGTCATTAATTGGAGATTGAATTACAAATTTTGTGAACTGAGAGCTCATTTTGTTTTATTTATTCTGTTTTGCTTTCCTTTTTTGTAAAAATAATCAATGAATAGTCTGAAGCATTTGGTTTTTTAAAGGTCCAACCCCCTTCCACTGTGCTTATTGTTAAGTTCGTAAATATAAGCCCACTGATTTTTTGAACTACCCACTTCCTATTATTCAAGATCAAAGAGGAGATGGTAAGATTAATCATTTTACTGATTTTCCCTATATTATTATGTTCTTGTGGGTAAATTGCCAGAGATTTTAGCTTCCAATAAATAAAATGGTAAGTTTTTAAATATTTGCTTATTGTTATTCTTGACACGCATTTTCATGTTGTGGTCAAGTTTCTGATTTGATTGGTTTGTCTCAACTTGCCTAAAAGTTTTACAACTTTATTTGAGAATTTTAATCATCTCGATTGAAGTACATTGATTCTGGCCAGGTATTCTTTTTTAACCTGTGGAAGGGTATCAGGTGCATCCCATATTACCTACTTCCCTACTGTTTTGCACCATGGATGAGATAAGTTTTAAGTTCCAAAAACACATAGCAATAGTAGCAGCATTGTTTGATAACACTTGACAGAGAGCCCCACATTTATGGAAGGAGTTTAGGTCCTCAAAGGTTTACTTCCTATGCTTATTGCTGCTCTTCTTCTTTGTCTTTGGCTACTCTGTCAATCACAGCCATAAATCTTTTCATTGACATCCCTCTTTGTCTTATGCCAGGTACTTCATAACTCAGTGCCCATCTTCCTACATATTCTACAACACACCTTGCTATGTGTCTGTACCAGCAAAGCCTTCACCCCCTCATCTTTTCACTAACTCTCCTGATATGGGATGTTTTTTGAATGTGTGTAACAGGATGGAATTGCAATCATGCAGGAATGACAGAGATCCAAGGATTCCAGTCTCTGCAGGTGGTCTTTTACTCCTTCACTGTATACAATGATGTCATCTAGGTAAAGAAGCAGAATCTTAAGCCAGTCCTCTCAGAAGATTGCCTGCATTAGCCTCTGGAATGTATTGATCTCCATGGAGAACCTTAGCCCATCTCCCATCACCAGTCCTGTTGGTTGGATTGTCATGAGACACATCCTCCCTGGTAGACTGACACCCCCATCTATGGGGTTGGCCACCTGAATCTGGAATTTGGACCTCGTAGCATCTACAAACATTGCTGCAACCTGGAGACTTCCTAGCAGTGCAGTGTCAAGTGTTTCCACTAAAGCACTTGCTTCGCAGGGCATGCCTGTGACTGCAACTGTCATAACTGTATTTGGCAGAATCCACACAGCATCTTTTCCAGCCACCCTCACTGGCCTCTGTTTCTTGGTTCTCTGGCTTGGTTGCTCTGCTGATGATGTAGTTGTGCTGCTTTTAAACATCTCTGCCCACTTCGGGATCTTAGTGAGTACATTCATCCCCAGGACATCAGGTTGCTTCCTTCACTGCTTGACAATGGCAGCTGCATCCTTGAGGACCAGCACTCCACAGCTTGGGATTGTCACACCTCCCATGGTGATGTCCAGCTTCAAGTAACCAAGGTAAGGGATCTCCAGTCCATTAGCACCACGGAGATTCAGCAGCTTCCCTTATCAAACTCCACCACATGCTGACTTGAGCTTCTCTTTAAGGAGCTTCTCCATCACCAAGGTTACCATGGAACTAGTGTCGACCAGGCACTCCACGTCCATGTCAGCCAGCTTTGCTATAGTAGTTGATGTCCCACCAACTAGGTTGGAAATGGGTGAGCCACTGTCATCATCCTCCACCACCTGGCTCACTGCGGGGGAGTTGAGTCATTTAAAGCTGGCTGAGTTTTCCTTGGCTATCCCTGCAGCTGACTTTGCTGCCTCTGCTGACTCCTCTACTTGGGTTGGCCATCAGGTGCAGGGTGTCATTGCAGACACTTGAGCAAAGTACCCCCCTGGCCACAGTTGAAGCAGGCCTTACCACTAGGATGGGGATGCCAGGTCATGGTAGCCAACAGCTGGTTGAGCATCTGCTGTTGCTGGTTGAGGGTCTGCCATTGCTGCTTGATGTGGGACATCAGAGTCTTCTGTTGCTGCTGCATCTCCTCTGCCAGCACCTTCTGCCCAGAGATCAGGTCCACAAGTACTTTAGGATGGTCTTTCAGACTGGTGACTTCATCACACTGCAGCTCCACTCCTTCCACCACCGTCTCCCATGCTGCCACAGAGCATCTCAGATGGGGGTCCTCTTCCATGTAGCAATGCACCTCCAGCCATGCTTCCTGGAAACTGGCATCCATGTGGTCCCATCCCCAATGTTTGATGTCAAGTCAAAGGATGGGGTCCATCAAGTTGTCCATAAACTGTTCCTTCAGCAATTTCTCCTTGTCCAGTAGGGCCTGGCCATTCAGCCTCTCGACACTGCCCAGGAGAACCATTAGTTCATGAACAAAGTCTTGCACCAATTTGCACCCCCCCCCCCCTGGCTATGACCAAAGTACCTTCCCATGGCTTCGGTAGGCATCAGCTGTTCCACTGAATACTTCCCGAAGAACCTTGAAAACCCCACTGGCATACTCCACTGGAAGGTTGGGCACAGCATTACCTCATCCTCTTGTCGGTCCTTTACAGCTCTCTGTGCATCAGTGATCCAGGCCTCTAGTACACGGTTGTCCCTGGAACCGCCGTATTTTCCAAACTTCATCTGCCAGGGGACTGTAACATGGAATGTGGGCTGGACTGTTGGGGTAGCACCCAAAATCTGTGCAGTAGTATCTGGCTGAGAGGCCTGCTACTGGAACTGGGCCTCCACCTTGTTGAGGCGGTCTCCACTGTTGACATATCATTAGTGTTCCTGTTTATTTGTTTGATAATAAAATTGCTGTAGGAATTGTCTCACTTAGACCCCACTTCTGGTACCAAAAAGTAACAGAATGGAATTGCAACCATGCAGGAATGATAGAGATCCAAGGATTTCTCATGCAAATTTTATTATAAACAAATTATCTCAAAATAAACGAGAACAACTAACTGAAATCAGTTAGTTCTCTGTCAGATGAGGTCTTGTTTCCTTGGGAGATATCTCAAATGTCTTTCAATACCTAACTTCAAACATCACTGAAGACTCAGGAGAAAACCTCCAATATTTATGTTAACTGAGCATGGGTTAGGCGACGTTTTTAGATTCTCACACTTAGTTGACAACTGTGGTACTTTCCAGATCTTAGTGTCAAACGGACATAAATATGTGACAACTGTCTACTGAATCAAGCAATTTTTGCCTAAAGAAACAGTTATTGTTGCAGTTTCCACAATACAAACAATTTGGTGTTTCTGCACAACTGTTTGCACACATCTGCTAGCACAGTATTTCCTGTTGCATTCTTAAGCCTAAAATATTACCACATGATCACGAGCAAATAGAAACTGGGATAATACTATACTGTAATTAGTCACCTGAGGCTTATAGCATCCTAGTGAGCCCCTCACATGTGGTTGTTTTCTATGCTTATTGCTGCATAAAAGATAAATCTATAAATTTATCCCATCCATAAACAGATGGGATATAGGGGATTTGGTTAGTTTCTAGGTTTTTGAAATAGAATGCAACCCAGAACATTATCCTTAGCTTTTATTTTTTTATAAAAAATATGTTATTTTGTTCATAACAATTTTGTTAATTTGTCTTGTGAAGAACAATTAAAAACTTTCACAACCACAATACCTTTTTTTATACAATGGTTGTCATTGGT
Organism: Morbakka virulenta; assembly: GCA_003991215.1. Classification (NCBI taxonomy): domain Eukaryota; kingdom Metazoa; phylum Cnidaria; class Cubozoa; order Carybdeida; family Carukiidae; genus Morbakka; species Morbakka virulenta. The sequence goes on from RDPX01000034.1 coordinate 757,340, forward strand.
TTTGACATCGAATGAATATATCACTTTTCTTCACAATTTAGGTAATATCCCATTAAATTTATTCCCTAACCAGAAAAGGGAAGGCACCCATTAACTGGAATAATATCATAATGACAAATGTTTTTATTGGAATGTTTAAAGGATCAATATTTTTTCTATTACATGAGCTTGTAATATGAATTGTAAGGTTTCCTCTTGATTACCAAGCTTTATAGTCGTGATAGTAATTTACTGACAAAATGAATAGAATTAGGCCATAATAATATTATTCGTTTTTTTAGGGAAGATTCAAAATAGGTGCATTTTAAATGTAGTTTTACAAGAGTAGTTGTAAAATATTTTATTGATGGAAATTTTTTTTGTTAATAGTTTTTCATAGAAATTCAGTTGGATGACAAAATGAAGGAATAGTGCAAAAGTAGACAGGAAAGCTATATATTTATTTATTTATTTGGTGTGAAATTCAAGAGAGGTGGAGCAACTTTTTTATTAGTCTCAGAGATTTTCTTTTTCCTAAATTTGAGCTGCTGCTCTAGTACCATGTAGCAAGTGGGTATAATTGAAAATTAGGCAAGTAAAATGACAAACCATCAGAAAGCTGTATTCAAAGATGCTATACAAATATTGCTAATATTAGTGGTAATATAAGAATAATAACAACAAATAAGAAACAAATATTAGATGGAGCATATGCTTAAGCCTGCAAGAACCAAGTTTATAGCAAAGGAGATCAAACTTGAAAATGGTGATCATGAAGCTATTGACCAGTTTTGTAAATTAAAAATACCTTACACAAGAGTACAATGCTTGGACAAGAGCTATCAAGAAAACCATGTCCAACCCATGCTAATGGGGAAAAAGAACAATAAACCCAAATGATAGAGTAATAATGATGATTATGAAACAAAAATGGTACAAAGATGGCTTACACCAGTTACAGGTTCAGATTAGTTATTAGCTTTTTTAGAGAGTTTGAAACAATAGGTCTTAAAATGTAAGTTTCTTTACTTTGAGATTTTTAATAATGATGGAAATTACAACTGTGTATGGGTAGTCAGATGAAAGGCAGATGCTTGGTAAACCCTGGCTATTATTGTTGCAAATGAGGATCATGCAGAAAATACACATTATTGGAACAGTTGGTATTCCAACCATACCATACCATATACCACAGCTAGAATTTAGGGTATTTTTTGGTCACTTGATTTGTTGCAGATTTATTTTGAACTGCAGAGGATTTTTAAATGACAAATGTTGTTTGTAAACCTATAGACTATATATGTCACTCTCCAACAGAATTTTGTAAGAAGTGACCACTGATAGCATAACTGAATGTCTTTTCAAAGCTTTTAACAACATTAAAATCACAGTCCACTCCTGCTTGAATAATTTCCAAAGTGATAGGAATGCCCCAATTTTACAAATCTCTAAATAATCTGAACTGTGGTAACGATGACCAGTACTTTGAAGTAATAAGAAATAACATTAGGAGCAAAAATATCCTACTCAAATTTTTTTTCATGAGCCAAAAGTTTATTTTAAACTCCAACATGAATTTGGTCTGGTATGTTAAAAGATGAGTGCTTAAAACTGTTTTATGAATAAAGTTATTTTATATATTTCAGACTTTTTGTCTTTTGTACACATTTTACATTGTCAACCTTTCTTGTTTTTAGAACAGGACAAATCGGGAAATAAGAATTTTATTGTATGTATCATAGACATAAATGAATAAAAAGTATAATTCATGCCTTATTTTTATAGGTATTAGTTGTAAGAATATCAGATGAGTACTTTACCTCAATATCAACAACTGTGCTCTCTCCAAAGGTTGTGATTGGCCTTAAAGATATAACAACCTCAGTAAACATAAAAATTATGTAATTCTGGCTAACCTACCCATTTAGGATACATACTTGAACTGGCATTAACTGTGTCTTGTAACAAAAACCAATTTACAATGAGAGAAATAACCAAAGGTCATGATACCTTTTTTGAAAATGCACTAAAGCCTTCCAGCATTAAAACTCACAAGCCATTCCTCATCACACTTGACAATATTTTTAATGCAGTCTCTGATCCTGAAGTCATTCACACATTCTTCATCATCATCATCATCATCATCATCATCATCATCATCATCATCATATTCGGTTTAACATCCATTTTACATGCTAGCATGTGTTTGACGCTTTCTTGAAATTGACTTCCAAGTTATCCTATCCTTTACCAGGTCTCTGCTGACACCTTTTTGTTTGAGATCCATCCTTATCACTTCCTCCCATGTTTTCTTCAGTCTTCCTCTGCCAGTGGTTCCTGTCACCTTGATTGTTCTGCATCTACTTGCCCAAGCATTCTTGTCCATTCTCTCCACATGATCAAACCAACAAAGCATCCTATTCTGCATACAGCTGCCAATACTGTTACATTACAATACAATACAATCTTTTTCCGAGTTCATTAGAACTGAGCCTGTCCTTTAGACTTACATTGCACATCCATCTTATCATTCTCATGTCATTCCGCTCCATGCGGCTGACATCTTCAGCTTTCACTGGCCAAGTTTCACTGCCATACATCATTGTGCTACGTACACATGCCTGGTAGACTCTACCTTTGGTAGGTAATGGCAGAGCTCTGCTGGTTAACAATGGCATCAGCTCCCTGAACTTACTCATTGAGAAGGTAAATGCAAGACTCTTTCACAACTGGAGTATTAGCTTTTATAGCACAACATCTTAAAGATAAAAAGTTATATATATTTATGTGTCTTGTGATGAAAGAAAGTCCTTAGTCTAACTAAACATGGATAATGACTGCAAATATCCTGATGGGTGATTCTTTTTGGCTTTTTTTGAAAGATACGTAAGGGTATGAGGATAGCAAGCTAGAAACTAGAAGAAAGGAAAGGGAGGTCCTCATTAACTAATTATGAATACAACTTCACAAGTAATATAACTATAAATATGGAATATATTTTTTAACAAGTTCTATATCATGTGAATGAGGATAAAAAATGCTAATTAATACATGTTTCCCTGGTTAGTTATTGCATCCATCTCCAAACATTTTTTATGTTCATTTTGAAGTTAGGTTTTTTTACTACAGATTTTGCTCATGCCAAGTTGCTTCTGTATGCTGTTTTAATCCACCTTGAAATAATAGCCTTCCAGGATTATCCCAATAGCTTGAGTTAATTTAAGGATCCCTGTAGAGTAGAATAAATGGATTTATAAACTGTTATTATTTAATTGCCAGCATTTAAGACAGAGCTAAAATTTGGCAAAAGCAGATTGTTAAAATGCAGTTGTTTCAGTTGTGATGAAAGACTAGTGAAGACTTCACAACTGTTGATTTCTGCAATGAGAGGATGGTAATTTGTAATAGCTATTATAGAAAACCCAAGTGAGTATATGAACACATCAGATTTTTCTGTTAATCTTTCATACCACTTTATTTCTTATCTATTTCAATTACATCTTATTCTCTTTTAGTTAATTCTACTCAATGTAAGAACTTCACAAAAATGGATGCTTCCTTTACTTGAGATTCCAGGAGAAATAGAAACAGAAAGACGAAATTGTGGGATTCATTCAATATCAATTAATGATAGTCATACCTATCTAGCAACAGGTGGGAAAAATCCAAACCATGTCTCAATTTATAAACTACCTTCAATGCAGCCAGTCTCAATTGGTCAGGTAATCATTTTTTTTCAAATACATTTTGAATACTAATGTTCATATGGAGACCATTTTCTATGCATCCAGTATCTTCAAAAATGATTGTTATTGCACCCAAGACAAATGGCATATACCCTGAGCAATAAATAACAAACAAATGGCTGAACCAATGGAATAACACTGTAGTAAACTAAAACACAAGTAGATTTGACTTGACTTTAGGCTTTAATCTTCATAAAACTTGATACATCTATAGAGAAAATAAAACACCCGTAAGGAAAAAGAAAAAGATTAATACAATTGACATAATACTGAAAATAACTATCATAACAAATACCAATTGTAGATTAAAGCAGTTTACACCAGTGATGTCTACAAAACCTCCTGGTCCTGATCTGCTTAACAGACTTTGATTAGGACTTTATGGATAGGATTTTTCTAGCACAAAACAATCAGTGAGCATGTGGTGTGAAGCAGACTCTGAACCACATTATACTTTGTCAAACCATTGGATGTCATGTGGACTTAAAATCTGTTTACAAAGAGCTTAGACAGTAGCTGCTGTACAGAAATTTGCAAATCTTTTGTCTCATACTATATTCCTCTTATGCATATGACAGGCCTTGACAGCCTCTCTTTAGTTGTTAAACAATGCAACATAATGTTGTTAAAGTAAGATGAGCATCACAGATATATATATATATAAAAAATTGAACAGTATACACCTAAGAGAGTGCTTTTGTATTCATACCTTGAACCTACTGTTTTCTGTTTTATTTTCACATACATTAAGAATGATTGAAATGCTTCCATTTTTTTTTTTTAACCTGTCTTCATTTTCCAGCCCTAGTCATTACAACTCCTGAAATAATCATCAACTTTTATTTGATGCTTATTTAAAGCTGTTGATCTATAATACTTCGAAGTTACCAATTACTTTTCTGTCAAGCATAATTTCATGAAAGTTTTTATTTTGTCCGTTTTTATTTGTATATATATACCCATATATTAAGCATGTTTCTTGTTTGTTATCATTGTTTACATTTTGTTATAACTGTGATTCTGTTTTAGGATTAGTTGATAATGTAATTTTGTTATTCATTCTATTGCATATATGCCATTTTTTGTGTGCCTTCCCAACTGTAGTTTCACCAAGATTGGATTTTTTCATCAGCTTGGATATCAGACACAGTTATTGCCTCAGGTTAGATGACCTTCATGTTACTTGAAAAATTTTTTTTTTTGAAATCAGGCCTGTCATATAAAACAGTTGTTTGTTCGTGTTTCATTTTTGGTTTTTAAAGATGTGTTGGGGTTTTTTTATTTACTCTTTGCGTTAAATGAAAATTTTAATGCATTGAAGACTTATTGGCTAATCATCAAATTCTCCTAGTCTTGGTTTGATTCCTGTCATTCTCATAAAAGAGTGCTTCTGAGCTACATTTCTTGCTGTCCAGACATTTCAATCTTTATCTGTTGAAGTCTAGTTTTCCGTTGGCGTGAAAGTTTTATAATGTGTTCCCTAGTTTGAAGAATAGAGATATGTGTGATCCTGGCTATATCTAAACCTTTCAATCTTCTTTTGCCCTTATTGTAGTGTTTGAATAACTTAACAATCCATTTGTAAATTCTTGCAGAACCTAGATCTTTTTGTTGATCTTCGGTGTGAATCTTGAGAATCGCACTCCACTGATGACAGAACTTTATCAAAAAAACTATGGACCAAATAACACCTGATGGGCATTCCGTTAGGGTTTCTCAAGGTCCTATTCTTGGTCCATCTCTGTTCTTTCTTTACATCAATGACTTTACTGGTAACTCGCTTCAATTCTTCAACATCAGCGCTGATGACACTACCTTGTACTCTGTCATTGGCCAAAAGGCAACTCAGCAGGAACAAGTCAAACTTGCAAAATATGCAGTTTGATCTTAAAGCTATCAGAGATTGTGATAGTGCGTGGCTGGTTCCTTTCAATGCAGCGGAAACTTAGCTGGTGTCATTCAAAATAAAACAGAGTCCCTAGTTCCCACCAATATTCATGGACAATGGTTCAGATGCTTAGCTAGGTTGCTTCTATTCTTGAGGAATGCTCATCGACAAGGTGTTAGTTTGTCATTTTCTCTTTATATTTCTTAGCGTACCTATATCCAGTCTATTAGTACGTCTGTTTTTGAAAAAGTTAGTTTTTTGTTTCACGCTAGAGGGTAGTTTAGGGCTGAGGTAATTTTATAGATCTCTAAATCTACCGTACGCCCTTGTATGAAGTACTGTATTTACATCTGAGCATGTGCTACTCACCAACTTTTGTCTCGTTGATGATATGCAGCTTGTCTTTACTGTTTCGATAGTTATTATCATGGGGAGTATTTTAACTAGTTTTTCTCGGTTATACCATCTCAGTTTGTTGCATCTCATGTGACTTGCTCTCGCAATATCTTCATCTTTATGCAGTTGCTGCTTCTCTTTGTGATAAAGCTTTTCATGTAGTTTCTTTTCTCAGACAGCTGAATTGTAGAAGTCTTCGCCTTCAGATTGTTTTTCTCCATCATATGATTTGGAAGTCTTTAAGTCTAAGGTTAACTCTTGTCTCTTGGCCTAACTTTTTTTCCTGTCCCTTTTCTTTACGATTTTCTTCAGTTACATACACTTAGTTGCTTTATGCCTTGTATGGTTCTTTACTAGAATCCCCAATTCTATGTACGTGTTGATTTTGATTACATCCATGAAGGGATAAACTGCACTTAAGATGGCTTTAATTAAGTATAGAATGAAAAAATGTGAAAATATCAATCGCTCGAAACTGAATTTTAACCAGTGGTTGTTCCTTTTATTGTCATAAATGCTAGCCTTGGGCATATTCCCTAATGGCTTAAGTTTCACACCAGTGTTTTTAACCAGCTTACTTTTGGAACTCATTTTTCCAGTTATTTTAGTCACAGTTGACTTTAAGAGCTTTTTAGTGTTTCCATTTATTCAAATGGAACGTAACTGAAATAAACTGGTATGATGCAAAGGGGAAAAAAGCATAGTGTCGAAGCTTACTGTGCCATGGAATGAAAAAATGGCCACGACAGAACAGTGGGAAGATGAGTAATATGGTAAGTTGATTGAGAAGAGTGAAGAACAAGGCTGGAAAGTTGAATAGCTGTGTATGGCAGTTGGGGCATGAGGTTATATGGAAAAAGTTTTGGAAAACTTGTTTCGGAAACGATTTTGCTGCACAATACTGAGAATAGACCCCTGGTGAAAGGCAGTGAAAAAGGCTTCTTACTGGATTTGGTTAAGAGAATAGGGTTCATTTTGGCTTAAAAACTAGTGGTAGACACCAACATGGTACAGTTGTGACAGAAAACCAGGAATGCAGTTTTTTCTGACTTCTTCCCTTCACCACCCAATCTGGCACACTGCCATTGTGTAAACAGAGTTGTAGGTCTCATCCTTTCATGCAATTCTGTCAACTTCTTGAATCAGAACTCTTGTATTCTGGTCCAAGGCCTTTTCAATTCACCATTTTCGCTACTCCAGTTTCAATATCCTCAATGGCAATATTAATATCTTGCAATAGAATGTCTATCATCTCTTTCCACCTGCTCTACCCATGAAGCACCCTCATTATGTTTGATGTCACCAGCCCAGATTCTTCTCCGGAACGGTGTAGCATCAGCAGCATTTAGTTTCTTAACCTGCCCATCTTTCTTCCCTTCCAGCTCATTAAAAACAAATTTTGCTTCGCCCTGAACAAATTATTCTGATGAACCTATAAGCATCTCTCGCCATATCTCTTGATTTTGGCCCCACCAGTTCTAATCGTCTGCTTTAACAATGAACTTTCATTCGGGGTCCCTTGTTTAGTAGGTTGATATTTCGCTTCAGTGCGCTTTCTCTCGCCTGATCGTAACCTCATATTTCCCTACCAAAACTCTTCATTCTTACTTACGCTCTTACACACTGAGCTATGCTACACCTGTTCTTTCTCTTTCAGAATGGTTTATCTTTCTTCCTGTTTGTCTTCTTCAGCTTACCTGACGTTTATTATTGTTATTATTATTACTTTTCCTGCTAAATGTTACAGTTTATAATGATTACTTCTTTTTTAGCCGGGGTGTAAACAAAACACCTAAAGAGTACCATATGCTGAAGTTCAGATGCTAAGTACTTTAGGCAGGATCCTTGCAGTCCCTATTAAGCATGTCTTTTGGACTGTCTGAATATTCATTTCTCCTGAGACGTTTCTGATGCTATTTTCCACTCCTTTCTGATGTTACTAAGTGCTATTATTACAATGGGCACTACTTCAATTTTCCTTTGTATTTGTATTTCAAGATCTTTATATTTGCTTTTTTTCCCTTTCTTTGATTGAAACATTTTTATCACATATAGGTATAGTCATGGCCATCAGCTTGCAATTTGAATTCACTTTGTCTTTCTGTAACAGGGCACACAGGGCAGTCACGAGAGAACAAGAAGGATTCAAGAATTTTCACAGGCAACTTTGATTGAAGGCTTAATACAACAGTGAAAAATGAAAGCAAAATCTGATAAGATGTAGCTCAATAGAAACATATCTTTATCTTTGCTTTAAGATCTTTAACAGAAATGTCTTCGGCACCAAGAACTAAACCAAACTAATAAAACTATCTGGAAACGCTTTTCTTATTGTGTGATACAACAGCGTGGGAAAATGTACTTGTTGCCTTTTCTCAGCTGCACCCACTTAGGGAAACCATGGGTGTGTAGCTTGCATGAACATCGATGCACGAATGTTAAACCAAAGCTAATTATTAAACTTAATTAAAAGAAAGGGCAGTCTTGTAGATAGAAAAACAAACTTCAGTGACCCTAGAGATTTTATTATGAAATCAGGTCTGTGGGCACCTACATTTCTATCTGTATGCACTGCCATGTGTCATAGCATTGTATGTGTTTCAGTGTTCGTTACTGTGACTGTTTGCTGTTCATACCACTTGCCAGAGGCTTCGATTCATAGATCGTTGCAGATATTCGAGGGTACTCACTGTGCAGCTTTGTTGTGTCTTTTAATGTAATATAATTTTGCTAATATTTCACATCCCGATGTCATGTGGTCAGTTGTTTCAGACTGCTTGTAACACATTCTGTGGCTGCTATTATTTTTGTCGGCAATGTATTTTCGGTAATTTCGCGTATATAGAGTTTGATCTTTGGCTAGTATCAATAATCCTTCTGTTTCGCTATTAATGTCTGATCTGAAGCAATAGTTGGTATTTTGAAGTTCAACATTTGGTTTCCCAATAACTGAAGGGCACTTTTCATGCAGTGGTTTCCTACACCATCAATCATCTTTCTGTTTTATAAGTTCGTTTTTTATTTCTTCTTTTAATACTTTTCTGTTTTCCGCTTTTATTTAAAGAAGAGCATCGATACTATCTCTGCTCGCTAATAAGAACTTGAAAACATGAGCTGTGTCTCTTATGTCGTGGAGACACATTCACATCACTACATCCTTACCAAATGATGAGCTGTTGCCAAGCAGCAAAGATACACATGACGACACAACTTGGTGCTAAACTCAATTGTGAATGATATTTCAACAACTCATTCCCCATCCTTGAAACTGTTGATAGACATCCTTGGCTATGTGAACAGGGACACACTTCACATGCACACAGCGACCGGATTTAGTGTTGGTGATGGCTTTGAAAATGTTTGATCTGACATTTTGTTTTGAGACGTACCTCGTCAAAGCGCATGAGCATAACTCCACCCTTTATGAATGCCTCATTGACCATGTGAAAGATAAAAGTAAAGATTTCGAATTCATTTTTTTTAATCGAAGTTTCATCTCCTGATTTTAATTCTAAAGGTATGCCAAATTTCAAAAATTACAGATACAGCTATCAGATGCTCTTATTGCATTTAAAATCCACGACTCAAGGATTGGACTCAAGCAGAACTATTTTTCTTTCTATAAATGTAAACTCATTTAATCAACCGGTCCTGTACTTAACAGAATACGCTTCTAAACTTTAGTGAAATTTTTGAATTGAAAGAGATGACCTTTTAAATATTTTTTTTCTGTACGATTCAAAGCCGAATTCTACCAAAGCATTTGAGGCAGTGGAAAGGTTAGTTCAAACTTTTACTCTGGCCTTTGAGATTTACACCAAAACAACAATTCAATCTATGAATTAATAGGAAGAAAGGAAAGATAAGAAAGCAAGAAAGAAAACAAAAAAATCAGAAATCTAGATTGAGTCCTTTCTTAAGATGCGAGCAGTTCCATTTAAGGTGACCTTTTGCATTTCAATCAGAGAAAGATCACCTGGTATTTTATTTACATAAGAGTCAATGCCTTTGGTTATGACACCTAATGCTCCAATATCTACAGGCACCATGGTTGTTTCCAAATGCCACATACGTCCTACCTAACTTTAAAGGTCGTTGTATTTTGACATTTTATTAAACTTCTTTGCAGAGGTATTCTTATCACCAGGACAGGTCATGTCAATCATCAGGGAGGTTTTATTTTTATGGCCTTTAACAATTATTTCAGTTTTTTCGCCTGTATTTCACGGTCACTCTGGAACTCTGGATAATGAAATCTGCCAAAATTGTATTCTGATTTCCAATCACCGGTAAGCTTTCCAAATAATACCAGTTTTTAGAACATGGTAAAACGTAGAACTGAGATAGCTACCAATGTATATATTGGCCAACTCGGTCATGTGCAGCCTTGTATTCAATGTTAGCCAAGACGGAACACACGATACAATGTAATCAATCGTTTCTGGGAGCCCCGTTTTTGAGCATATTGGCCTGATACTTGGTAGTGAACAGGCTCTGGTCCTGCGCAACTATATTAAATCCCTAAGTTTCATTCTTTAAGCCTGCCCTTCGTAACCAGAGATGTGTCTTTGGTTGGTCAATATCAGGGAAGCGTGTTCTTAAAGGATATTGACCATATAATGGTTTATTTTCCCAGCAATTCTTTATGAAATTTAGACCTTCAGTTTTTGCTTGTTACTTAACTTCCTTTGCAGATTTAGTACAACTAAGATCTTCACCAACTTCAATTTCAAGGCCAGGCTCCTCAACATGTTTCTGACTACCTCTTACAATAGTGGCTCTTTTTTTCGGATTCACATTGTCTAACTAATTGAAACATCCAGTCGTTTGTTGACACCAGATACTGGTTCAAATCAATGGTTGTAGTTTTCAAATTAAGCTCCAATTGCATTATGCCTCTTCCTCCTTCCTTCCATTGCAGATACAGTCTTTCTACATCTGGTTTTGATGGGTACGTTGCATTGTAAGCAGTTTAGGGAGTTATTATTATTATTATTATTATTATTATTATTATTTATTATTTGATAATATTCCAACAGGTGCAATTTATCAGTTTACATAACTGTTTTTCATATAAGTCCTGTGAGTTTCCGGTCAAGAGCTTGAATATCGGTAACAGACCAATTAATTACATTGAAGGTATAGGTCACGACAACCACCGCTAGAGATAGCATCAATCCTGTTTCCTGAGCTCAATTCAGTTTTAAGAATAGCTCTTAAATTGCGATAGAATTCTTTTTTAGTCGTGTTTTTCATCAGCGCATGCTGGATACATCCAACATCAGACACATCAAGATATTTGCCTACACCTTCATGTTCTAAATCCTTTTATAATGTCTTCATTACCTAAGTAAAAATTATCTGACACACCAATTTCCCTCTTCTGAATGTTGCTTTAACACATTTATCAAGACCGAAGGATATTCCTTTGTCATCACTGAATGATTTTACAGTTTGGAATTGGTACTTAAGGTCTGCATTATTCTTGGCAAACAACTTATGGTAATTCAAAGAGAAAATATGTTTGATCATTTTGTCTTCTATTTTGTAACCGTGTTCTGTTTGCTTAATTGCAAGATATATCAAGGCCGAACAGAAAAGAAACAGAGAATAAGGATCGCCTTGGAAGAGTCCACAATTAATATCAAAAGGGCAATATTTAAATGATCCATCTGTCTAGTTAAAAGCAATTTTGCATCATCATCTTATCGATGAGAAGCTGACGTTTGAAGCCACACGAACCTCCCTTACATCGTCATTGTTCGATAGGGAAAAGTGGCTAGTTTCCAGAAAGGTGTATTTACGCTCTGTAAGAATAAATGTTAACATTTTATAGAGTGTGCTGAGGCACGTTATTGGCATGTAGTTTTTTGGGTTCAAAGTGTCTGAATTTTTTGCTAGGTGGTATGTAATACCTTCACAAGGCCAACCTGTGATACCACTTGGCGTTCTAAGCACGTCATTTGATAGTTGAATAAAAAAATTTTAATTTCTATTTCATAGAAAACCTTAAATGGCACAATCAAGGGTATTGAGACAAAGGTTATTAAGTTTATCAATCCGTGGGGATTTCAATTTTTGTGATTTTCGAAGTGCTTACTCAATTTCCTCAAGAGTTCGCTCTCGAATGGCTGCTATCGATGTTTTTATTTGTGGCTCGTTTACCCATTCTGCCTTACATTTGTCGTTTTTTCTTTCACTCCAGATGTGTTTCTGACACCTTTCAATCTCCTCTAAATATTGTGTGTCTTTCATCTCAATACTTTCTTTGCCCTCACCCTTCTCAGTTTTTGGTTCCTTTCCTTCCACATTAACATCAAAAGCTACCTTATTCTAAATAATAATAATTTCAGTGTCAGTTAATCTTTTATTTTTGAAAATATCTCTCAGCTTATTTTCATATTTATTAGTATCAAGATGTGGTCAGGTATCAGGATTACGAATCTTCCAGATGTTGAACATGCGTTTTATGTTTTATGCTATTAGTTTCTGATGATTTTTCAAATGCCATCGAAAATGCCTACTGAGCTTCTTCATAGTCATCACTTTTCCATTTAAGTCTTTTTTCGTTTAGTTTTCTGATTTGGTAGTAGATTGTACTTCTGTCGGGTTTTGATAGGGAGCATCCTGGTTAGAATTCACAGGCAGATTTGAAATGGGAGAGTCAGAATCAGTAGCAGATTTTTCGACCCCAGGCTGATTCTGATTCCCTGAAAGTCGCGCCGCGCGACGGGCGATGCGGTATGAGTTCTTCCAAGTATTTATCATATTAGATAAATTCATTTTATCCTTACTGACAAGGGGTATCTATTTGTCTACCAAGCTAGATAGATTTGCTTTTAAAAGTTTAAAGAAGTCTATCTACCTTTTATATCTGACATTCTCCACGTCATAGACTAGCGTGTTTTAAAAAAAACTAAAGAGGCAAATCTCATCTGGTCAGATATTCCCGCCCCAATCACAAAGCTGGAATTTCAAGCCTGAACAGCTTCTTCTCCATGAGACAGACTTAACCCCGCCAGATATCAGCCTGGTATTTCAAGGTCTCGGTGTAAGCTAATAAGTGCTACTACACCTTGTCCAGGGGTGACTTGGGGGTAGTTGTAGCAAAGCTTAATCTCATTTGCCCACGTCGAAACTCTACAACTGGATGCAGTTTTACGTCAATATCCAGGACATTATTGTTATTATTATTTTCGAGTGGTTACACACCATTGAGTGATGGATGGGTGAAAAACCCCCATTCAGCGTCCACCAACAAGCCAGGTAAGTTGAATGCAGGCACGTGTACTGTTGCCACAAGAGTGAGATGAAATATAAAACCAAATCAGATTGGCAACATCACTTCAACCTTGCAAGTGCCGCCCCACAACCAGTAAAGTTAGGCACACTGCTAAAGCGGTTGTTGTTTTATGACAATAACTTATGACTACAGTTCACCCCACACCTAAACTGATAACTGACAATACATAGGAAGAAATCTTAGTACTAATACTAAATCTGGTATTGCAGCATTGAAAACAGACTGTATATTTGTTATTGCCCTGTTGGGTGACAAAAGCAACAATAATTATTATTATCATTAATATTATTATTACCAGTTTTTCTTTAAAAATTTGATAATACAATCTAAAAATGCTGGATATATACTAGAACACCTTAGTCGTTGCATTCAGGAGCTTTAAAATGTAGAAATTTAATTCCTAATACTTTTTTTATTCCCTACAAGGATCTAGAGATGGATCTCTTGCAATATGGTCTGTGGATGAAAATTCTTTAGATCATGCACAACTTCCATTTCATTACTCATTGATGTCGCCAAAAATATCCTCACTTAGATCACCTTCAGTGGACAGAGTAAGAGATATGTGTTATAACACTGTAGCACAGGTATGTAGATTTTAACATTAGGTGTATCTTGTCTAGCTGTTAATGTTGTTTCTTGTTTCTGGACGGTGGACTGGGACAATAATATCTGACCTTTTCCCAAACGCCTTCCTTCGTTTTAATTTCTGTTTAAGTGAGTAATCTGTATAAAACGTTGAAGCTTATTTACCTTAGGAAGGCTGGGGCTTTATGTACATATTTCTTTATATATTTGATTAAATGAGTTGCCTAGCGTGAAGAAAATGTTAAAGAAGTGGCGGAGGTAAATGAAATGTTTAATTATAAAATCATTTTATTTGAAATGGACCACCAATAAATCATTTGGCAAGTAGGATGTATTTGATAGCCGATGATACTATTTTGATTTCATTTCAAAGTATTTTAAGTCTTACACTTACCGTCTGTTTATTTTGTAAATTCTTTATTTCAATTTGTTTTCATGGTTGATCATATCGGATATATTTTGGCACCTTAAAACCAACTCCCTTACCATCCTCCAAGAGAGAAGCCGGAATTCAAATAATCATATCCCATTAGAGACAAAAGAAAAATTGAAAATCTCAAGGAAATCAACAATTTTAGGCACACACTCCTTGGCCAACAGGGAATAAGACGACGACCTAAGTGTAAAAGTTTAGCAACGGCGGAGGACTAGAGCTAAATCATGCAGCAGCCTACAGGCTTGTAACTTGGTGTGAAAGTGACCAGTGGGCATGTATAATCTTACCATGCATCAATAAAAGTCTGAAAAGAGGAACATCAATCGCTAAAGTGGACTGGGTTTCGCCAAACAGGACAAGGGTTATAGTTGCCCGGACTAAAAAGAGTTGTCACAAATGGGGATTCAACACTAGGCCTAAATGCCGTTGTGTTTCGGTAAACCAGGCAATTGTATATATTGTAAAGGGGTCCCTGTTGGGCCCTCAGTGTTTAGACTAAGACTTCAATGATGCAAACGGCGCTGCCAATGGATGGGTTCGGCAGTAGTAACATACAATACGATGATAATTGTTCTTGCTTTCCTTTCCTTTGGGATATGAATCATCTGGGTTAGAAAGGAAGTCGTCACTGCACTAGAGGCTTGATGTTTAATGCTAAAATATATGTGTGGTGGCCGGTGAAATCTACCTGAAAGCAGAGAGGTGAGATTAAATAAAAGATTAACTTGTAAAAAGGTTTACTTTTTTAATTTCTTGCAAAGAACGCAGATCTGATAGCTCAGGTGGGAGATACGGTTGCTGTAAAAGCCACACCCACTGGTTTGATCTATAGAAAATTGAGTCTTTACGTCTTCTTCTTCTTCCTCTGCTGTCCATTCTCCTTTGACTGGGTTCGCCTTTTCAATGAATGCATTTTTCAGTTTGCAGTAGTACCCAAGTGAACACTGAACACGAACTCTAAAGTGTACTCAGGCAGAGTCCACGGTATACTGCTGTATGGCAGCGACCCTGGTCCACCTATACCTGATAAAAGAGTCATCTGAAGGGCTTTCATCAGGACTGCCCTAAAATAAATGAAAATATAGGTCGAATAAAATCAAGAACGTGGCAGTGCTTTGGAAAGCGTTGCTCGCAGAATTCACGTCCTGCTCAGTGATAACAGTGATGATTCGGGAAAATGAATTGCGCTGATCATAGCGACATTACAGAGACCTAGTGTAACGTACTGGTAAAAGGACGCCTGCTAGAGGGATTTTTAAATGAAGACTATGGCCCAGATTGAAACTGAGTGCTTGACAGACGAACTAGCTGATGCCACGACGGTCGAGATGTTATCTGGAGTGGTTAGGAGAAAAGGTAGAGGAAAGAAAAGTAAGGAGGAAACGGGCACAGCTTTTTTAGGTCTCAGATAAATTGTCCGACTTCATATGTTACGGGTGTGGAAGAGACTGCCACACTAGCTTCGGAGTACAGAATCATTTCAGAAGCTGCTGTAGAAATATGTATAGGAAAAACCAAGATGCAGCCATTCTCACCACAGACAGAAGGATGCTTGTTTAGGCAATTATTAGTTTATTACCTAGCTAAGCTAGAAATCCTCAGACGGAATCTTATTTACAGCCTCGAAGTACTTTTGTCAGCTTGAATCACCGTTGAAAGTTGCAGACTACAGTATAATGTTTGTACATTTTCTGGGAATTACATCTGGTGGAGGATGGAATGAATGATTCTAAGAGATGATAAAAGAATAAGTAAACATACGATAACGTACGAACCTTTGTACTAAAATGCCTTTTTGGCTCGGTAAGGGTGAAGCCTATTTAAATGTTTCTTTTATAGTTTGTGTAATGATTTTTGGAAATGTATAGTCACCACCTCTTGCAGGATGTGAGGAAGATGTTTGTTTTGTTTTAACAGTTTAATTTTGCTTTTATTACAGAACTTGTTGACAATTTCCTCGAATGGTTACTTTCACGTTTGGGATGTTAATTCTCTCAAACAGGTAAATGGACCTCACGTTATTTTAATGTTTTATTAAATTATAATTTGAAATACACACATGCTCATGTTGGAAATCGAGCTTAAAGTTTCAACATTCTTATAAAGTTTGTTGGACACTTTTTAGGGAAAAAGGTATACAAGCGCTTCTCTGTATTACAGTCACTACCAAAAGTTTAAGACCACCCTTAATTTTGACTCTGAAATGACACAACTGATTATATATCTATATTAAAACTGATTTATTGTGGATAATATTTCCTTTACACACAAATCTCATATTTTTAGTATCTTTTGATTAAATTTGCATCCATATTGATAGTTGTTTCCTTGATATTCAGTATTTGGTGGGTCCACCGCTACTTTTAATTATTGCCTGCAGGCGTCTTGGCATACTGTGTACTGGATTTCTGCAGTATTCCTGCGAGATTTCTTTCACCCACACTTC
>RDPX01000034.1:775102-808291 GCA_003991215.1 Morbakka virulenta
TTTTTTTTTCTTTGTAAAGTTCCAAATTCTCCTCGACAGCTCGGGGAATCGAACCCGGAACTCTTGGTTACTATGCAGTTGCACTAACTATTAAGCCACGGCTCCTCTTCAAAAGACTAAAGTATTCTATAAAAAGGGAAAGCCCTTTCTGAATGTGAGATATTATAGTTCCTTTTTGGCAAAAGAGCTTCCCTTACTCCCGAAACCCAATGAAATATATTTGACATAAAGTTAAACTACCCAGTTGTTCTTATGCAAAGATTTGGGTATTTGGTTACGACTGAAAAAAAATATTGAGGAAGTTCTCCTAAGATCATTAACAATGAAATAGAGGTACAAGAGCTGAATGGGTGTAGATATTATCCCAATCCTGCTTGGTCACAGTAGAGAAGACACCATTCAAACGCGAAATTATGAAGGTGATTGATAGATGCCAGCGAAAAACCTTTTAATCGAAATGAAAATAGCTTCGATTCCAATATTAAAGTACAAAGCACCGTTTATATGAGATTAACCATGGAGCTGATCAACTGAATAGATTTAGGAGATTTGGTAATATTTAGAGCAAGCATGATGGATCGAAGTTTCAAATATCAAGTCTGCTTGGTACGGATATATTACATACATACCATAGAGTAAATTAAGACGCAAAGGGATTTGATTGAAAAATATCTCTTGATTAAAACACCAAACTATTTTATAGAATTTTATTTGCCATCATTCCATGAACACTTCGAACTGATAGCCTATTTAAGAACCAATGCACGGGCATTTTAATACCGAGCACAGTTTATCCTAAGATTTCACTTGCTAAGAAACTGTTTTCTTGAAATATTAAAAACAATTGTTCGGTAAGAATGAAATTTAGAATTATTTGAATAGAATTAGAATAATTATGCAAACATTTTTATCACTTAGAACTTATTACTTTATGCCTTTCAATTTAATTTTACTCAAAGGGGTGATAACAGGAATCTGTAGGTTTTCGTTGTGAGTTCATTCATTCATTGGGTTCAATGTCCGTTTCGGGCGTTGGTGATCATAAAATACCGTCTTTCTCTGCTTGTACGCGCCTAAATAATCTAATAGTTTTAAATATACAGTGAGGGTCTATTTTGACAAATTAGTTTTCGTCTTTGCAGGTTATGATAACTCCACTGCCCTATTGTAAGGAAAATGTTTGCCTAGCAATCAGCGATTCAGGAGGATTATGCGCAGTAGGATCCTTGTCACATGTTTCTCTTCTTGATTCAAGAAACGGACGCCATATTGGTACGATATGTTCTATTGATCCTGGAGCAGGTAAGGTAGATCCTTATAGAGGATTGTCGATTGTCTTAAAGGACTGTTCAAACTATTGAACGAATGTTTCAACAAGCTAAATTTTAATTGTTCTATTTATAATTGTTAATTGATACAACATATGTGGCTATTTGTATACTTCGGAAATTTGTTGAGTTAAATTTTTACTAGACTCACAAGCAAAAGAAAGTCAGTTTTATGTTTTATTCGTTTGACTACTTAATAAAGCAAACCATTTCAATCCATGACGAAAAGTTTACTAATGATGGAAAAAAACCCATTAGATTTTGAAGAAATTGTCATTGAAAGTAAAGAAAGATCTTCTATTGTGATACGTGTCTCCCACCCTTACTTATGGGGAAAAATGCTACACTTTTCTCAAACTATGGAACAACGGACTTGTAATGAAATTGACTTTGTACAATGTTGACATCTCATACATCAAATAAAATGTATCCTAATGAGCAGAGACAGTCCTGATATTTTGAAAGGCAAATACAGAACGCAGAAATTGTCGGACATTTAATTAGGAGCAAACTGTTATAGGAGAAATACAAGAGATCGAGGTGGTGGTTTGGAAATGATTGTAGAATCATGGATGGAAACATTACAGCTGGCAGTTTTTGCAAATACTTCTTCTTCTTTTTTTCCTTCTGTCTTCTTCCAACTTCAAGCTGGGTCGCCTGCTCGGCATTTTTTCTTCCACACGCTCCTATTGCTTGCATCGTCCTCTTCAGCGCGAACTGTTTTCATATCATTCTGTACTCTGTCTCTCCACCTCAACTTCTGGCGCCCTCTTCTTCTTTTTCCGACTTATTGCTGATGGTACACTTGCTTAATACTTTTCTCTCCACTCCTCTGTAGGTGTCCAAACCAGCGTAGTCTAGCCTCTTTAGCCTTTCTCCCCACTTCGACTACTTTGGCATGCCTTTCTCAAATTTGTACTTGTTCTGTGCTCCCACAGAGATACTCCAGTCTTCCATCGCACCATCCTCATTTCTGTGGCTTCCAGCTTCCTCTCTTGTGCTTTCTTCAGCGGCCAAGTTTCAGCTCCGTTCAGCATAACAGGCCTGAAAGAGCAAAGGCTAAAAGGTTAAAAAGATTGTACTGTATCTGATTGATTGATTCTAAGATTGTATCTGCAGAGAGCGTGAAGCTTATTAGCGACAGACTATGTGCTCTTGGTTGGGCTTTGTCTGTAGTCCGTTGACAAATCTAAAAACTGAGTTATTTGCAACTTTTCTGGTGCGAATTTTTGTTAATACCAGGTTATATACTATGCGAAGGTTGTTGAAAAATCTCAAATAAAGTCTACATGAATCAATACCGCTGTTTTCCTTAAAGCGACAGATTGACGATGCTGACGCCAAGATTACAAATTGCCGATCGAAATGCAAAATTGATTTTGCTATATTCTAAAAGAATACGCGAAAATAGTATAGGAACATGTTGTTTTTGAAGACATTTGTCGTGGTAGATCTTAAGACTATTAAAAGTTTGATGGGTGTCGTCGACGCGTTTCTCATCGTAAACTGTGAAACAGACCAGAGACAATGAGGACCCCATTTCAAACCTCAATTATCGGTGAAAACGATTACCTTAGTACAAAAATATAACTGATTATCTCCACCAGTAGAAAGAAGCGATGCTCTTTATATTTGCGGGGTAATGGATAACTGGAGGGTACTGATTTGAAAACTTAATGAGGTACATTTGTAATTCAGCAAAGCATGTTGCCGCAGATTATGGAATTATCCCCTAGCGCATTTTAATTTTCGGCGTTTTTGCATGGGGGCAGTTTTTGGGGGAGGGCTTTAACGAGAGAGTCCATGAAAATTACTAGAATATGGTCAAACAAATTGATAATTACTCAATTTACTGAAAGATTTTTTCTTCTTGAATTCAACGCTGACAACAAACACATTGTGAAAATCCTTCGTTTATTTTTTTCCCTATTTTTTGTGTTATATGTGATTTACCTTTCACCGAAATTTATTTTTCTGTAGTGTGCGATAACTCGATGGAGCCCCTACGGGACCTTGAATGAAATGCAATAATTTCCGTGTTAGAGTGAAGCCTATGCAAGGGCAGGGGCTTATTAACAGTTTTTAGTTATAGAGGGAGGGGCGAATCGAAGAATGCTAAAAGGAGGGGATAATTCAAGGATTTTTTGAAATATTTGAAAAATGTTAGTGTCAGCTTTGGCTCTGTATCAAGTCAACCTCACTTAAGTTAAGGACGACGCTGCTCATATTTTTCTTAACACTTGTTTGGGTGGTGGTGGTGGTGGGCATATTTCCTAGTTTAATAACAATGGGACGTCGCTTTGGCTAAATTCAACAGTAAATCATTTGATATCTTTCACATAATCCTTATTTATACGCACTGGTGTGTACTCCATTTCAGAATTGAAGTGATAGTAAATTAGAAAACCTCGAGGAGTTTTCGTGAGATTTTCCTGTGGTAACCAGCAGCTACCCCTATTTTAACTTATTATGAATTCCCCTCGTTTAGCACTGTGTTATAAAAATGCCAAAACTGTACAGTGTTGGCATATTTGCTTCTTTTCCTGAAAGTCCATATTATCAATCACTTTTTCTTGGTAATTAAATACCGCCAATGATAAAACTACATGGATTCCTGCAGGCGTTTTTTGTTCAAAAATGTACTTGTACTTTATGCAAGCCATGCAGCTCAATGAATAGTTGCTTTTTCTTTTTTTTAAAGTACAGCTGTTTATTTGATAAGATGGCTCACTCTTTTTCTGTATTCATTTTTCCAGTCATATCATTATTTCTTTAAATTAGGTATTCGCTCAGTGTCTTTTAAAGACCTTTTAGTGACAATCGGAACTGGAGCAGGTTCCATACTTTTCTACGATTTGCGGATAAACAAATTTCTTGAACGGATGGATGGTTCACCGTGCGTTTTTAAAGCAGGAAAAGGATGGCTGGTAAGTTTTCTGTACACCATATCTGTATTTCCAGACGTAACTGTAAATGAGAGCAGTAGGTTGCCATAAGTTGGACTTTTTGTAGACCTGGTCACCTCAGTTACCATAGATATGAATTTTCGTATTCCACTAAATCTGTTAAGAGGAGCTGGTCTTTCCAGATCTTCCTACTGTCTTTATTTTAGCAGCCAAAAAATTAAGCAGCAAGTGAAACGAGAGAACAGTTGTGTTATCCAAATTTCCGTGACTGAAGGAGGTCAACTGAAACCGTTATGTAGGAAATGTGTTTTGTTGGGCACTAAAAAGAAAAAAAGGGAAAAAATTTGTAATCAAGTGAGGCCGTTTTATGGAAAATAGGTTTTGCTTGGTACTAAAAAGAAAAATAACTTTGCCTGAAGTCTGGTATGTTGATGCTTTAGCTGGTCCCAACCCCGGAAAAAAGAGTAAAATTGAGCGTGGGGTTAACACCTCTGTCTCCTAATCATGATGATGAGGATGATGATGTCTCCTAAAAAGACCTAAGTTGCAGAAACCAACAACAAATAATTGATCATACGTGGTGACACGGATGAAACAAGCCAGACTGATGGAATTACGGCTTACATTGACCAAACCTAAACGGGAATCACTGCCCCGATAGTGGATTCCCTCTAACCAAAAGGAAAGACCAGAGTAGGATACCATGATCCAGATTTTCAAGCTTGCTTAGGTCGTAAGAGGGTTAAACAGGTATAAGACTGGGCATCCTTGGTGCCATTGGAGTTCGTTGGAGGGGTACGGGAAGGAGGAGGCTGACTTCAGGCCACACAATAATTTGTTCAGGGAGGGATGGTGAAGGTCATATGAGAAGTGCTGCTCTAATGCATAGCAAGAAGATAGACAAGGCATTGCTGTAGTGGAAACCATTGGGCCGAAGGCTACTGTTACTCAGGTTCCACTCCAGGTATACAAAACTGACGGTAATTTTATCCTATGCGCCCACAGAAAATGCAGATGAGGTAGACAAGGATAAATTTTACGAGAGATTGCAGGCACCAACAAAAACAGTGAAAGATCATGATGTACTGCTGCTGATATGGGGTGTAAATGCCAGAGTTGGTAACAGCAATATAAGCTGAGAACAAGTAATGGGCAAGCATGGGGTTGAGGTACAAAATAACTATGGAGAACAACTCTGTGATTTCTGTGAAGAGAACAATTTAGTCATCAAAGAAACACTGTTCGAACACAATAACATACACAAGACAAGTTGAACGTCTCTTGACAGAAAAACACAGAGCTAATTTGATCATGTAATCATCAATAGAAGGTGGAAGAATTCTTTAACGTATATCAGGTATTACAGAGGAACAGAATTGCTGGTGACCACAACCTCGTAAAGGGAGTCCTCAAGCACAAACTACGAAAGACCAAAAAAGGGATACAGAGGGGAAGGCATGCACTCCAGGAAACTGAAAGATGGAAGGGTTAGAGAAGCATTTATACAAGAGGTACATAGCCATTTGAGGACTCTTTCGGAAGAGCAAGAGGTGAACATGGATGAACTTAACCAGGCATGCATGGAAGCGGGAGAAGAGATTTTTGGATTCAGACGATAGAAGAAGGGAGAATGGATTCAGCAGGACACACCGAACAAGATCGACGAGAAGAAATTTATTAAGCAAAAGATTAACTCTACTAAATCAGCAAGAGTGAAAAATAGGCTGAAAGCGACTTTCTCGATACTGTACAGAGAAGTGAAGAGAATGGCAAAGTCTGACTAAAGGTTGTGTTTTAAGAAACTGGCAGATGAAGCTAAAGAGGCGGTTGGGAGGCAGGAAGTTAGAACATTTTTTAGAATCAACAAAATCCTGAATGAAAGCTTCAGTGTGAGTGAGGTACCGGTAAAAAACAAGGAAGATAGACAAATTGTTTCTGGCGAAAAAGACAAAGGATGATGAAAAGAGCATTTTTCTTAAGTACTGAACGGACCATATCCAGATGAAGTAACAGAAATCTAAACTGCTGAAGGATATATTTAAATTAGTACAGTACTGCCATCTGTCACGAAAGTAAGAAATGCCACCCAAACTATGAAGAGTGAAAAGACAGCCGGATGTGGGGGTGTCACAGCTGATATGCTAAAGATAGGTGAACGCGTGACCAAAGAAGTGCTCACTGATATCTTTTCATATATTTGGGAGCATAAGAAAATCCCACTTGCATGGGAAAAAGGGCTCATCGTGAAGCTCCCAAAGAAAGGGCATCTATTGGATTGAAACAATTGGAGGGGCATCACTAGCATCCAAAGACTTCATCAAGGTTTTACAACAACGATTATCCAAGACTTTTGAACAAGCTGGGCTCAGGTTAGAAAAATCATTTTAAGGGCACAGTTTCTTGAACAAAGTAATTAGTGGAATTCCCCTCTGGTAGCATTCATCATGAGTCGTTGTGGAGGATTTCACGACTTAGCGGCATGCCTGTAAACATTGTAGGCATTATAAGGATGTTGTTTGAAAACTTTTCTTTTCGGATAATTTTGGGAAATAGGCCGACGGAGATTTTTTCGGTGAGCATCGATGTCAAACACGATTGCATTTTCCCCTCCTTTTTGTTCTTGGTTATTAGAAATTGGGTCATGAAACTGGTATTGGGTGAGGCCAGGAGAGGAATACGTTGGACCCTGACCAGTGTTTTGGAGGACCTGGAGTTTGCTGATGACATCGTGCTGTTAGTCCATTGCCACAAGGATATACAGGAGAAAAGAGATCTTCTAGCTACCACTGCAAAAAAGATTGGTCTGGCAGTCAGTTTCAAGAATAAAAGGCGTAAGAATATAAGCAACAGGAAAACAGAGACTGTTAGGATTATTCGGGAAGTGACTCGATAAGTTAAGGAGCTCACATACTTAGAATCGAAGCTGACAAGTAAATGGGACATTGGGGCTGACAGGCAAGGATGTCAGAAGCAAGACAAGCGTTTGCGATGTTAAAAGGAGCCTGGAGAAAGCAAAGAAATTAGCATCAAAATGAGGTTTTTTAAAAGTATCGTCATGAGCATTCTACTGTAGGGTTCGGAATCGTGGAAACGGACGAAGACCATCAGTAGAAAATTCCATGTTTTCCGGAATAGATGTCTGCGAAGAATTCTAAATGTGCTTTGCTCACAAAAGTTATCAGATGATGAACTTCATATAACAATATTTCCAATACCAGTGTAATAAGAAGTAAAGATAAGAAGATGGGGCTGGATAGGGTAAGTTTTTAGGATTCCATGCAAGTCAATTTCTTCTTCGACGTTGCAAACACCCTACCAAACCTCAATCCAGTCCACAACATCTTTAGTGGAAGCTCTCTCGAATACACATAAAATTCCTTTCAATATGAAATCCTGCTTAAACTTAATTAGGCGTCAGAAGGCGGGCATGAGTTTTTGATTACATGTACTGGTTTACCAGTATTGAAAACCTTTTTTGATACGAGTATTTCTTTGTTGTCACATCGGTTAACCAGTAAGACAATGTTGACTTACGTAGAAAAACTACCATGAAAAGCTCGAACAAAAAAAATTGCAGCTCGGAAAATATGGATAAAAATTATGTAATACATCACTGGATAGCAGGATATCCTGGTACTCACCTCGTAGGAGTCGATTTCTTGTCACGAGCAAGCTGTTTCGTTGATTCATCCCCTTCCGTAATTGATTTTGGCTTTTTACCCTCACTCTTGCCCCATATATCTAAAAACCAACCCTTTTCCCTATTTAAAGCGTACAGTTGTATATGATGCAGAAAATATTTGAAGTTACCTGCGTTTTACCAGTGAGGATTTGGGGAAAGGCGCCTCCATCGAAGAACTGAAAAATGAAAAGATGTAATTACAGATATATATTATAGTAAGGATATCAAAAGTATGCTTGTCTTTTACCGAAGGTAGAGCTAATTTTGAAGAAAAAATCATGGTTATAATGTTGGCATGGATCTGAAAGCATACTCCAGAACGGATAAATAGACAGTTAAGGGACCTCTATTTCCTCTTAGCAAAAGCCCAAGAATATCTTAAATACGGCGATACCAAAACCAAAGACGTTTGTCAATCACTGCAATAGACCCCCCAAAAAACCTACTGATACCCTTACAGTGGTATTAGGACGAATAAGTTTAATCATATATTGGAATTTGTTTCCGGGAATTCAGGTCAAGTGACCTACTGCGTAACAAAGCGTAAGGAAATAAAAATAATTCCAGAACAGAAGAACGCCCAAAATATCTCTGTGTAATTGCCAAATGGAAAGTAGCAGTAAGAATAGGTTAGGGTTTAGGGAGGAGGGAATTTGATGTTGTTACTGTGGGGCTAGTCCTTTAAAAGAGCAAACGCCACCTAAATGTAAAACGTTGAATGTTAATAGATATATATATCGTCATATTTTAATTCTTTTTTAAACTATTGATTTAAACTCAGTAAACTGCAAGATTTAACGGAGCAAAAAATAGGTCATTGTACTTTTTGACGTGGGCAGCAGTGTTTTTTCACTTGCGCGGGATATTTTTAACAAAACCTGTCGGATTTGGGTTTTTATCTTTCAGATTAATCCACTCCTACTACAAATGGTGTTGTGTAGGAGTGGATTATATTGTATAAGGTACTGTGTAGGATCGTACCTTTTCCGTCGACGAGTGTTGACTACCTTCTCAAATGTAGGGATCAAATGTTAATTATTAAGTTACATCAGCTATTTTTCAAGATTGTGTTTTCTGTGCTATTCTACACACTTTACAAAGTGGTTTTATATTTGGGTTAATGTCTTATTAAGGAAAACGTAACTGTTACATAACACCCTGTTAGAATGACTTTCAAGCCAATACAAGCTATACTTTGTTTTGTGCTTAAACCAAAGATTAAGAAAACATGTAATCTGAAGACCCAAGATGTAATTTATAGTAAAGCTTGACTTGCTTGTACAAAGCTTCTTTTTTGAAGTAGTTGTAACCAATTGATGAGAGCCAGCCCTATGTCCTTATATTTCCGTTGCCTCCAATTACAACTGAATCCGTCCTCTGATTTTGTTTATCTCACAAAAATTTTATTTTGACCTTTTCCCCCTACCCCCTCCTGAACAGCGAAAAACCGATCAGGGTGAAAAATGGGGTTGTAGTCATTGAGGTCAACGGTATGGTAGGGTGTTGATGCCATTTATAGGTGCTATAATTTATGCGTTAAATGGTACTATTGACCTCTTTTTGAACTGTGGCATAACAAATGTGACAAATACATCCTTAAATCATTGATAAGATGAGAATGTGTGCTAATTTTAATGGGAGTTTTGAAAAGTGAAAAGGAAGTGTTTTCCCCTCTCTGTAAAACCCATTGTCAAGACCACGAAGAGCTAAAAATCTGCTGTTGCTTGACTTTATTACAGCTAAACTTTGTTAGGAGTCGCCCTTTGATGGCTAGTTTGTTTCAACAATCACACTGATGACGGTGAAAAAGTTATGCCCTTTGTTAGTGATTTAGAAGATTCAGCATTTTGAGGTATTTTAACTGTTCAATAAAACGCCGGAAAGCTTTTCGAATTTCTCTCTGTTCAGACTCAATTTGTATTACTTCTGTTAGTACTACTTTTTATGTTTGTTACACAACACAGGCAAGAAATTGAATTCCAACCAATACTTTCATAGGTTTCCCCACTAAAAGGAAGCTATAAGAGCTATATCGGAATGCAATATACAAGCTTAACTTGCTGAGGTAGTCTGGGAGTTACCCAGCATAAATAATCGCTGACAAATAAGCTTCAGGTCATCGTTGTTTACTATTTTCAAACTGCAGTTAACTGAATTCACTAGGTCAACTAATTGTTTCAAAAAGAGGAATATAAAAGATTGGCCAGATATAAATCCCTCATTAAATAATCACGACGACATTTCGACTGACTTTGACTTATTTATGTCACACTGGGTTTAATTTCCTCCGGGAAGACTGAAGCCTATCTGATGTAATGGTAATCTGCCCAGCTGGGTCGGTTAATGGTTATTAACCCTAGCTATTTTTACGTGAACAAACAATTATTAGAAAATGAATTATGCAATTTTCAAGGAGACTTCATTGTAAATTTGAAATGTGGCCCAAGGCATAAGTTGACTTGTGTATTTAGAAGTGCAATCAGAGTTTAAACCTTGCAGGTATTCAGTTTTGTAGGGTAACATGGTCTATATTCTTTTATTACGAAGAGGAGGTCATTAGAATCCTGTTTCTAAAGTAGATGATTTTTGTCATGGTATCCAAATATGTCTCAAAAAAGTTTGAACATAAGGTAAACCCGCATCGACTGTGGCTCTTTCTGCGATTATATAGAGCTTTTCAATATTTTGAAATGTTATTAGTACGTGTATGGCATGAAAAAGACAAGACAGACAGAGGTATAATATATAAACCAGAAACAAAAGCAACAGAATGAAATTTCTTTATTAAATATTGTTATTGCTTCAGCCAATTACATTTGATGGAAAATAGTGGAAAAAACGAATTACAGATCAAACTTGAAAATGAGGCAAGTAATTAGCATTGAAGAAGTAGAAATCGACAAATGATTAAATGCCAACAACCACAACAAAAAGAACTCTTTTGAAATTAAGAAACATAAAGTAACAAAACAAAAATAAACAAATCAAGCAATAACATGTATACTTATAGTCAATAAAATGATTAAGGTAATAAAACTATAGATGAAAGAGCTTTATCGTGTCATGAGTCATGGGCTTTTTCTGAGCTACGTTTCAAGAGATATTTCTCCCATCGTCAGGTTCATAGCCTGATGATTGGAAATGGGTAGTATTTTATTGTGTATCTTCACAATTGAACAGTATCAATTGTTTGATTGTATCTACTTGTCTTAACCATATTTTTTTTAACTTTTCCAAATCAGCATTGTGTTCATAAGAATCATTGATCAGTCTAATGGCAAACACCAATGGATTTCAATGGTATTTGCCCCGTTTGGATGTGAATTAATTGTTAGAAAATTTATTTTTATGGGATTGCACGGAAAGTTTTTATATATACTAGTATCGAAGTAACTATTAACTATTAGTTATCGACAGTGCTCAATAATAAAATAATATTAGAGCTATCATATGGTGAACGACAAAAAAATCAACAAAACTTGGTTTAGAACTGTCAGTTTCATGTTTTCACAGTCGTCAGCTTTTTGTTCAGCTGACGATTGTGAAAACATGAAACTGACAGTTCTAAACTAAGTTTTGTTGATTTTTTTGTAGTTAGAGACACACACACACACACACACACACACACACACACACACACACACACACACGCCCGCACGCACACACACACACAGATATATATATATACACCCTGTCATATTTTGATATGATGTTTCACTAGCCATCGCTTTACCCTGCTTCCAAAATTTTCATTCACCTGTAATAGTGATTTGCTTTATCATTTTCATTTCAGAGGCAAGATTCAGTGTACAGAGAATACTTTTGGGACACAGACTCGTACCCAAATGCCATTTATACGCACAGTTATGATCCAACAGGACTAAAGCTATTTGCCGCTGGGGGACCTTTAGCGTTAGGCCTTTTTGGAAATTATGCTGCCCTTTGGGACTGAATTTATCGACAATTGTAAATTGTCCTAAAATTTATTTAAATATTTAAATAGTCACCTAGATATTTATTGTTAACATGTAATTTATTCTGGTATTAAATTTCAGGTACTTGTTGTTTGTGCATTCATCTAGCAAAGCATTACTCGTTGATTTAAGTGTTCATGTGATTTTGAGCTACCTCCCAAATCACTTGGATTTGGTTGTATGGGGAATCTTCGTTAACTTTTCTTTTATTCTATACAAATAGCCTCGTTTACATTTCTTTTTTAAAAATTTTTCTCGGAAAATGAGTCAATCAGCTGTTAAGGCCCGTGACCGAAACGTTGCACTGGATAAATATTGTTTTCAGCCTGCAATTGAAAATGGTTGGTCCAATAGTGACAATCCCTGCTTGGTACCAAAATGAATTAAAAAGTTAAATAAATTTGAAGTGCTTATATTTGACGAATGACAGTCAGATAAGTGCAGACTAATGAAAACAAGAGTAAGCGCCGTACAACTCAACAGTAAGATTCGACTGATATATGGTTGATATCTATGGAAGTGTTTCATTCTCTTCATACCATATATATTTTGGGAAACCAGATGTGACCTGTATTTACGTCTTTGTTGCGTCTCGGTTATTCGTGAGTTCATATTTCGAATGAAATAGCATAAGATTGATATTTCTTAACATTGACCTGTTGGTTAGATGTGGGTTTTAAATAAAACTAATATTTTCTCTTCAACAATGGAATCAATCGTACTGAAAAGGCAGCTCTTATTATGATGAAACTTATTCCATATTTTGGCTAAACAAAGAAAACCTGAATTATATTGGCGTGATCTATATCTAGAAAATGTTGAAATGCTATGTCTTGCTTCTTTTTGTTGTTTTAGTATTATTAGGCAATATTTCAACAAATTGTGCACCTTTTTCTGAAAAGTTCAGCATTTTTTACACCTACATTCTTAAATTATGTTACCTAACACCGTATCACGTCACAATTGTATATTTCAAGCCATATTTTAAGGCGATAGACATTGGGAATCCATTGTGTATCCATATTTACTATTTCATACACCACCAATTTTTGTGTTCCTGACTTTCAAAAAAGTAGGGTAGAGCATTATTTGTAACATGTAGCCTTGGTAAAAAGGATTTTACTCAAATTACAACTGAAAATGAAAGTCCAAAAGCGCCCCCGAACTAAGTGCCACTGAAAATGGTACATTCAGTTTGTAAATAATGTTACCTTTTGAAGGTTTGTACGACGTAATACTCGTATTATTTCAGTGTGCTTAGTTGTTTAAATTATTTACATACTTGATTAATTGATTTATTAAGCAATTAGAGGTAGGGAGGTGTTTAATATGGTAAATTTGTGTGCGTCATTTTTACAACCTAGTTGCGCAATTAATTAAAATATTATAAATAAATAATTGGTAAATAAATAACTAAATTTCTTTGCCAATGTAGAAATGTTGTAGATATATAGATATAGATATATATATATATAATATTGATATTAACGAAAAGGTAATTGAACAACCAAATATTTGTTAAAAGTTCATAATCTAATTGTAAATTAGGTTGCAAAAAAAACTTTATTTTTTCTAACTGGTGCATAAACCTCTCCATTCCAATACAATGATTTTATTATGTTTTCATTCAACTGGTTGCTCAATTGCCAGATAGTGGTAGTTTTATGTCGTATGGTGCTTAAGCCACCTTATTGCTAGAGTGGTGGAATGTGGTTGTGTCTTTTATAGGACCCCTAATTGTCTAATAATGATTGTATTTTTTCATGTGGTGCCACATTGCTAGAGTGGTTGTATTTTGCTATTTATTGCATAAATCCCCCCATGATTAGACAGTGGTTCAATATTCTCGTTTGTTGCGTGGTTGTATTTTGTTGTGTGTTATAAAATTTACTCAATTTTCAGTTAGTTAATATGTTTTGTTTTGTATTGTGTAGAAAGGTCATTTTGAGAAAGTGGTTGTATTTTCATGTGTTGGAAAACGTGCTCCATTTTTTCAAAGTTATGTTTTTTACAGTATAAAATGCGCCACTGCGTGGGAGTGGTTACATTGTATTTTGTGTTGTATAATTTTCTCCATTTATTAATTAATTGGTGTATTTTGTTTTTAATTGTATAGAATACGTCGTAAAAAAAGTGGTTGTATTTTTTCTCTGTTAAATAAATTGCTCAATTTTTTATTCAGCTGGCGTAGTTTGTTTTATATTTTATAGAATATGCCACTGTAAATAAGTGGTTGTATTTTGTTTGGTGTTGGAAATTTGCCCCAGTTGAAATTAGTTGCTTTGTTTTGTTTGAATGCGCCACTGTGAGAAAGTGCCGTCTTCTGTTCGTGTGTTAATAAAACAGCTTCTGAGGCAATGTTTTCCGTATTGTTCTGAGTTGTCGAGGAGCGTAACCGCCGTGTATTAAGAAGTAATATGTTTTCGTCCTTTACTGTATAAACAACATTATTGTCAATTACTGGTCGTCAACTGTCATGTCTTGCAAAAGCTTGTTGCTTTTACTGGCAGTGGTTGTGTTTTGGTAACTGTTGCATTGACATCTTATTGGTCAAATGGTTATTGTTGTATTTTGGCAGGATTGCATGAGACACTCTACTGTCAGGTAATGGTTGCTTTTTGTCATATATCTGTTTGGCTTTTGAATTGTCACACAGCGGTTGTACACTGCCTGCTGGCAGAAAAGCCAGACAGTTATTAAACTGTCTTTTTATGTATTGCCCGAAGGCTCCTGTTAGACCAACAATGGTTGTACTTCTGATGTACATCATTATTTGCTTCACATTTGGTATCATTTCCTTTTTGACTACATTGGAAAATCTAACCAAGCAAATGCGTTTTTAAACATCAAAACAATAAAAAGTTAGTTAAAATTAGTCTCTTACTCGAACTCTTATTGCAATAATAACCAATAGAATCATTCACAACTGTATTCGTACGACCATATTTAATAACCACGGAAGCACCAAGGTGGGACTCGCTACAGTTGGTTCCACCATTGGTGTTAGCCACTGTTAGTTTTGTAAGCTTCACACTTATCATTATCATATATATATATATATATATATATATATATATATATATACCATTTCGATCATTTTTATTATTGCCTACAATGTAAACTAAAACAAATTTTATTCTAAAATTAAAGTTTATAGTTCATTACCACTGAAACTTTTACAAATGAAAGATATTGTACGGTTTTAATATAGTTTTATTCAATAAAAAACGTCATCTAGCAGACAGATGACATGGGTAGGGTTTAGACCCCTTTGGTTCAACGCATACCCATTCAAAACAAATTCCAATAAGAGAGACTGCATTATCATTTTTGATCGTAATTTAATGCAGCTCCCAACTTCCAAACTGTATACCTGAAGGTATAATGTCCAGCTTGAATTTAGAATGGTTTTTATTGTAAAGCTTTATGAGCAAATTTTTTCCCCACAAATAAATTGTCAGCTTTTTAAATCTTTTGGTGCCATTTTGAAAGAATTAATTGTTGTGAATACCTTGGATTGATTCTGTTATAGCATGTCACTACTTTACTTGTATTAGACCCAAGAACCCTGTGTGTAAAATTAAAGCAGTTTTGGTATCAAATTAAAATTAAGTTCTCGACTGCTTGATACTTGATTCCACCCAAACTTCGCCCCTACCTTGCTTTATGCACTGTTCTCTAAGTGGATGTTGCTTTAAACGTCTTAGATTGGTCATAGTAAGGTACACTACGGAGTTAATAGCCATCAAACTTGCGTATTATAATCCATAATTGGTATAGAAAGAGCTCGGGCTGTAGATAAGACTAAAATGCCCCAAAAAAATCCGCTCGACGACGTTTCGTGATCCTTGATATTGTCTCAAAGACCAGCAGCTGTAGCTAAAAAGCCTTAAACAATACAGGTATCAAATATCAGGGGAAAATATTGGCGTAGAGTATCAAATTTTACACTGTTTACACTGATATCGAAACAGTTTGGGCCTTTGGATATCCCAACTTAACATGCTTTTATAACGTCTCCATCTTTTACCTTTTTCACCAACTCCCTACACATACATGCGCATGCTTGCACAATATCTTATTTTCTTACCTCGTAACATTAAACTAACTCATCTGCACCTCCACTACTTTTTATAATGGTCGACAGCAACCCCCGAAGTCCTCTATACCCTCGAAAAAACTATTCTTCCTCGCCATAATCATCATCTCAATAATTAATATTTGTCACCCAAATCAGCACCTATGTATGTACCTCACTTCTGCGTATCTTTCTGACGTTTCCTCTCGCCATCTGAGAGAGGCATTGATATGCGACATTTTATGCGTAACTGTCACTGTGGTAAAACAGACTGGGTGAAGAAATGGCAATTGAGGATAGATGATAAAGGCAGCACAAATTCAGCAAGATTTTGACATTTTTATGTAAGAATGGTTGTTACCTTCTGATCCGATTGGTTCTTTCCAGTGATTTAGCCGTGTTATAGTCAACTTTTAATATCTTTGTTGAACAGGGTAAAAGCTATTTAGCTGTGCATTTTCAAATGTTGTGCAACCGTAATCAAAACCTCTTTAATTAATGCAAAATGATAAAAAATAAGACTTCCGTATCGCTATAAATACATTTAGTGCTTAGAATAAAAATAAATATCATAGTAGAATAAAGTAAATAAAAGTTAGCATGTGACAGTTGAAACTACCCAGAAAGTGTAAATTGGTCAATATATAAACTTCAAGACATCACCAAGTTCGGCAATAATGATAATTCAGTAACATTTATGAACAATATTACAATATGTGTGCACCGAACTCGATTCGAGCCAGCACCAATGGCTATTAGGCTACATACTATCACCTGAGCTATCGTCGCTCACTCTTAACGTCAGCGCCGATTTTCCCCCGGTTCCCATCCTTAGACATTACATCCCAATCATGCATATAGGATTGAACCTCTCACTCAAAGATGACTTCTTTTCAAAGGTTAGGTGAACCGATTCCAACGCATTGAGGGGAAGTGTGAAATTAATATACTACAGATGGAGAGAAATCCTCTCCATCTCCATTGCACTAATTTAACAATAATACAATGATGAACATCAGATCTGACCTTAAAAGCAGTCCAGAGAAAGTCATTGCAAGTATTGTTAATGTGAAATAATCTCCGCAGGCTAGGTTCATTCCAAGAATAAAAGAATACAGATCAATTAAGTCACTCTTTTTACAGTAACCCAGAAAAACAGACCCTGTATTTATTTGCTAAGCTAGTATAGAAAGAGATGTGGAAGGGTGCCATGGAATATCGCAGTGATCTTAATTTTTGGGGGGAATACTGGAAGTGTCAAACACGAGAAATTTACTACATACAGGTACAGGCTGCTATCGTAGAAACAACTACGAGTCATAGGGTAAATTTTGAAACGGTGGCAGCTGTCAATGTAGAGGAACACATGACTTATCAAAGAGCGTAGTGTCTACTTGCAATGAAATAGGGTAAAACATGAAATTTCAGCTCCTGACCCTACCCATAAACTCACTTACACAAACACATTTTTACTTATTTAGCAGCTGATAACAGATGTATTGTAAATATATAATATGAAAAATGTGAGAATCAATGGTAGTAAAAGATTATACAATCATCTTAATTAAGTTACACGTGTATATATATATATATATATATATATATATTTATATATATATATATTGTGCATTAAACTAAAATAGTGGCAAGAAAATTTTGGTAAATCATGCAGTGTCTAGTGGGATAAGTAATATGAAATTTCTTGAAAACACATGATGGCAGAAATTAATTTCTAGCTTAAAGACTCGATAGTGCAACTAACTTGGCATAACTGAACATTAAAAGGTCCTCTTTGTGGACCAACCTTTACTTTTGCAATTACGAATACCATAGCTTGAGCACTCTGTGACGAACATGCCTCACTCGAGAATATTTCTTTAAGAACAACCAGATTCAGCCTATGTTTATTTTACAGTATAGTCATTTTGTGTTCTTTCACGATACTACTTCGTGGTATACTGCAGTGAAATATTGCAAAGCTACACTGATAGCTTACTGTCCTGTCTTCATACTTTTTCAATTTTAATTCATTTCGTTCTTAAAAAGCCCCAAGCAGTATTACTTTTTCATAGTTCTTGAGCTGATGCTTCTTTGGTATTCGTTAGTCGTATATTTCCAGTGGACTTCTCCAGTTCCATCAGCTGAACTTCATCTCATCAACAATGAGTCCCATGGTCTTGTTGGCACCAATCACCACTATTTTTAGTCTGAGTTGAGTTCATTTTCAAACCTTTTCCTTTCCTTTTATGCTGTTTTAGCAAGCTCCCATGCAGCTATTTCACACATGCCGCTGCTATAACCAGATCATCCCCTTACACGAACTCCACGGTACTCCTGTTCTACACCTTTAATTAATTGAATTTGGACCTACAACAAACAGGAATGGGCTACACGATGTAATCCAATATCGATCTTTAAAGGCACCTTCCGTTTATTTGCTGTTCTGCTTATTACCTTGCTGTTCTCATACGTTGCTTTTAATATCCTGATCAAACTCTTTGGTACATTTTGCTTCTTCAGTTATTAGTACACCGGCTTTCTTTTCTCTCAATAAAAAGCTTTCTTCGGCTTCAAGAAGGGAGAGTAAAGGTATCTTCGCTTCCCTCTTGACATTTCCTGTTCATGCTTCGCTAAAGAACCTACAACTATTTTTCCATTTCCAGGTAAGAATCCGAATCGTCTCTCCTTTATGAGAAGTCTCTTCCTTCATCCTTTTTCTAAGATCCACTTCAGGTTTGCCGGCAAATGCTCTACCAACTTATTACCTTTGTATTTTCAGTATAGAATGGCACATTTTACTGTGCTCCCATTTTGATGGTATTCTTGCTTTCTTAGTATGGCCTTGAGAAAACCACAACATTTTGTTGTCTAAACTATTCAAGAACGTAATGAGCTGGACACGTAATCCAGGCATCCATTAGCGTTGCCCTTAATTCTCTCCACTGTCTTTTTCACGTCTTTATGATTAAATACTCTTTTAAGCACTTTACAGCTATTATTTTGGTCAAGATGATTATAATTTTTGTGCTTGATGGTGTTCCGAAGCACATTGTTTATCGTGTTTTAATTCCCCTTTCTTCTGTGAAAATACCTCTTGTTTTTTATCATAGTCGTTTCTCCAACACCCTTTCTGATTGTTGTTTGTTGCTCCACTACTCTACGGAGCTCCTTCCTCTTCCTTAGTCCCCACGTTTTTTCTCTGGATCCCATGTGGCCTCAGCTACTGTTCTCTTGGCCTTTATCTTCAGTAAGCTATACGAGTTCCTTTTCGTAGTGTTCTAGGATATTTTACGTTTCCTTATAATCAAATTTCTTAGCTTTAGTGGAGCACACATTTCCATTCCACCAACAAGTTTCCCTTTCCTCTTATTTTATGGTCTGTCCTCTGCCATGATCCTCTTTAGATTTTTCCCCAATTTGCTTTTGTTAATAGACCCTTAACAGTAAAACAATTATTGACTCTTACAATACATATTTTTGTTTTTTTCCTTTCTTCAGCTTCCATGTTTAAATACTTTTCCTCAAAAAACTAGCTGTTTTCTACTGTTCTCCTTTCTACTTTGGAATTTATGCGGAAGAGGCAATATTGAATGACTGATGTTTCCGTCGATAGTACCTTATATTTCGTTTTTTATATCTCCTGCTAAACAAATATTTCCTCCCCCCCCCCCCGCACTCTGTAGTAACCATTCAAAATCTCCATAGAAATTGTCTTTCTCTTCACCGAAGGACTCAGTTTACAGGGCATAAACAGGGATGATATCGTAGACCTAGACTGCTTTGAAAAATTTCAGTTGAATCAGTTTGTCTCTAGCTCTTTTACTTTCATAACTTTTGATTTTAGATCTGTGTTTGATACATTCCCTAACTCATTTTGAGTCCTTATCTTACTCTTGTAAATGATACTTCATCCATTTCTCAATTCCTCTTCCCTTTTCACAATCCACTTCGTTTTCCAAAAGCTATGCTAAAAGATCTGGTTTCAGACCTTTCAACCAGCTCCAAACCTTTTTCTGTCACAGTCCCAACATTCCAGCAGGCAAGTTTTGAACTCTTTACGCTTTTCTCCCGGTAGTCTTAACCATGTCTCTCGCCTACCTTTCGTAACGACAAGGAAATGTTAAGGTAATTCGCTTCAAGGGGGTACTCTAGAAATACCTAGTCTCTTATTTACCTTACAAATAATAAAAAATGTAGACCTTTTGGCAATTTCTTTGCAGCTTGATATTTTTCATGACATCATGCTTTTCGTTACCCCTTTCTTAATCCTTCTCGGACTGTTACTAGCCATTTACTCTCACGTCTAATACACTCCAGCTACCATTAATAAAGTATTAACTTCTCTTGCAAACCTTCCTCTGAAGAAAAAAGGCCTCGATTTCAGTTACAAGGTCTTGTACAATTGTCTAGGGTAAGAGACCTGTTAGTCTTTACCAGCAGTCACCGCAGCTGGGTAGGACCAGCCATTGGTAGTAAGTTGCTATTCAAGACTAATTGGAATGTGTGTTGATTTCAAGCACACAATTGCCATACACTGACCAAGGAGTTCAGCAAATGTGATACAATACAGAATAATAGTGTAGTACAGCATAATTTATTAAGGTACCGCTTCACATTGCAACAAAATAGAATAGCATGGATAGTGAAATAAAGTACAAACGGTAAGACTTTAAGCCATAAAAGAGCATGAAATTCTACTACGAAACCTTGATTGCTCGTATACTGCGACATTCCTGAGGGCGCAAGATCTAAAGATGAACTGCACAACTCATGCTAAAAATGTACTTTTACATTCCTGCATTGTCTTTATCTTCTACACAGAGGTAATCTTTTAAGAAGTAAGTACCAAAAGTCGCGATTACGTTATGACAATATTTTCGCCAGACTCCAAGAAATAAAACATTTTAGATGATCTTTTCATAGGGCTTTGTTTGATCCTCTAAGGATTTAGTGACATGACATTTCCAGAAGACGGTTAGAATATTTAAACCTCAAACTCATCGATAATCCCTGTAATTAAAGTTCCATTGCCGAAAACCTGGTCACAGACATCCAGCAGCAGCTCGTATTACGGGCTTCAGAAGCAATCTGATTCAGAAATTTCTGAAATAGGGAAGGACGTTATTGAGAAGTTTGTCAACAAAATTGTCTAGAATTTACAAAAATGCACCGGAGAATATAATGTTAAAGTTTTTCTCTTATTTTTCTGTCCACATCAACAGTTGGCACTTTTCCAAATTATGCTTTGCAGTCAGAAAAAAATCCTGTGAACAACTTTTCAGGAAGGGCAAAAACTTGGTCCCAAAAGACCAGGCTGTATCTACGAGTTTATTGGCCAAAGGATTTGTATGTCCTTATTATTCAAACAATAAATCGTTTCCTGTGGGTATGTAGCCAGGAAAACTCCTCACCAGGAGTCAAAGAAATTTAAAGGGTTGATTAAAATCTATGACTCAAGAATTAGTTTTTTAGCAATAGTCCAAAATATGGCTTGAAGCCACTAACTTTAAGAAGCTTTAAAGAAAGAATTAAGGACGGAATAACTCAGGTCGTAAGAAGTAGAAAAGTAAGAACAAAGTTCAAGAGTGAATTTTCTGTCGTGATAAGGATAGAAAAAAATACTTATTTATTTTTATTTCTAGGTCTAATAGGCACGAAAAATAAATAACATAATAAATAATGAAACAAAAATTAGAATTTCAACATTTTTACGGCAATTACCAAATATTTCTAAATATTTCCATGTATTTTTCTATGTCTCAATAAACATAATAAATTTAATCTTTAATACAGAAAATACACTTCACTGCAGCAAGAGAAAGGAATCCGATCCTCTTTAGACAAAAGCAAGGATAAGTTAATTCTAAAATCCACTCCGTTTGTTGTCTTGGAGAAAACGTTTTATTTGTTTGTAGTTAGACTGGACCTTTTCGAAGATCTATTCATCAGTGCTACAACCAGTATTACTATATGGCCTAGAAGTCGTACCTTTAAAAAGGGCGGAGGAGAGAATGTTAGAAGCGAAGGAGATGAGAATGTTAAGGTGGCTTTCCGGAATTTCCATGCACGAACACAGGACGAATGAAGACATAAGAAGATTTTTGAAGGTACGAAAAATAACAGAGAAACCAAGAGAACCAAGGCTAAGATGGTATAAGCATGTAATGAGGAAAGAAAATGACAATATTTTGAAGGCAGTATGGCAAGCACCAGTGACAGAAAGGAGTAAAGGACGACAAAAGCTTAGACTGAGAGACGTCATAGAACGAGACATAAGAGAAGTGGGAGCGAGAGAAGGAGAATGGGAAGATCGAGTCAAGTGGAGAAAAATTTGTCCAGCGGCCAACCTGACAGACGTCGGATGAAGGCCGAAGGAGAAGAAAAAGAAGACTGGACTTCTTCGAGGGATCTCATGTAACAAAGGTCTTCAAAATGTACTCTACTTTCAGCTGCACTACTTTAGCAAGGCAGGGAGAAGATTTTGACGCTTTGGTAACCCAGGATATCTAGGATATGCGGGTTCAACTTGGACCTGAGGGAATGGACAACCCTGCCTTGCACAGTCCCCGGGCCACCCTTTGGCAAGGTGTAGCACCCGGTGAGCCACCCCTCCTAGGGTTACGGAGCCTTCATTCTGTCGGCCCGTCCTGCCTGAGTGGGGACGGCGCTTTCTTGGGCGTATGAACTCTATTGCTGAAGTCACCGGCCAAGGTAAGCCAATCACTGCCTTGTGAGCAGGTTCTTTGAGCAAAGGCTAGATACACCGCCGATAACTGTGGTTGGCGACAGGAAGGGAATCCGGCTGTAGAAATTTGCCAAATCTTTATGAGCGAATGGCACCAAAAAACAACTTCATACCGGATCGGTCGCGGTCCGGGTCAACAACGACCGCCTTTGCCTTGGGGAACCAGCAGGGCAATGGAAACTATGCTACTGGTCAAGCACGAAGACGAAGAGGAGGAAAGAAGGTTGCAGTAAGACGAGCCAGAAAAGGGAAACAGAGAAAAGAACTGACCATCAAGATGGGGGGTCTCTGAATGTGGGGAGTCTGACAGGAAGAGCACGGGAAGTGGCAGATATGATGGAGCGAAGGAGGATGAAGGTTCTGTGTGTGCAAGAGACAAAAAGTACTACCATGGCTGCAGCACTGCAAAAAATGGGGTAGGCATTATCTTGGAAAGAAGTCTGGTACCGGGAGTTGTAGAAGTGGAAAGGATATCAGCCATGAGGTTGGAAGTAAATGGAGAGCACTTTGGGGTGGTAAGTGCTTATGCGCCACAGGCAGGATGTGAAGAAGCAGAGAAGGAAGATTTCTGGAGGAGTTTTGACGAAGTGATAGCCAAACGTCCAGGACAAGACCGGCTGTTCATTGGAGGAGACTTAAATGGGCATGTCTGTGAAGGAAATGCAGGGGACGAAAGAGTGATACGCAGATTTGGTTATGGAAGAAGAAACCGAGCAGGAGACACCATCATAGACATGGCAACGAGGTTCGATCTTGCAATTGCTCATACATTCTTCAAGAAAGCAGACCAACATAGAGCAACATATTGCAGTGGGAACACAATCACCCAGATTGATTACATCCTTTGCCGCAGGAGACATTTGAAGGAAGTAATGGATTGCAAAGTAGTACCTGGAGAGTGTGTAACAACCCAACATAGACCCGTGGTGTTTACCCTGAAGCTGAGGGTGGGGCCAAAGAAGACAAGAAAGAAGCAGGCAAGAATAAGGCAGTGGAAACTGCAGGACAAGGAGCTGGCAGCCAGATTCCTAGCTGAATTGCAAAGCGAGGTGGGAGAGGAATTGCCTGTCCACTGGGAAGAAACAGCAGGAGACATTCGGGGTGCAGCAGAAGCAGTGTTTGGGAGGAGTACAGGAAGGCAGAAAAAGGACAAGGAAACTTGGTGGTGGTCCGAGGAAGTTCAGAACGCTGTGCAGAGGAAAAAGAAACTAAACAAAGCTTGGCACAAGGAGCAGAGTGACAGAAGGAGAGATCAGTACCTGACAGCAAACCGGGAGGTAAAAGCAGCAGTTGCAAGAGCTAAGCAAGACGTGTTTGAGGAAATGTACAGTCACCTAGACACTGTAGAAGGGCAAAAGAGGATCTATGGCACAGCGAAGCAGATGGACAAAGCGTCCAGGGATGTCCAACAGGTCAAGATGATGAAGGACGATAATGGCCGAGTTTTAAGTGATGAAGACACAATCTTGAGCAGATGGAAAAGTTACTTTGAAACGTTGATGAATGAGGAGAACCCTAGGGAAGGTAGAGCGCAAGTAGGACAAGACCAAGAGGAAGGTGTACCAAGAATAAGCAGTGGGGAGGTGAAAAAAGCACTAAGTAAAACGAAGAAGTAAAGCAGTGGGACCGGATGAGATACTAATTGAGGTTTGGAAAGTTCTGGGGGAGGAAGGGGTGGAGTTCCTTGTGTCGCTGTTCAACAGCATCTTAGCGACAGGGAAAATGCCAGACGAATGGAGGAAAAGCACACTTGTACCCATATTCAAGAGCAAGGGAGATGTACATGAATGCTTAAATTACTGAGACATCAAGCTCCTGAGTCACACAATGAAGCTTTGGGGAAGGGTGATTGATGGGAGGATCAGGAATGAAATACGGATAAGCGAGCAGCAGTTTGGATTCATGCCAAGTAGAAGCACAGTGGACCCCATAGTTGCTTTGAGAACTGTAGCAGAGAAGTACAGAGAAGGATAGGAGGAGCTGCATTGTATCTTCATCGACTTGGAAAAGGCCTATGACAGAGTGCCAAGAGAAGAACTTTGGTACTGCCTTAGGAGCAAGGGAGTAAGCGAGAAGGACGTGACAGCATTACAGGATATGTACACAGACTCGGAGACTGTGGTGCATTGTGCTGTGGGGACGACAGAGCCATTCAAGGTCAAAGTGGGACTGCACCAAGGGTCTGCACTGAGTCCTCTGCTGTTTGCCATAGTCATGGACGAGCCGACCGACGACGTGAGAAGGAACTGCCCGTACAACATGATGTTCACTGATGATGTGGTGCTTGTAAATGAGGAAAAGGTGGCTGTGGACAGAGTGCTGGAGCGCTGGAGGGACCAATTGGAAAGGAGGGGGTTGAAGATAAGCAGATCAAAGACAGAGTATTTGTGCGTGAACAAGAAAGCTGACCGACCACCAATCAAGATCGATGGCGTGGATGTCCCTGAGGTTGAGGAGGTTAAGTATCTTGGCTCCACAATTCAGAGCGATGGAGGAAGTGAAAAAGAGGTGAAGAAGCGTATTCAGGCTGGGTGGAATAACTGGAGGAAGGCGACTGGTGTGCTGTGCAACAAGTATGTGCCAAAGAAGTTGAAGGGCAAGATGTATTAGACCATGGTCAGGCCAGCAATGCTGTATGGAATGGAAACAGTGCAGCTAACCAAGAGTCAAGAAAGTCAGTTTGATGTAGCAGAGATGCGAATGCTACGATGGGCATCGTGAGTGACGAAAATGGACAGGGTTAGAAATGAAGAGATCAGGAAAGGGGTTGGTGTTGGGGACGTTTCAGTGAAGTTACAAGAGGCCCGCCTGAGGTGGTTTGGACACATTGAACGGAGAGATGAGGAGTACGTGGGAAAGAAATGTTTGCAAATGAACCTCCCGCGACGACGAAGAAGAGGACGACCGAAGCGTAGATGGACCGATAACATCAAGAACGATATGGCAGCAAGAGGCTTGACAAAGGAGGTGGCACAGGATCGAATAAGATAGAAAAAAAGCATTCGCTCCGACGACCCCTGATGGGAAAAGTCGACTGAAAAAGAAGAAAAAAGAAAGGTAACCCAGGATATCTATAGATCCTGCTAGTAATATGTTAGCGTGGGTTAGTCTCCCTACCACAGGGATTTTTTAGCTGAGACGATTGGCTAAAAAGCAAATAAAAATTATCTCCCTTGGCAACCAACGAAGAAATAAGACTTCTGGATCCGGGCCAAACTTAAGCATTAGGCAATGTGTTTCTGGATTATGCATGATTTTATTAAGGCCAAGAATACCAAAAAAGCAGTTGTAAGTGTCGAAAAATCTCGGCATTCTTCTAAAAGTCAGAGGGTGAAAAGGATTGAAACGCTGACAGAGTATATGGTGAGTTAAAAAATCAATTTTATAACAGGCATCAGGAAAAAAAGTTACGTGCAGTGTACACAATCGAACCAAGTGAGTTCAAGTACCTTCGAGATAAGATTCAAGATAATGGCGCCTGAGAGTGGGGTGTGAAAACAAGATTTTGAGTGTCAAAATGAGTAAACAGTTCTTTCTAGCATGTAATATAAAGTTACATATTTTTATTTCTTGCACTGCTGCAACCACATCATTCCCGAACAACAACTCCACAGTACTCGTACTCTTGTTCTATGCCTTTGATTAATTGAATCTGGATCCACAACAAAAAGGAACGGGCTACGAGATGTAATCCAATATCGATCTTTAAAGGCGCCTTCCGTTTATTTGCTATTCTGTACTGCCTTGCTGTTTTCCTGGGTTGCTTTTAATACCCTGATCAAACTCTTTGGTACATTTCGCTTCTTCAGTTTTGAGTGTCAAAATTAGTAAACAGTTTTCTCTGTCATGTAATAGAAAGTTACAAAAGTTTAAAGAAAAAGGTCAATATCCTTTATTTAGAGCTTTGATGCTGCAGAGAGCTAAAAAACTGGTGGGTTGAGGTGAAAATAGGATGCTTTCTTAAACCAAAGTTTTTTACTGTGGAAACGAAAGACCACTGGGCTTATTACAACAGTGACCGACATAAAGAACCCTTGCACAGAAGGCAAGAAATGCTTGTCTGACAGGGTATTAGCATGTTCAGATGGGTAAAAGCAATGCAGGGAAGGAAAATACCTTAAGGCCAACCTCATAATGGAGAAAGGTGCACAAGGAAAAGAAGTTATTTGTTTTAAATTTAGCCGGGATTCTGTTATCAAAAAATTGGTTGGTTGGTTTTTGCAGATGTGTCTGCTAACACAAAAAGTGTCATAAACCACAAAATTCTGCACAACAGTTAATGGCAAGTTTTATTTTTTGTGTTTTGATTGATATCACTCGGAATAAAACACAGTTCAATAGCAAAGCACGAAACACGACCTAATAAGTATTGACTTTGGATTTCCGTTCATTCTGGTTTGCTTTAATGAATTGGTTTTAGTTATTGTTCTCTGTTAAAATTAACTGCAAGTATGTTTGGTTTCATAACTGACCTCTGCACGTTTCTCTATTAAATCAAGATAAAATAATGCTCACAAATCAAAAACAAAAGCTTTTGGAAGTCATAATATACTGCTATGCTATTTCTATCCTCAATCCTCAAAATGTCACGCACAGACATGCGCTTCGTGTCTTGCAGTGTCACGTTTTTATTTCAATAAACATTGTTTCAATATAAATAGAATGGAGATTTTCCCTGTTGCTATTAACGCTATGAACCCATACTAAGAAAAAGTTGATGTTACTAAGTTGGGTTTCAATTTCGGGTTAACTAACTGTGCTAAGTAAAGGTCTTTCTATATTAATCTCACATTGATTTCAGTTCACTTGAATTATAAGGTTAGACAATACGATTTTGAAAACACGTTTTCCAAATACCATGTCTCAGGTTGAATTACTCCACGCCCTCTGTAAGATATCATGAGATCGGTTTTACATCTTCTGTCAATATCGACGTTGAGAATTTGCCGTTAAAACCAGACGAACTTAACACGTAAAGAAGGATAAAAAGTTAAATCAAAAGGAAAAATATCATCTGCTAAAATAAACTCAAGTGGAACTCGAAGGAACTGAATTACGAGAAGAAGAGAGAGGGGAAAGAGAGAGGGGAAAGAGAGGAGGGAAAGAGAGAAAAGGTTAGAAAAGGGGGGAAGAAAGAGAGAGTGAGGAAGAGAGAGAAGGCGGGAGGGAGGAGCGAAGAAAGAAAGAAAGAAAGAGAGAGAGAGAGAGAGAGAGAGAGAGAGAGAGGTGGGGGGGGGGGGGAGAGAAAGAGAGAGAGAATAACAAAATAACACAGGTCTATTTTTGAAACTTTTCAAGACAAATGATTCTTTTGCTTTATGTTGTTAAATAGTTCTCTTCGTGTGACTTGTACAACAGACAGTACACTCAATCCAACACCTACTTTGTCAATAAAAAGTAAAAAAATCACCCATG
Source organism: Morbakka virulenta (assembly GCA_003991215.1). NCBI lineage: Eukaryota > Metazoa > Cnidaria > Cubozoa > Carybdeida > Carukiidae > Morbakka > Morbakka virulenta. The sequence continues at coordinate 803,231 of RDPX01000034.1, forward strand.
ATCCATTATTACTGAAAAAAGCCAAACTTGTATGTAACATGATTCTGCACGTATGTAAAATCAATAAAAATGCATTTAAAAAGTGAGAAGACAGTTTGGGTAGAATCATAATTTTCTTAATACAAGAAGAAGAAACTTGGTGCTTTCCCCCTTGTAATTCATTTTAATCATGATGCCATGTTGTTATTTTTTCACTTGGTTGTAAAACTTTGACTGCCGCGTCGTTCATATACATTCGCCATATTTGTTTATGTTTTATTTTAATTTGGGGATATATTATTAATAACATTATTATGGGACCGTGACAATCGGTGACAATCCATACGGACAGCTGAACTGCACAACGTTAGTTCGAGCGGGAAAACGTGTCCAAGAAGACTTATTCTGTGTTCTAATAATTTGTTGTATTTTCCCTTGTGTTATTATCCTCCGTGTTCTAATAATTTGTTGTATTTTCCCTTGTGTTATTATCCTCCGTGTTCTAATAATTTGTTGTATTTTCCCTTGTGTTATTATCCTCCGTGTTCTAATAATTTGTTGTATTTTCCCTTGTGTTATTATCCTCCGTTATGGCCAGAGATCTAAGTTTAACATTGTTGAATGGTTGTTAGTGAATGTTTCATTTATTTTGTATTTTAAAGGATGGTAAAGTCAATTTTTCGTTTAATACCTGAAGTAGAAATACCTAAGAAAAATANGTGTTCTAATAATTTGTTGTATTTTCCCTTGTGTTATTATCCTCCGTGTTCTAATAATTTGTTGTATTTTCCCTTGTGTTATTATCCTCCGTGTTCTAATAATTTGTTGTATTTTCCCTTGTGTTATTATCCTCCGTGTTCTAATAATTTGTTGTATTTTCCCTTGTGTTATTATCCTCCGTTATGGTCAGAGATCTAAGTTTAACATTGTTGAATGGTTGTTAGTGAATGTTTCATTTATTTTGTATTTTAAAGGATGGTAAAGTCAATTTTTCGTTTAATACCTGAAGTAGAAATACCTAAGAAAAATAAAGGAAGTGAATTGTTCAAAAGAAGGATGAATATCTGCTGATGTAGCTGTGCGAAAGAAGACATCTTTTTTACTTTATGCCTTATCATTTTGGCAAGGTTTTTGGAACTTTACAAAAGAAAAGGCCATTGGTTGGCGCCAGGAAGGGCATCCGGCCAAGAAACCCCTCACATGCCAAATACAAGCCCCTATGAAGGGTACCGTCTGAGCCCCAGTTACCGGGGAAAATGACGTTAAAACTAGAAAATGTTTGCAAGACATTACCACAAGAATTAAGAGAAGGCTGTACGCACATATCTATTTCTAAATGTTGCATCCATTTTGTATTTCAAGGAGAGCAAGAACTGGAAAATAATTAGCAAGAGGAAGAAACTGGATAAAAATAAATAAATAAATAACGGCATCTACAGAGATAAGCGTGTTTTTAGATTACCAAAAAAAAGACCCATACTGAAGGAAAGATATAAAAGCAAGTTAAGAAATGAAAAAAAAGTACATGGAAGAGAAGGTGCACCAGAAGCGTTATTTATACCAACTCGACATTTCCTCGAAAATTAAAAAGAACGGTAAATAGAGAAAAAATTGATGTTGAGAAAGTACATTGAACTGCACTGAAATTACTCGAATGATTTAAGATAATGAATTTACTAATTAGCAAAGACCTTACCAATAACAGCATAACAGTTAAAAAAGAAAAAAGTGAGATTTCGCAACCAGTTTTAAATTTATGTATACTGTTCTAATTGATTTATTTGAACAGATGACAACATTTAAATAAAAATATACTATGTAGTGCGATGCGCGCCGAATAAAATTAAGCACCCAAGGAATATCACTTTTTTCACTTTTGATTTAGATCTTCAAAACACTTTGTGTTTAAAAAACATCTTTGCAAGTATTTACAAGAATACCACCACCAATATTCTACACTGTCCCAAACTGAACAAAGGATAGACAGAGTTTCTCTTCACTGTGCTTGGATAAATATACTGGAAACCCATTGCTGTTATAGCAGAGATAATCCAAGTTAATTCACAGTAGAAACAAGGTATTATTTCCATTTTGACTCCAATGCCGCTTTGTCCATTTCCAAAGTAACAATATTATTATTGACACCCTTTTCACTGTGAAGCTGAGCTGTTTTCGTGTGGTTAAAGACGCCATAAACCCCTGCGTATAGACTGGAATAGTATTGAAACGACAGTGATGAACTGGAAAATTTTGTTTATTGTCACTGAAAATAGAAATAAACCGTTGAAGAACAGCTCTACAGTATTCATGGACACGTTCGACGACCGAGTTGCATCTAAAATCAACTCACAGATAAAGCTCTGATAGCAAATGGCAGAACACGTAAAACATACCAAGCTGTAAGTTTCTTCATAGGAAAGAATAAGGAATGCCTTTTGTTTAGTCAAACACTTACCCTCAGTCGAATTTACTAAAACCAAAAGTATCAGCTACAGATGACAACCTTCTAGGCAAAAACGTCATCAAGACAACCCCCCTTTCACTAGATTTGTGAGTCTTTACTGTGGATAGAAGTCAAGCTGAGCATTGATGACTCATTGTTTTAATTTTTTTGGTTTTAACGTTATTTTCCCCCAGTAACTGGGGCTCAAACGGTGCCCTTCACTTGGATTTGGCAGTGAGGAATTTCTTGGCCGGATACCCTTCCTGACGCCAACCAATGGATTTTTCTTTTGTGAAGTTCCAAAGTTATCCGCTCGGGGATCGAATCCGGAAGACCCACACTATGTCTCAAAAAAGATAACTAATATTTGAAAAGACAGCAATGAAAAGCCACCCATCACCACCCATCACCACCCAGCGCTTAAAGATGGCAACCCCTCCGTCTATTTTGAAGAAGTGGATAGAATAATCAAGTCATTCTTTCATAGGTATCCCAGCTATCTGTGGTGATTGGGACACATTGTTCCTGCTTTGCAAGATAAGTTATCGTTTTGTTTTAGGCTGAGCTTTGTATACGTGATTGAAATGAGGTGTCTAACGATAGGAACCTGGAAAAAGGATGGAGTACTCAGATACGAGATATACTTGCAAGATGAGCTGGCTAAGAACGAGCGCCTTCTGCTCAAACTATTAAAAAAAGTTCCGAAGTACTGAAACTCATTTTTGGTATAGTGCTACATTTTTGTCTGTAGTTTGACGTCCTTCTGTAATAAACTTGTGGTTTGTTATGGATACGGCTGGCCTTTTGACAAAAGTCCCTCTTGGAAAGTTTCTCAAAATCTAACACTTCTTCCACTATCATTTCTATCACCGTTGTCCTCCCAATAAACGCCCTTTCTCTAGTAAGTCACCCCCACGTTTTTTAGAATCCAAGGTATCGTCAATTTGGAATTTTCAGCCAAGACAATGAACATAGAAGATAGACGGCCACTGTCGCCACCATCGTGAAATTTTTACGGACAATGTTTTGTTCCTCCTTACGGCAGCAACTGTTCCAGCCGTTGTTGCAACTTTAGTTACAATTGGGTGAAATTTAAATACAAGGAATTAAAAATACAAGAAATTTTAAGGCCACCAGTACCTGTAGAATACTTCGTTGTTTGTCAGAAACTATCCTAGTTGCTATGTCACAATGATAAAAGATAAATTATTTTTTAATCATCCTGGGTTAAACTCTTCGCAATAAGTGAGAAAAATGTTGTTGAATCAATGACAATCGGTCAGACTTTAGGTGGATTCAAAAGTGCTTTCTACAAAAAGAGGTAGAGAAACTGGAATTATAAAGAGGTAAAAATACATGGGCGCCATATTGGATTCCAACCAGTTTATGCCTACAATAGCCTGACGATACCTTTTAACCATCTCATTTTGCAGACCATATTTTCACTTCAGAGGCACATTCCTATTGAAGTAAGAGGTTTGATTACAAATAATCGACGAAGGACGTAGCGTCGATAGCATGTGGCCATTCTACCCATAGGCATTGGCTGGATACCACGTCTGTGCGCACATATTTTCCACTTGTCTTTAATTCCAAATCCTCTTCTTTAATGCTCTTTTCACCATTTTATCTCAACGAAGAACCCTTAAAGGTGCTTCAGTTTTACATACAAAGTTGCACTCACAAACTCCATAAGAATAAATCAGGTAACAATATTAAAAATTATCTCTTAGAAAGTACAGCTTTAGCATTCATAGAATATTGATGAAACCAACACTTAAGGGAGGGAAAAAAGTCAAGTTATGATGAAAAACTTTAACACGCTTACAAAACACCTACCATTATGATCATGCACTATATGGCAGGAAACTTGTCTATTTTATTGCTATTCATTAGGAAAGATTTATGAAAGATCTGTTAGGAAGGTCAACGGCGCTGGTGTAAAGCCAGACCGAAAAAAAGTTAGATACAACACCTTTTATCTTTTTCAGACTTTCCAAGCCCTAGAGCGCCTTAAACTAGCCTAAAATCTGATTTATTTAAATTAATTTTCTCTAATTAAAGTAAAAACTAAAACACGTTTTCCCTTTTTCCACCCCAACTGTTTTTCTCAACCATTATTCCATTTGAAATTATAAAACCTGAGAATTTTACTTTTGTCTGAAAACATCCCAGACAAATGGTCACAAAACAATGTAAATTTAAATAAAATAAAACACCTAATTCAGTGGTAAACCATGGAGTGTAAATATAGGAAGTGTGAGCCGTACGTTTTATTGATTTGCTGGGTAAATTAATACTATGTAGTCTACATGTATAATAGGTATACAATATAGGTATACAATGGCTAAAGAAAATTAGCAACACCCTGCTACACGACAAGACCAGATAGGAAACCTTCATCATCAATGGCAGATACAGGAGGTCTCTCGCTGATGAACGAGCCATGAGGGGTGCAGATGCTGGAACTGACCATAACCTTGTGGTCGGCAAAGTGAAGCTTAGGCTTTCAAGACACAAACTCAAGAACACCAGCAGAAGGACAACATTCAACACTGCACTTTTGAAACCAAAAGATATCCACAAGCAGTTCACAGTAGAGTTGAACAACAGGTTTGAAGCACTGGAAGAGAGCATGG
>RDPX01000034.1:822486-855548 GCA_003991215.1 Morbakka virulenta
AAGAAAAGAGAGCAAAAGGCCGACAAAGAATTAATTACATAGGCAGTCTCAATACATCTGTCACAAACAATAGCATGGGCAATGTCGATTTTATAAGAAGTACAGGTAACAGCGAGGTGTGGCGTGCGATGATCGTCGGTGTCTGTAAAGGCGGATCTCCACCAGACGACTTTTGTGACGATCGTCATGAGAATTCGCGACGACACATGCGCAGTAGCAAAGAATAAGCTTTTCTGACGAAACGTCTGACGATTTTGGTTCTGACGAAAAGTTAAAACAGTTTTAACTTTTCGTCGTGCGCTTGACGATCGTCAAAGAATTAGCCAATCAGATTTCAGAAAAAACGCTTGCAGCGATTTCATCAGTTCAGCATGGCCGCCAATAATGAAGGTAGGAGTGATGTGCCGATAATATTTTCTCAATTTCTTGCTGCCGGAGCTGTCTCTGAAGAAAACAGTGAAGCTCAGGACATTCAGACTGCTAGTCTCTGGTCAGGTTCAACGGGCTCTCTAATATTAGTTGTACTCTTCCCAACGTCAGGCTCAACTAATTTTAGCAAAATTTCGTATGTTTCTGGGAACATACGAAAGTACTTGAAGAACATTTCGTGGTCGTGTAGTCGTAAGTCTTGTATCAAAAGCTGAAATTCTCCCTTTCTATTTCTTTCATCGTAGAGCTTTCTTATCCAGAACCGACGTTTCTTTTTTATAATTTCGTTATTCTGCTTAAGCATTTTATGACGCTGATAATAAATAAGTAATTTCCTTCGACGAAGCAGCAAATAGAGAACATATCTTTTATTTACGACAGCCATTACGAAATGTGTTTTTCGTTTACAGAAAACCGCAAAAATATCGTCTAGTAGTGGAGATGCCTGTACGAAATCGTTGATAATTTCGTGAGAAAAATCGTCGCGAATTTTTAAGACGATCGTCACAAAAATTGTCTGGTGGAGATCCGCCATAACAGACCTGACACATGAAGAGAGAGAGAGAGAGAGAGAGAGAGAGAGAGATATGAGGAGCAGTAGCTAACAGGTAAATTGAGCTGACCAATAACCTAGTGCTACTCTACCAAGCACCATTTCTAGACCACGGAGTGGATTAAATCTCCGAATCTCAAAATAAATTCATTTTTGGCGTAAGGAAGGGCACTCACCTCCTCAAAGCTCCTTGTTACTCAAATACGCACCCTAAAATACCACCGTACGAGTCCAAGAACTGAAAGAAGAATGCCTCAAAATTCAGAAAGGAAAAATTTATTTAATTCCTTAGTGCAATAGGACTGTTACATGATTCAGATATGGCAAAGAAGTTCAATAAAATTTCACCTTCCGCATAAAAATTATCTACTCAAAACGGTCGATCATAAAGGCATTACCTTGTGGTATGTATGTATCCATTACAACGAAATAATTAAATTCCTTTACTGTATTTTCCACAAACAAAGCACCCCTTTTGCTAAAATTGCCAACATTTTCTTCAAACTGAAAGTTTTCGTATTTTGTAAACCACTATTATGTATTTTTATCTCCGCTTGAATCTTTGATTTGAATGAAAAATCGGCAGAATAATGGTCAACCAGTTTATTGACTTTATCTATCCATGTTCCAAGCACATCCGATGTTATTATTCTCACAAAGAGCTCTGGTACATGAACCAAACTATCTATGACTATGTAACTTTCTATTGTAAATTGGCTTTTTACTTTGGTAATTAAGTGGTCAAGAAAATATATAAAAACAGTCTGCCTGAAGAACATTCCAGTCTGTAATGTCATCATTTCCCCAAATTCTTTGATGCCAGAATTTTTTTTCCTTTTGCGGAATAAGGCCAACTCTCTCTTCAATATATTTTGCTTTTTCAAAGCAGAAAATGTTCTTGATTGAAATTTTCACGCAATTTTTGTAGAGCATTCTGAACAACTTTTATTTCTCTAGAAGTTTTCATTAAATTCCATTTTAGACCTTGATTAAAAAAAATTACACATTGACAAAGGGTTAAAATGGTGTTTGCAACGACCAGATGGTTGTGGTGGTGTGGTGAATTAAAAATTTGGTTAACTGTAATGAAGGCCTTGTGTAGAGGGATCGGAATTTCATCTCCTGCCAAAGTTGGAAAGTATCATATTGAATGTCTTGATAACTGGTTCCAAACATTAAAAAAGCTATGAATTGATTTTACGTTAGTGAGTCACAGTGTCAAACATAGCATTGAGGAGCCGTGGCTTCACGGTTGTGCAGTTGTGCCGTAACCAATAAGTTCGGGATTCGATTCCCGGAAAAGGCGAAAAAAATTTAGACCTTTACAAAAAAAAGGCTATGGGTTGGTATCAGAAAGGGCATCTGGCCNTCTTGATTGAAATTTTCACGCAATTTTTGTAGAGCATTCTGAACAACTTTTATTTCTCTAGAAGTTTTCATTAAATTCCATTTAGACCTTGATTAAAAAAAAATTACACATTGACAAAGGGTTAAAATGGTGTTTGCAACGACCAGATGGTTGTGGTGGTGTGGTGAATTAAAAATTTGGTTAACTGTAATGAAGGCCTTGTGTAGAGGGATCGGAATTTCATCTCCTGCCAAAGTTGGAAAGTATCATATTGAATGTCTTGATAACTGGTTCCAAACATTAAAAAAGCTATGAATTGATTTTACGTTAGTGAGTCACAGTGTCAAACATAGCATTGAGGAGCCGTGGCTTCACGGTTGTGCAGTTGTGCCGTAACCAATAAGTTCCGGATTCGATTCCCCGAAAAGGCGAAAAAAATTTAGACCTTTACAAAAAAAATGCTATTGGTTGGTATCAGAAAGGGCATCTGACCAAGAAATTCCTCACTGCCAAAACGAAAGTCTCTTTGAAGGGAACCCTCTGCGCCCTAGCTACTGGGGAAAAATGACATTAAAAAAAGATTGTTAGACATAGCATTATGAGCTTTAGTTTAGTGTAATTTAGTGTAACTTTCGAAAAATCTTCTTAAACATGAGTTTTTCAAACATAAATTAAGTTTGTGACAAAAGCAATATTTATATTACAAACGGATACTTTTCTTAGTAATTGCTGATGGTCTAATATACTTACAAACAATATTACCGCCACATCATAATCCTGTCCACGACACATTGGCATGTTAAAGTTTAATGACTTAATTTCTTTCAAAGTGTTTCGGAATATGGCAACCCCTGCCATTCAAATGTCAAAGAGAATAAATGTGACCCTCAGATAGCTAATTTTCCGAAATAAAATATTTTGATAAGTACAGTTGAAGGCGCAGAAAATGATCTGTTTGTCCCAGACCACTTTGCTCCAATATTCCCCAATTTTTCAAGCAGCCTTGTAGTTATAATAGGTAGAATATAGAATAATATAGGTAGAGGAAAATTTATTTTTTATCTGTAAAATACCCATGGGAAGATACAAATGTCACTTCTACTTTAATGAGCATTACATTGCCAGTAATACCAGGAAAAATGGACTTTTGTGTTACTTCTAGGGCTTCTGTAGGATTTCCAGCCTTTCAATCGTCACCATACGAACAAAACTAACTGTTGAACTGACACCAACAAAACTTTTCGATTATTGGAACAACTTGCAGAACATTGCGAGCTTGTCAGATTCTTAAATGTATAATCTTATAAAAACGGTTTTAAATCCCGATAAATTGTACCTATTCACAGAAAGGCCTGAATACAACCAAAATTACAAGTTTAATTTCATTTGTAACAGATTTTTTTATTTGCTACTATTAAAAAAACGGATTTTTCTTGCATTAAATGCTGTTTTGTAATAGCAGAAAGCAGACGTCTTAGCTGAATTTCTTGATTGTTGGTAGGTTTACTTTCTTGTTTTTACACATGGACTCAGGATTTGTTCTACTGATTTTCAACCCTCTCCTTTTTACTTTATCCCTTTAGTTCTCCAGCTTCCTTCCTGCCTCAATCTTTTCTTCATTTATCAATGCCTCATCGGCTGCAAGCTTCATGTTTTATGAACTTTCTCGTCTTACCTTTAGTCACCTTGTCCACTATGATACCAAACAACAGGAGGCTTAGTTACGAGCCTTGATGTAAGCCTACATTAATCTAGTTTTGACTAGTTTTGTTACTCCTACTGAACTTCTGACCACAGTTTTGCATTCTTCGTAGATCTCCTTTATCGCTTTTAAATGGAGCTGGTTAAGTCCATTGCTTCAAAGACAGCACCACACTTACTCTCTGGACACTCTGCTATTTGCCTTTTCTAGATAGATAAAGATACAATGCAATTCTTCCTGTCATTCTCTAAACCTTTCAGTCATTAATCTAAGGGCAAAGATGGAGCCAATTGTGCTTCCATTTGGCATGGAGCCGAATGGGTGATCACTAATCTCTACATTTTGTCTTACCCTCCAATCGGTTTACCCACCACCACCACCACCATCAAAGTTTCATCATATGGCTCAGGAGCTTAATGTCTCGATAGTTGTGGTTATTCTGAGCGTCGCCTTTTTTCAAAAAAAGAACAAGGATTCTCTTTCTCCAGTCGTCTTGGATTTTATCTGTCTGAAGACTGCTTGGAAAAGTGATGTGAAAAACCCAAGCTCGGCTAGAATCTCATCGGATTCAACTTCTTTTTCATTTTTTATTCATTATATCATTGTATACGGAAACCTTTCTGAAGCGTATATTAAGTATAAGCGGTTTTCGAAATTTTGAAAACTTCATTAGATTCGAGCCTATTATATGCTGGAAAAGCAAGAGAAGTTCCATCCTGTTTCATACTGTTCTGGAATCATAAAGAATAGATGACTACCAGGGCTTAATTATTATTGCATTTCCAAAGAAGGAAAGCGTCAGAAGTTTTCAACAAAACCATTTACCTGAACAGTACTTCTTCGTCGTCCATCACCACTTCAGATGGAGAAGTCTGTCTGTTTCACAAAGGCCACCTTCCTCTCCAGACCTCTATAATCGCCATGCTTTCATACTGGGCCTGGCTTAGGCCATGTGAAGCTCCCCCAGGCGTCATGAAGTGGGCAGTGCTGAAGAAGATATGCCACAGTCATACCAATTGAATACTTTTGTAAGTGATGTTGAGCAAGCGTAGACGGGTATATCCTTTTGCGAAAAGACCGATCTCTGAATCAAACACTCACGTGTTTCATACAAAAGTTAGAATGTTAATATTAACGAACGAAGAACCTTAAAGTGACAATTTAAAAAAGTGTTTGGGAAAAATTTTTTACAACAAAGTCATAATCAATGTTAACAAACGTGCTAACTCCGGAGAAATTGAACCAACACAGATCAAACATTTCTTAGATTAAAGTCTTGCACGTAACACAGTAGTCACTAATAAATGGAGTTGATTCTCAATTGGTCGTTTGTTACTTATTTTTTTTATAGACGTTAACAGACATAATCGCCATAAAGAGGATAAAACAGATAACGTCAGTAACAATAAAAAAGAACACAAAACCTTCAATTGACTTCTTCCTTACATCACACAAGCTACACATTGGGGACAACAAACTAATCCAAACTTAAACTTATCAAAAAGAAGCCTGACTAACATATAAATAAAACTTAAGACTATAATGAAGTATTGTTATTTTTATAGGTCATTGAAGAGTATCTTATTGAAACTAGCATAATGGAGTTGATGTAAATTCAAACAGAAAGAGCTTACAAAATGAGGGTATGGCAACTGTTCACATGCATATTCAAGCTCTATAGAAAATCCATGGCCAAACGAAAACGCATAGACAGCTATGAACATACCTGACTATTATTTAACAAAGACTCCTGAAACACCACTCAATAACAACGAATATCACCCTTGACGCTATTTGGCGGGATTTAGAAAAAGCTGTACTCAAGGGCGAAATAAAGCAAGGAGTTATACATACAAAAAAAAAGAGGCTTTTTTTCAACCCCTATTTTATGAATGTCATTCCGACGAGAAGGTGTTTCAATGTTTGTCAAAGAGGTTTGTTTGAAATAATTTAACTGTATTCAGTCAGACGTAAAATTAAAATCCATTAAACTGTGGATGGATGAGTTTGAAAACTAAAATCTTTTAACTCGTCAGTTTCAGATAACACACCATCTTCTTGTTTGTAACACGCTGGTAATATAGGAGGAGTAGAAAATAATATTAATGATGAAACCAATGTGACTTGTATACAAATCAATTTTGAATACAATAGAAAAGGTAAAACTTATTCTATCAAGCCAACTCTGCAAAATTGATTGCGTATTCACACAGATCAGTACCCCAAAGTAAAAAAATCTATAAAGTCTTTCCTTGAACACTATTATAAAAAATCTCATATATATATTGTGTGCGTATGTGTAAGCGGGGTGTTCACCCTTTTTCACAGCAAAATATATAGTATAATTTTCTCTCATACATTTAATTGTTAGTCACAGAGTAATGAACAAAATTTTGTTCCTTGCTAAGTTTAAATATCGTAAACGTTCAAACAAGGTTTGCTATCCTTCTCTATAAGTCAGCATGCACTCTTGTACAGATGGAAACGACGAAAGTCGTCATATTTCATCGGTAGGTTTGATTAGACGGATTTGCAGCCGTCTCATTTTCTTTTTCTATTTCCTTTTATATTCGTTGAAAAACCTATGGTAAGCTCTATTAGGTTGACGAATTTATGTTGAACAAGAACAATGTCAGGTCTTTTGTGGTAGCCTAGTACGCTGTATGGGTATGGAAAGAATGATAGATATAAGTAACATGTTACTTATACATGTTATATAAATGTTTTCCGGCAAGCTCTTTTCTTTTAGATTAAAGCAATTATTATACTATAATGCTAAAATAATAATGAGAATAACAATAATAATAATAATAATAACGATGTAACTGAGGCGCTCACTTCAGGAGAAATATATGGTCTGAAGATGTCTGGCACAATAACCGAGCTTCTTGATTAGGGGAAGTTGAGCAGGAGTTCAGTACGGTCGAGGTGTAAGAGGACATCATGATCATATCAGGAATACTGGTTTAAGGAGATGTCGGGATTACATCCTAATTTCCAGCTCCACTTGCAAGACTACATGTACCAATAAAATGTACCTGAGCGGATGGTCAAAGAAAGAACAGTACTCTTTTGGAAATATACAGACATTTCTGATCTAATTAGACTACAAGATAACATATGACATGATACTGAAATGAATAGAGATGGCTGGGGAGCTAAAACATGATTGCTGTATTGACAGCTGAAGGAACATACCTCGAACAAGTGGACATCAGAAGTGGACTTTTCTGAGGAGATCCTATTATCACTGTTGCCTATTATAAACATGCTACCACTAACCGTAGTAGTACTAAAAAAGATAAAAGCTGTATACAGATTTGTAAAGCCTGTCAACTAACCATTGATTATCTACGATCTTAGATTGTATGGTGCCAACTAAAGTAAACCTGCCTCTCTGGTACAAGTGATAAGAATTTTTTTCAAGATATCATGATGTTGTTTTGCCTAAACATGTGCTGTCCTAGAAACGACAAGAGGAAGAGAGGTTGGCAGTAGAAGAATAGACTTGGCAGAGGATCAGAATATCAGGAAAGTTGGGTGTTGACACCAAAATAACATAAGAGTAAGTGTGGAGAATAAAGCAATTGTGCAGATCCGAACTGAATGGAGAATATATAATTAATGGCATCTACGGATGGACTATGAGTGTAGCACGTTGCAATGCAAGTATTGTGAATTGGACAATAGAAGAATTAGCAGCATGGATAGAAGAACTAGAGAAATCTTGCAAATGAATGGATATTTGCATACCAGAAGTGATGTAACAAGACTGTACCTGCCGAGAAGAGAAGGCAACGGAGAGCTGATCAGTTGTGAGGAGCGTGTAAAAAAGGAGGACACACTCTTGCATGGTCATCTCAGAGATAACACTTCTTCAAGCTGATTTGAAGTATAATGTGTTAGGTGAAATAGAAAATCTCAGGAATACAAACAGGCAAAAGGAAAAATTAGAAACTGGGAAGAAAAAGCCCTGCAAGGAAAGTTTGTGCAACAAATAGCAAATGTAGCTGGCGATTGGTGGAAATAACGTTTTGAAAAAGGAAACAGAAGGTTTGATCCTAACTGCACAAGAACAGGTCCTAAGAAAAACCATGTTCAAGCTCAGCATGGATAAGACTTCCGAGACAGCACATTGTATAGAGGCTCAAATGAAGCTGCATGACATATCAGTGGATACAAGAGGCTTCCCCAGAGAGAGCACAAAAAACACCAGGACAATGTGGCCATGCGGAAACGCTGGGCAATATGAAGAAAGTACTGGATAAAATGCACCACCAAGTAGTATGACCATCACCGTTTGCAGTCGCAGAGAGTGAAAAAGTTTGAATTACCTAGTAAATGACTGTTCACATAGAAATGAAGCTAAATTACAATCGACCGAGAGTGAGAGAGAAAGAGAGAGAGAGAGAGAGAGAGAGAGAGAGAGAGAGAGAGAGAGAGAGAGAGAGAGAGAGAGAGAGAGAACTGTGTTTGAAGTATGTTACTGGAACGATCTTTTTAAAATCGTATCTGGTATCTGCCCTTTTCTAGACCTGACAATGGAAGTAATACTTCTAAAATAAATTGCCGAATTAATAAAAAATTGCTGGCGTTGAATCGTTTCAATAAATTTAGTTTTGTTTTCTTATTCTTGTGATCCTCACTCCCGTTTGACAGTCCTGAATATTTTGCTGCAAAAATATACAGTTAAAATTCATTTCATAGCATGTGAAAAGTAAATCTTTTCAAGGTGTTTTTTTCAAGAGCCAATTCAATGCCTATGTTCTACAATGTCGGACAGAATATACAAATAATTGAAATGTACCAAGGAGAAATCCAGAAAATGCAGGCATATGTCTGCTCGAAATCGACCTATCCGTTTCTGATGATGATGGAAAAATGTTTTGTGTGAATAATTTTTTACACCTCAACCTTCCCCTTAAAGAATAATATCGCTCTGCAACAGTTGATTTTGAGTTTTTCTGTCATTTGTTTTAGAATTTATAGCATATTTTCTATATTTATGAATATCGTCTATAATAGACCAAAGGGTTGCAAATCTCAGTTTCGAACTTATCCTTTCGCCTTCCTATTTAAAGACTGCCATTAAGAGAAGATTTTGAAGGTACAATCGTTTTCTGAGTTATGAGAAACTTAGTGAAACATCATATATAGACAGCTTTTTACCACTCAAAATACCAATGATTTTAATAAACCTGTTGCTTCGTCATAGGACTTGCATTTATGACGAGCAAGACAAGAAAGAAGTAAAGTAGAAAGCTGAAACATCTGAATAACAAAATAATATAACATTCTGCAACAATCGATAGTATTTGTATGTTCCGTATAATTTGTAAATATGTCAATGCGAAATACGCGTGGTACGATGCAAGACAGCGAGGCTACTCACCCGTAATGTTCAGATCTTCTTTACAACAAAATATTATTTTTCAGAGGTTCAACAGTGGAAGGAGTTTTAGTAACATAAATTAACCCTCACTTAAATATGTTTAAACCTGTTATGATGTAGCTTAGGAGAAGGAAGCTAAATAAGAAATCTTTTACCTTTATTTCTTCTAATATTTAATATTTATTTGTAAACGAGCATATAAGAGGTTAAGAAAATAGTACGGGTACGTAATGTTCAAGGTTTATTGTGGGGTAATACAAGTAATTTTGGGTGCAACATTACAAAAAGACTTCCTTTCGCTCTGCATTTTCTTCTGTCGTCTCATTTGGAATTGCTCTATATGTGTAAATGCTCAATATTCACATAATTTAAATTGTTGGTCGCTCTGGAAACTCGAATACATGAATGCCTTTCGTAGGAGATTATTTGCTTGCTGTTGAAACTCAAACTACTGGTGTACCGCATTTCCTCTAAAAAACGGTGCCCTCTGTTAAACGCCACACTCCTTGACAAATATTTGTAAAAAATTCCACCTTCTCATAAACGTCACCTTCTCATAAACACCGCGTCTTGAAAAAGGGCGTTTAGTGGAAAATAGTGTACATGTTCAAAATTTAAATCCACCAAGAAATAGTAAATAATTTTATTGAAGTTTACTTGTCTTCTATCAAATAATTCTTCCACAACTAAAGATAAAAAAATGGATATCGTTTTCTTCACTTCAACAGTTCGTCATGAAGAATGCAAATACCGTCCTCTGTTAAAAGCCTCTCTCAAAAGGTGGATTTCGTAATAAAAGCCGCAGCGTTTATTAGAGGAAATGCGGTATCATAATATGTTTGTAACAACCTTTTCTTAATGGTAGAAGTTTCTCTAAAATTGTCTTACATTAGAACAGCACACTAATCTTTTCCCGTTTTTTATAGTATTGCTATGTTACGTATACAGATGTCACCCCGATAGCCAGGGTACAAAGACCAGTTTTGTTGAATAACTTCTTTCTTTATGTCTTGCAGGAATTGTAAGCTACCGGATGAGATAGATTTTGCTGTATTTTTTATTTAATGTAATTTAGCGCCTTAAAGCTGTAGTTCATACATTCTGGGTGGTAGTTAGGTAAGTATTATTTTTAATAGGAGGAAGGAGGTGTCTTTTTGTATAAAGCTGGCACAGAACTACATTCTTTGCAAATAAAAAGTGCTTGGTATTCTTTCACATGAATCAATCATCAACTTTCTTTGTTATCATTTATTTGAACTTGGTCCAGTCTGAGTCATGCTTTAAGAATATTAAAGAAATCTGCTGGTCATCCAGAATAACCAGCTTAGTCTTGTTTGCTTCAAAATTTACAGGATAACGTTTTTGTTCTTCAACACATAATATACTCCCTGAGCGGCTTGTGGCTAGACAGCAGCCATTTGTTGAAGAATTGAATGTTCATTCCCTTTTTTCTTTTGTTGAAAACATCGTTATTAGTAAAGGCTATTTTTTATCCTTTATTCCGAAAATTTGCCTTTTTCTTTACAGTTTAACTGGGCTATTAAGGCTTATGTTAGATGTGGTTGAAAACAATATGTACCTTCTTTAAAGAGACAAACAGTGATCAGCGAATCGTGCGGCAGAGCACGATACATTCCATCGCATACAGATTTGTATTACTTACTAAATCCATTATTTTTAATTGGTAATTACCATAGTACCTATTGCTTGAAACGTGGAACCGAAACTGCGGAATGTATATCATTTCTATATTATTTAGGTATAGTGCGTGCAGACAATTTCCAAACGTACACGGTTTCTGAAGGTATCGACAAAACATGCAGTTGCGCAATGGAAAAACTTTTAGTAAGAAACCACTTTACAAGGAGGGGGGCACTAGTGATGTGCCGGAAAATTTTCAAAATATTTACTTGTGAAAGAGACCTTGCAAATACCACTTCAGCTTACTGCGAAGCTGAGAAACTATCGAGTGGTGGTACTCCGAGCTAAAAGAAAACAATTTTTATTTTCTGTAACATTTTAAAAAAATTTTTAAGCAACTCATTTTCGTAAACGTTGGTCAGACTTTCCAATTTTTTCTATTAAAAATACTGAGGAAAAAAAGATGTTTTATCAAATGGTCTTTCAGAAACATTAGTTGTTCAAACAAGTACAAAAACATTTACAGTCGAATGCCGTTTATCCGAACACAGTTGGCGGTCCGAAATTTTGTGATAGACGATCGTTTGGATAAGTGGTCACGAAAACAAATCAAACAAAAACATTGACGGATATTTTTTTACAAATGTATTGATGTTTATTTGCACTTTGTTTTAAATATATACATGTACATCACGAATTGAAAGAACCATTAATACTGTATCATAAAATGTTCTAAATTTCACTTGCGAAAAAAGAAAGAGTCTATCTTTACTTGTTTGGCACAGTCTTGACGTTTTTTCTTGGCGGCTGACAACAGATAACGAAGCTGCAACACTTTCACAGTCAACAGAGTCTTGATTTTCGTACCAGGACATGAATGTTTCTAAGCTTGAAATCGCTTCAGAAACTGTTGGAATGTTCTATGGTTCTTCGTGAGGATCGTCGTCTGGTTGGTTATGATGTTTAGGGGCTTCATTTTCTTTGTTGCTCTGTGCCATCTCTACAATTTCATCGTCAGTGAGCTCTTCTTCGGCGCCATTTCTGTCACTTTGTAACGACTCATCGACGTCATCATCCCCCGCTTCTAAATTCAACTGCTGAACAAGTTCACGAACATCGGCATCTGGATTATCTCTGACTGCAGTGTCGTCACTGCCATTGGCCGTGTCATCACCCACTTTCAGACTTCTTTGCCAACATCTCTTGACTGTCGACGGGAAAACAAAATCCCAGGCATCGGACACCATGAAGATCGCGTCCTTCAGAGTTAGACTTTTGACGATTTCTTGCAGGGCTACGCCATCATTTTTCTCGTCAAAAACAGTTTCCAGTAGACTACCTCTGAACACCTTTTTCACATTTTCGATGATACCCTGGTCAAATAGTTGTCTCTTTGACGTTGTGTTCTTTGGTAGAAACACGCATTCGATCTGACCATCGGGCGATTTCAACGATGTTCCGCTGTTGTGTGCACCGGCATTGTCAACGATCAGCAGTGCCTTCTGCGGAGGCCACGACTTCTGAGATGGGCTTGAACGTCTGGGACAATCACGTCGTTAAACCAACTTGTGAAAATCTCACCGCACATCCATGCTTTACGTTGGGCTTTGTAAATGACTGGTAATGTGTCGAGGTTCAAGTTCTTGAAACATATAGGCTTTGTGAAGTGTCCGATAACTACGAGTTTCAGCTTGTGTTCGCCTGTTGGGTTGACACAGGGGAAAACAGTCACCCTATCTTTACGTTTCTTGTGGCCGGACGCACTATCTTTAGACTCGTGAGCAAGTGTCTTATCGGGAAGAGATTGACAGAAAATACCAGTCTCGTCAGCATTGTAGATTTGCTCAGGACACAACTGCTTTTCCGCGATGACATAGTCGAGCTCTTCATTGAATTCGTCGATTGACGAATCATCGACGGACAGCTGCTCCCCCAGGATGGAAATTTCGGATTCCTTGTCTCTCTTTCAACCATCCCTTTGAGAGCCTGCAATCACTGTCAGTCGATCCTTTACCTTCGTTTAACCGTTGGTTCAACATCGCCGCCTTCTGAATCAACATGAGGCCAGAAATAGGGGTGCCCTTAATGCGTTGCTGGCTGAACCATACGAAGACTGCTTCATCGAGCTTTTCATCCTGAGCCGTTCGCATCGTCTTCCTCTGGATAGCTTTAAGTGAATCTGACCGGTCTACAAACTTCTCGATTGATGATCGACTTTTTTTTATGTCTTTGATGGTTGATCGACCGATGTTGAACATACAGCTAGCTTCGAAGCTTTCTCACCGCGATCGAGACGACTGATGATTTCTTGTTTCTGTTCAAGTGTCAGGACGATCCGATCTTGAAGGGAGGCATTTTCGATTGGCGTGTAAACTACATAGAGTAGAGCAGAACGATATTGTCTAAACTAGAGTCGTAAGACAGAATGTAAACGCCACTACTAAAGCACGAATTTATACAAGTTTTCGAAGGGAAAAATTTGCAAGTGGAAATGGGGAAATCTTTACTTTTTTTGCCGATCTTGCTTTGTAAATCCATGCCGAAAGGGTAAGTTACGGCACTGAAAAGTTGACTGAGATTTATTTATTGTATCCCCTTTCATCGGGTTCAACAATGGAATTGTCATTCACAGTTTTGGTGTGAATGTGCGAAGTGATTACTCTAAAAGCAATCTAGCAATTGACGACTATCTTTTGTTGTTCTTCTCAATAGTAAGTCCTACGTAAGGCTTTTATTCTTCGTTTTTGGTTTGTCAGTACTTTGAACAGTGTACCCAAACATCACATGATAATTGAATGTGGTGACTACAACGCACATCTAGGCAAGGAATCGGTTCAATATACATACCACGAAACAACTAACAGCAACGGCAAATTATTACTCGACCATGCAACAGAATGTAACCTACTGGTCACAAACACTACTTTTAAGAAGCGAAGGGGCAAACTTTGGACCTACATATCAGATTTGAATAATTGTAAAACACAGATCGACTATATCCTGATAAATAAAAAATGGAAAAATTCGTTACATAATTGTGAAGCATACAACTCCTTTAGCAGTCTTGGAAGCGATCATCGTCTCCTAACAGCAAAAATCAAACTCAGCCTACGCATGACAAAATCACCCCCAAAAAAGAAACTATATGACTGGACATCTCTTCACGACAGCAATCTACAAGAAATCTACACAATTACCGTACGAAATCGTTACTCTGAACTCTGTACGGAAGACAATACCATCACAGAACAGTACGGTCATTTCATTCAAGCCAACGCTGAAGCCACTGAAAAGCTCATACCACTGAAAGTAAAAAAGAAACGTAAGAATATTGCCAATGATCCAAGGATAAACGAAACACGAGAAGCGGTGCAAAACGCATTCACAGCCTTTACCAACAACCCCACTACACAACTACAGCAGCAACTTCAAATAGAAAAATCTAAATTAAAACAAATGTACGACAATATCCAAGAACAAGAACTCAATGAAATGATTAACCAGGTAGAGAGTGCCGACAACCAAAGAAATCACAGAGAGAGTTGGCAACTAATCAACAACATAACCGGGCGAAACTCAGCCAAGCAAGGAATAATAAAAGGCAACTCAAAAGAAGACCGCATAAATAAATGGTTCGAACACTTCAGCAACCTCCTTGGCAACGAACCAGTCCTACTAGAACTTCCGCCTGAAGGAGACCTAACAAAAGTTCTAAATGATTGCCATATAAACGACAACGAATTCACACTCGACGAATTGAGACAAGCCAAATNGTGAATGTGCGAAGTTATTACTGTAAAAGCAATCTAGCAATTGACGACTATCTTTTGTTGTTCTTCTCAATAGTAAGTCCTACGTAAGGCTTTTATTCTTCGTTTTTGGTTTGTCAGTACTTTAAGGCGGTGACTTCAATTGGAAACCACATGAAGCAGAATTCTTTTGAAATTATCGGGCGGTGCAAATAAGTTCGGATAAAACGAATTTCGGATAAACGGTGTTCAGTTAAACGGCGTTCGACTGTACCAAAATATGTTAGTCCTATTCAGTGGGACTTCTGGAAAGAGGTCGTCAGACAATGGGGCGTGTATCCTCTTTAAGGGCTTTAGTGGGAGAAATGAGCTGAAACTAACTGTACAAAACTAACTGTACATATGTACAAAACTAACCTACACATAATACGGTATATATAACTATAAGGAGGTTCCAATCAACCTCCACAACTGAAGATGGTACACTAGTAAGGTGAAGAGGGGAATGGAGTTCGAAGAAAAACACGTGTACATGTAGCACCCCCTGATAAATTTAAAGTGGTCCTGACTTCCCCACATTCTTGACCGTTATTGTGTATTATCTAACTAAAGTTCTCATTGATATCTCCTACTTTAATAGTTTGATTAGCTTTATTCATTTTGAGAGTGACACTAATAATCAAGGATAAAAACCTTGTGAAATACCTTTGATTGTTCTTGTAATAATATGTGTGTGAATGGGTTAAATTCTTTCCTTGATTTCTTATGAATGTCGTTGTCTGGGAAAATAATTGAATTATGAAGCGAGGTGTGGTAACACTGCACGACCACTCACAGTAGATTTTTGAGCATGTGAAAGTATACACGAAGTAGAATATATCTTTAACTTATGGCTAAAATTAAATGTAGGGACCAAGTTTTTCTAGTTCAGGCATAATTATTTTAGGTTTCTTACCTGGATTCTAACATGCTTGGCCACGGTGAAATAACTGCTATTCGCAAGTCTTACTGTCCTTATGTATTGCATGGTATCTGCCCATATTTACATGCCCCTCTGATAGGGTCTTTCATGAATATAGTTCTGTAAAAAACAATATGCCCCACTACTTACCAGAGGTGCCATCACCTAAACACCCTTTTAAAGTTTATAGCCCAATGTCTTTAATTAATTTAAATAGGCATATATATATATATCATATATATGTATATAATATATATATCATATATATGATATTATTATTAATAAATANTAGTTCAGGCATAATTATTTTAGGTTTCTTACCTGGATTCTAACATGCTTGGCCACGGTGAAATAACTGCTATTCGCAAGTCTTACTGTCCTTATGTATTGCATGGTATCTGCCCATATTTACATGCCCCTCTGATAGGGTCTTTCATGAATATAGTTCTGTAAAAAACAATATGCCCCACTACTTACCAGAGGTGCCATCACCTAAACACCCGTTTAAAGTTTATAGCCCAATGTCTTTAATTAATTTAAATAGGCATATATGTATATATATATGATATTATTATTATTAATAAATAACCTGTATAACATGTATCTAAATTTATACCGTAAATTAATTTGTATTATATACTTTTAATTATACCGTAGTTCCTCTTATAAACGCCGCGGCGTTTCTTAAATTTTACGGTGTTTATTGGAGAGCGGTGTTCACTGAACATTATTCTGTAACAATGACGAAGCTGTCCGACTGTGGGCAGAGGGGCGTAAACCAGAATGATTCTCTAACAGCGAGGAAACTAGTTCCCGTGACCTATTTCTTCGAGACAATGCCCCAGTAACTGACAGGACTAGATGAATTATGATCTCTTTTTCTAATGGCATGACCCTCTTGGTACGAGAAAGTCATATGGGAGACGCTCAATTGTATATTTCCTTTTCATATAATAGAGATTTTACAACCTATATTTTTCCTAAGGGAGGCGCAATAGGGTGAAATATTTTCACAAGGAGGCGTAACTCTTTTCTTTTTGTCAGTTTCAAGCATGTTCTGTACTTGGCAAAAAATAATTACAACAAAACAAATTCATTTTAATTATACATCAATGTCTTAATTATTATCTTCATCCAAAAGATTAAATGCCTCAGTAGGATTTTTTTATTAGAATGTCTTGGTTAGAGCGGATTCTATCAACCTGAAGTTGATCTTTTAACAAAGGAAACCCTCGTGATTTTAATGTCCCTTATTTGAAACAATGAATTAAATAGTCTTCGTTACTATTAACAAATATCCTTTTTATGGTATTGATCAAGAATAAAAGGAGAGACTGAACATTTGTGCACTCATATTTGTATTTCATTTAAACCTCTTTCGTTACCTCTTCATACTACAAAACATATTCGTTTGTTCAGTTTGAAATTTTTACAGTAGAAATATTCCAAAACAGTTTTCAGGTGACTGTTGCGGGGGAATAGGCAGGCACCCTATGAAATCTCAAGCAAATCTTCCCTTCACTTTCAAAAGAGTTTATATTTTTCCCCTCGCTACTTTGTTTGTTAGTTTTGCATACGCCTGCTGATTGTAACTGATGTTACAGATATCAATGTCAATCATTATAACTTTCAGTCTTCTTATGTACCCTATTTAAATGGGTATTTTTTGTTACAATTGCTCTTTAAGTGCAAAGACTAAGCTGCTGATCGAAAGGCGTTTAAAAGGCTATAACTAGCCTAAATTTGACTGACAAGACTTTGCATGTCCTTACACTTGCTTGACATTTGAAAATTTGACTGTTTTGATGTGTTATATGTATGTGAGTATGCGTGAGTGTGTATGAGAGAGATAAAGAGAGATTCATTATTTCATTTCTCCCATGATAAATAGAGAAAAATTCTGCGGTTATTAAACAATTTGGACGTGGAGACTTGCCAGTTTGTATAGCGGAAACATAATTTAAAACATCCTGTTATGAAGAAATCAAATTCCACATGAAGGATTTTGTTCGCTTTTATCAAGATGAGGGATTAAATGAAGTATCCAATTCCATGTGTTTTACTTTGTTAGTTGAACTTTTGCCAATAAAGAAACTATATCTTATTCATCTTAGTTATAATTGGAAATTGACATCAACAAAAAAACCTAAGTGGTCTCTTATGTTTATCGAAGAGGAAAACAACTCGACGATTTTGCATTGTCGCTGTCACTTCAAAAGTTTGTTACAAAAGTAACAACGTACCGAAACAGTAATCTGATAAATAAAACAGGTGAATAACAACTGTGGTGGGATGGTCACCTGCTTTGAATTCTAAACTCACATGACAGTCTGAATGAACAGTTACATGAAATTAACTGCTAGAAGCAGGTTACCCACCATCAAAACTCTAATTGTTCAATATTAATAACACTAAATGATTAAACAGGTAGAAAAACAAAATGAAAAAGAATTTAAGTAGTAGTAGTAGTAGTAGTAGTAGTAGTAGTAGTAGTAGTAGTAGTAGTAGGAGGAGGAGGAGGAGGGGAGGAGGAGAAGGAGGATTCGAGTAGTAAAAGATATATGATTTTATATAAGTATATAATGTGGTACTAAGAAAAATAGACTAAAGGAGATGTGCCAGAGAGCCCACAAGGCAAACTAGTATGGGGTTTTGAGTTAATTTAGAGAAAGTATACAACATTTAAAAGGACATATCTGATGCTGGAGCATGAGGAAGGGAACATAATCTGTATGTGACATGACATGCCTGGCAGGAAGCAACGTACGGACGAAGAGGCTTGAAAAGCGAATTAATNCTTCAAAAGTTTGTTACAAAAGTAACAACGTACCGAAACAGTAATCTGATAAATAAAACAGGTGAATAACAACTGTGGTGGGATGGTCACCTGCTTTGAATTCTAAACTCACATGACAGTCTGAATGAACAGTTACATGAAATTAACTGCTAGAAGCAGGTTACCCACCATCAAAACTCTAATTGTTCAATATTAATAACACTAAATGATTAAACAGGTAGAAAAACAAAATGAAAAAGAATTTAAGTAGTAGTAGTAGTAGTAGTAGTAGTAGTAGTAGTAGTAGTAGTAGTAGTAGTAGTAGTAGTAGTAGGAGGAGGAGGAGGAGGAGGAGGAGAAGGAGGAAAAGGAGGAGGAAGAGGAAGAGGAGTAGTAGTAGTTGGAGGAGTAGGAGTAGTAATGGTGATGGTGGTGGTGGTGGTGGTGGTAGAAGCAACTGTCAGGGTAAAAAATAGCAGCTGTGTCGATAGTTTAAGTAGTAGTTATAGTACCGGCAGCATCAGTAGTAGTAACAGCAATAGTAGCAGCAGGAGCAGTAGTAGTAGTAATAGTAGTAGTGGTGGTGGTGGTGGTGGTAGTGGTAACCATTTTGTTACTAGTAGTGATGGTAGTTGTCTTGTTTTTATCAAAAGAAATGCAATATTAGCAAGAGTATTAACAGTTATACAGGAAATCTATTGTTAAAAATGATAATTACTTTACTGGTTTAAGAAATAATACGCGTTTCTTAACCCCAGTACAGTAGTTACCTGGAAAGTTTTATATCTCCTAGTCACTAGTTGGACGTGTGATAATGTCCCAATGTGGTGGACCATATTTAGGAATGTGAATTATTTTGTTTCAAGCTTAAATGTGAACACCACTCTTTGCGTCTGTAGAAACGTTTCCTAGACTTTTAGAGGTATCCCTCTAGAAGTGGTAACGATATTGTAGGTAAGCGATAAGACAAAGTTTCATTTGGATTCCAAATGGTACATCATTTATCAAGTCTATGATAAAATAAATGAGAGTGTATCAGAACTGATCCTAATCTTGGGGTATTCATTGTGCATGTGACTGCAAATTTGTTAATAGCAGTTACGTGCAAGAGAATGCGTCGGTTGTGGAAGTGACGAATTCACATGGCGGGAAATTTGTACTGCCTTTTTAGTCTTTATTCTCACATTTATCCATAACTGTGAGAAGTGCAGAATCACAATAAGTGATGTAAAGCACAACAGAGAGAGAGAGAGAGAGAGAGAGAGAGAGAGAGAGAGAGAGAGTACAAGAGAATGGGTCCAATGAAAACAGACATCAGAGATAAAGATTAAAAAAATAGTTAATATTTCAAAGTAAAATAAAAATGATTCAACACAGATAAAAAATGCTTTGATAAACAGACATAGTTAATGTGGGTTCTATCAATGCCGGTAGATTGCTGTGTACGTCTGAAATTTCAACATCAAACCTACTTTCTGTTGTACACAGTGACAAAAAATGGCAAAGAGTAGCCTACAAAAGGCAAGCATACTCCATCTTTGCAGCACATTATCTTTCATTAACTAAATGGGAACAGTACTAAAAAGCTTGAAAATTCTGGACTTTATGGATTCAGAAGAAGCCGTAGATGTAAAAGCTTTTATCATTTGAGATCAGAGATACTTCTCCCATCGTCAGGCTCTAAGTTCTTTCCAGACGTCGGCAGCGCTGAAGAATATCTTTTCCAAATATTTCCCTGATGATCTTGAAATTTCTGAAATTTTTGGACTCAGAGGAAGCCATAGGTATAAGAGCTTTATCATGTCTTGCGTCGTAAGCTTTTTCTGAGCTACCTTTCGAGAGATACTTCTCTCATCGTCAGGCTCTAGTACATCTAGTACTAAAAAATACATTTACAAAATAATTTTTACTTTTCTTGTACCTGGTTAAGCCTTAGGTCTCCTACGAATGTTGACAAGTTCTCTCCTACAGTTTCCTCTTCTTACCAAAGAGTCAGAAACCCTTTATCGTGCAATCGGTGGTAAGGTTTATTCATTTTTCCTGGTATGTATGGTCATCGACAGCAATTTATCTGCGATAAGCATTACCGTGGTCAAAGTACCCATCTTCTGCACTGGACAACTTTGGATTATTTATTCAGTCATCAAAAATATTATTATACGATTGGGGTCTTAAAAAAAAGAGTAAATAAATTAAAGGGAATATAAATTACAAGAAAGGATATTTCTCTTACTTCCTGCACAGAAGCCTACTTGAGTATGTAATAGAGAAAATGATCTTTTTCTTCCTATCTTTCTTTTAAGTGTTCCCTACCTCTTACAGATAATAAAATTCAGTAATAATAATTTTATCCCTGATTGTTATAGGAAGACCTTCCAAAACGTATTTTTGCTTTTCTCTATCTATCTACCTATTTATCTATCTATCTATCTCTCTATCTCTCTCTCTCTATCTCTCTCTGTCTCTCTCTCTCTCTCTCTCTCTCTCTCTCTCTCTCTCTCTCTCTCCTTACCTTGTTTTCTACCTTCTACTACCAATTTTTATCTTTCCTCTTAATATCATATCTTCAATAAGCCGAAATTTTTTCCTCCTCATTCTCCGAAATAAGGCCAGAAAGCCAACGATAATGGAATATCATTTACCAGAGACAGTCAATAAGCGCACATGAAATGGCAGCTGAAATCTTGCCAAACCATGGGACTTGCCGTCCAGCTCTTGTTTGCATTAGAACAATAAAAGGATTTCAAATTAAACCTGGTCGTAAAAGGAACATAGATAAGATATTACCGCCACATTCCTAAATCTTTAAAAACTTGTAAACATCGCCCAAGAATGCAAAGAATGACTTTTCTTGTTCAATGAGATAGTAATATGAGCTTCCTCTTAAACCCAACAAAGTAAAACATTATCAGAGAAGCATTGATGTGTTTTGCTTCCAATTTGGACTGCTTCCAGAAAAGGACGAGGAGGAAAAGGAAGTTTTAGAGTAATTTAAGTTAAGCTATTAAATTTCTTCTGATTTCTTCTGTTAGCTTTGCATTGGAATCGGAAGAACACAACATTGAAGACCGTATTTTCTATTATCCAAAAATGAATTGAGACAAATTATTACTAATATCCAAGCACCTAAAATTTATTGCAGATACTCTTCAAATAGGATATATGCAACAGAATTCTATTGGTAAAAAATAGCCTATTGGCTCAGTATCTCAAACCTTTAGTTACAAAGTTATATGCATCCTACACGAGAAGTTTTTCCTGTCTATCAAAAGCCTGTAAAAACATGCAATATTGGAGACATCACACCCACATCATTGTAAATTTTAAGATTTACATGTATCTTTAATGATATGCATGACAAAAGTTTCATTGGTCAAGACAAGTAGGCGACAAAAGGCTGGGTTTTGATCATATCGAAAGAGATGCGAGTTAACAAGGAACAAAAAATTTGTTTTATTTAGTTGTAGCACCCACCGACATTCTGTCCCTTTTTAGTTTAAAAATATATTGAAAAATTTATTCTACAGCTACTATTAACAACTGAAGTAAATAAAATTCACATGGCACCTGGAAAAAGAATTAAATATCCCTTCCAACTATGCAATTCTAGAGCGGACAACAAAACTAGGTTCAATGCCGTGCATCATAGGTGTATAACTGATGGCGCTTAGAATTCGAAGAAATATTTCATTACAAATAAAACTGATGGTGCAAAAGATCGAGCCTGGAGACGAACCTCGTTGGACGCCACAGAGTGAAATTAAAAGGTTCCCATAGCTAAAAAGAATTTCCTTCCTCTGTCTTGTGGGACTCAATTTTAACTCATGTGATGCCGAAACCAAAGATGGTAATTAGTAAGTTTACTGCTAAAGTTTTCCCATGATTTAGGGGATTTTTATTATCCTTAGCTTACTTCACTTCAAGGCGCATTTTTATTCCCTTTGGTGAAGACTAACAAAACTATTATTTCCCTTTGGTCAACATTTTTGTTCTCATCAAAGTTTTGGGATTTCTCATTGAAATTCAAAGGAACGTAATTTTTTC
The DNA here is from genome assembly GCA_003991215.1 of Morbakka virulenta. Taxonomy (NCBI): domain Eukaryota; kingdom Metazoa; phylum Cnidaria; class Cubozoa; order Carybdeida; family Carukiidae; genus Morbakka; species Morbakka virulenta. The sequence continues at coordinate 845,082 of RDPX01000034.1, forward strand.
CAAGACAATATAATGTGCCATGAAAACATTGTTTCTGGAGAGGGTTGGGTTCTAGGTAAATAAACTCAGAAATGGACTCTGTAGTTTTATTCTGTGCTTTGGTTCAACGGGTTGTAAGTTAGGTTTTCAAAACCCTATACAGAACAACAATTGTGATATTTCTTTAGTTATCTTTAAAGCGAAACCTCCAAAATACGAATATGATAGTCGATTAAAAGGCTTCCCCTTCCTAAAAACTCGCCGTTTTTCCCCCAAAGAAAAAGCATGAAACAGTTTAAACATAGATACAGATCTCCCCAGGCGTAGAGGAGGCTCAGGGGAAAAATCCTTTAGAAAAGTCTCTAAATGCCGTGCATTGTAACAGTGTTATTGATGAAATTATCAATTAAAGTATGTTTCAAATCATTACATTCTACCTTTTGATTCTTTTATTGTTACTTGAATTAATTGCTAAATCATTAAGGTCTCATTTTTCCTTAACTCGTCATTCTCACCAATGGATCAAGCATTGTTAAAACGTTTCATACGTTCCTTTGTTACCCAATGCATCCACCTGGAATTCTAATGTACACTACTGTGTCCGATCATTGAAAAACTGCGAAATGTGTTAAAGCATTGATTACAGCAATCAGAAATAGAATAAAAATAGAACACTTTGACAAGTAAATAATTTTAGTTGGCACGAACAACTATATTTTGCCAAACTACGTTTTTTACCGTTGGTTAAACTCAATTAATTTTTTAAATAAGAACATGTTTCTGTTGCAAAAGAGCGTCTGCTGATTAGATGTAAAAGCCCACAGATTGGAGGGTCCAAAAAATTTGACGTTCCACTCTTTACAAAGATTAAGGTCTATAGGTACATATATGTATTGTAATTATACATTAGCCTTTATGTAATGTATATAGCGTTGTCTGAAATATGAAGAGGTTGTAAAAACAAGCGTAGGGAATTACAAACATAATTCAGTACTATTTGATTTCAACTTGCATATTTCACATAAATATCTACTTATATCTATATAAACATTTTAAATATATAAAACAAACACACACGTATACAAAAAGAATTTTTGAAAATGTTTATACCGATTGTTTTTACATACATATGTGAAATAAGCAAGCGAAAATGATACTGGACTGTATTATGTAACATATGCAATTTCCTGCTTTATTCAACCTCTTTAGACTTGGACGTCGCTAGTGTGCGTGCGTACGGTTTGTTTTATACTATATACATTTCCGGGTCCCAGACGCGATGTTCAGATATGAGGTATCAAATGGTCCGTGTATCTAAAACGAACGAAGATACCCTGTGTGCCTCTCCTGGTGTTTTTTTGAAATGCTAAAATGCCTTATTGGATTTTGCATTTTGTTACAGAAAATTAGAAAATTTATGGAATGCAACAAAACATTTCGGTCTGAGGAAATGTAATACCTTGACCAATCGATTAGTAAAATTGACAATCAGATGAAGAAAAGGTGGGTGTTCAACCCACTACGTTACTGTGACTATGTATTGTGGATACACTTTTATATTTCATATAACATATCAAATGTGTACTCTACAGTACATTTATTTAAGTTAAGAACTGTACGAGGCATGAAACCACCAAGTGTATTGAACAATGATAAAAAGACAGAAAAAAAGTTAGGGCAAGAGGTAAGGGCTGACATTAAACTTGAGAAGCTTCAACTCATACAAAAATGGGAAGCACTTAAAAGCCAAACAGTTCTTCATTCCAGCCGTTCCAGGGGAAAGACATATATTCATAAGATTTATTAGAACGAGAGACAACAACTGCATGATCAATAAACTATTGTAAGAAACGAGCCACACAAAGAGCATTAAAATGAATTTGTACCAAAGAGGAAAACTCATTAGAAATCTTCCCACGATAATGCTTTTAAAAAAGACTAAGCGAAGCTAGGTTTTGTCAGCGAAACGTAGGTTGAAGAGTAACAGCAAGAATTGTACCTACCAGATTAGAGTCACGTCTCTGAACTGGATCAAGAACATCAAGATGCATCTATCAAGATGTGACAACCTTACTTCATTCAAGTCCGGGTGGTAGACCTGTAGAGGTAAAACATGGCCTGAAACATAAGGTATTTTTTAGTGCGATACAAAGAACCAACCTTTTTTATAGCAGACTTATCAATGGATTACAAGAAGATACCACAAAAGAAACATCCTCACCAGGATTAACATCAGAACGATTGTCCATGACTGTTGGAGGAGATGATGACTTAGCTTTTTGTTCAATGGTAGCAGGTGCATTTTTCCCCATTGAAAGAAAACAAACACTTTCTACCCCATTCTCTGGCACTCCAAAGGTCAGACTCAAAATCTTCCACAAATTTGGTTTGCCCCTCTTGTCATTGCATGTGGTCAAATCCAGAGTACAAGGTAGTGGTATCAGCATAAGCATTGATGAACTGCACCAAGTCATCGGGAAAATCGAAAATGCAAAGAAGGAAGAAAGTTGAAAAAAAAGCTTTGAGCAACACCAACGCTAACTGAATGCTCATCAGACGTAATTGTATCCAGTTAGACACACATTATACGACCTGAGAGAAATGGTTGAATGGTAAGAAGGATCCTTCCACAAATACAATAACCAGAAAGCTTGTGAAGCTAGATAGCATACTACACGTTATCAAAACCCTTTGAAATATCCACAGCTTTAGCGGCTCCTTCACCAGGCGGAACCCTAAACCCACAGATACAGTCTATAATTACTGTTAAAAGGTCAACAGTGTCCCGAAATACTTTAAATTCGTACATTGAACCATAGAGGTCGGACTGTAGAACTACGACTATATTTCAATACCAGCGTGAATTTATTCGGTAAATTCACTGGTAGCATCAGAAGTTGGTTTATTTAAAACTGAATCCAAGGTAGTACCATCAAGAAATCGTCAAATTCCATCCCAGCCAAACTGATTAAATTCAAAATTCTAACTATGATATTGTTTGTTGTCAAGAGTTCCAGCATTTGTGTAAACACTACATGGAGAACAACAAGATCAGAAGATCGAAAAAGAGATAAAAATGTGGAACAGGAGTCAAAAGGATATCTTAAAGAAAAGGTTCATCTTCGCCTGAATAAGAAAATCTTGTGGAAAAAATCAACAAGCTGTACAAAATCATGAGCAAAGGTGAAGTTGTAAGTAACCTCTCCAGGTATGTTAGTTTGAGATGCTTGTTTAGAGCCTTATCAGTGGAGTCCGATATGGTCTTAATAACTGAGCAAGGGTCTGAAGAGGAAGATCGATACAAGAAAAATAGGTAACAAGTGGTCTAAAGAAGTTATTATTTTGGTTAAAGCCATCATCTAGATGCAGACAACCAGCAGGCTGAGTAACCGATTCGTATGGTGATGGGGTTGTCATTAATCTGAGCGACAGTACACCCTGTCTACGGGACATTTAACTCGCGGATGAGACCAGTGGTGATGAGGTCACACTATCACCGGTGTTATTATTTAGAGACTATTTCCAAGAGGGTTACCAACCTAGGCAAATGTGGTCCTGTTTTCAATGAGACAAACAACCCCGCAAAAAGCCACTCTGCTGAATATATCAGACAAAGCATTGATGGATAGCTAGCTATATACATATATATATATATATCTTTTATATATATATATATACATATAGGAGACAGACACACAGATATATATATATACTGTATATATACTGTACATATATATATGTGTGTGTGTGTATTTGTCTTTTGTGGTGTTTGTATATTTTTGTGCATATTTTTGGGGGGTTTTAATGTCATTTTTCCTCAGTGATTGGGGATCAGACGGTGCCCTTCAGAGGGACTTTGTTTTGTGGATATATATATATAAGTGAACTAATTGGTTTTACTGCATTAGGGTATTGATTGTTGGATGAAGACCACGTCGCCGACAATTTCAAACAAATGTTTTTCCAACAGCTGGTATGCATTGTTTGTTTGTCTTTTTGTCAGACACCCTGTTGAGTTAATAACAATAACAGAAAAAAATTGGGGTATGTCTCTTGTTTGTTTAGCAATCTGAGAACAGAAACACCAGGAAATGTGACAAAACAAAAGAGAAAATGGCAAGCCACATCCATGTGTCTGACGTGTGGAAGGTTGTCCACTTTCTTATCAACAACAGATCCATGAATAGGTAGATAAATTTGCAAAATTATATAGGGGCAAATAAATATTAGTACTGGATGTTTGTAGGTTGATTAACAATGGTAAACACTTAACTATTAATCACAGTGTCAAGGAAATACCCTCCGATGCTCACTCAACCTCTGTGTGGTGACATCCTGGTGTGAGAAAGAATCCTCAACGAAAAGACAATGAAAGAGATAATATTTTGTTGATCTCCGTTGTGAGAGGAAAAAAATCTTTATAATGCAATTAGTTTTTCTGACTCCCAAGTACTTTTGAAATAATAAACTCAGAAAATATTTCCCGAGGGATAAACAATATAACCTTCTGTTGTTTTCATAATCCTCATCGATCATCGTCATCATATATTTATCCTATCGGAGCAACAGTTGTTGGCATTAATTTACTTACATACCGTACAATTTCAAATGAAAACCCAAAACTTAAATCAGTACAAAGCTGTTTTCTAGTGTACTTCCATCCAGGTTTTTAATCAGGAGAATTTTGTGATCAAAATTACGAGGTTTCAAAAAATAATTTAATTCCGTCAATACTCTTCCTTTGTAGTACCGTATCTCCTCTCGCAAGCGCCTCAGCGTTTATCAAGGTTTTATCACTTTTTGTGGCGTTTATTGAGGGGCGGTTTTTATGTGCGGTAAGGCGTTTATTAGAGGGAATACCGCATGTCATTTATTCAGCTTTTGTCTCGCTCACTAACTACATCATTAACGCTTTTTTTCGTTCAAGTTGTTGCTGTTTAAATAAAATATTTGCGCAAGAGAGGCTTTCTGTCGACGCCAAACGCTTGTGGTAAACAGCGAAAGCCTTTTGTGCTTGGTATTTTAGGGCTTACGACCGGATATTCTGTGGTGCGTCTCAGCGTAATTTCAAGCTGCTCTGCGAAGGATTCCGAAATTCCGGTCAACTAACTCAATGTGTCACAATTCGTTCACAGCAGTTTAAGGCATTATACAAGCAAGGAAAAATATAACTCGATGTCAACAGGCAGCTGGTGGTTATATTTTAAGTAGGCCTTCGTACCCCATTAATTAGCTAATCAAATTTACTTAAGGCGGCTTTTGACTATTAACTTGCGTCATTCAGATAATGCGCACAAGACAAACAAGACAGCAGGTTATCTTTGACTGTTATGTTCGTGAATCAATACTATTGAAATGATCGAATGAAAAATAGGTTCACGCCTTTACTCGACCACCCATCTTCCTTGTGGGCACACTTACTTTAGTAATCTATCTTAAGGTTGCTGAGAATGTTTAAAGGGTAGCTTATTTTTGTCGAGACCCGCTTCGCGACAGTAGCGTTACATTTTTACCGTACTATTAGGTAGCAAATCTCTCGATGAAACATGCAAATAATGGAAAAATTAGTTATTTTTAACAAAACCTGGCTGTTCCACAATACAGTTAGGCTATTAGCTTAATACCCTCTCTTGACCGAGAGGTAGACGGGGCTCCGACATCACTCCTCCACTGGTGCCCGGTTTGCAGCTGCATGGGTCCTATGACTTGCACGTTTCAGGCTGCACCATTCCGTTCTGCACCCACTATCCGTCGCCTAGTTGTTTGGGAGCTTGCAAGAGGTTTTGTCGCGAGTCATGTTTTCTCTGGGCCTTTAACCCATCATTAACAGAACACCATTGCTGGTGACCCAACTCGTCCATCTGGTTTGTTAGAGAAGCTTCCCCTTAGGCTACGTTGCTCCGTGGAACCTTTAAACGTTATCCCTACCCACCATACAGGGGACGCGCCTTAACACGGTACGGTCCCAGCACGAGTACACGAATTATATGACTATTGATAAACTTCGTTCTTCAAAGTGTACCAACACAGAATTCAATGCCGATTGGCTAAATCCCGTTATCTCCTTGACCATCCAATACCCACAGGAATAACAAGCTTCTCAAAATTTAAGTGGTGTACGTTTACTTCAAACGCGATTAATTTAGCACTACCTCGTAAAATTCTTTTCACTTATATTTTATCTCAAATTTACCAACAGGGGGCGAGTTTCATCTTGAATAATTAATTTTTCAAGCTTTCGTAATAATTCGACTCGCTTTTGCAGTTCAGCAAAGCATCTTGTAGTTAGTTTACTTAAGCCCGCAACACCATTTGGGAAACTTGCTCAGAATCCTTACATTCCACCCAATGAGATGCAAAACGTCATCCTGGCCAGTGCCCTTCAAAATATTGTAAAACACGCTCACCTTTACTGTGCAAATAGTTTTTTCTTTTCATACTTCCACAATGTAAATAAACATACTCGTTGCTTATTTACGTGGCTTCTCTTCCCATTTGGTTGGCATATTTTCCAACTACACGCTTATCATTAACTATTAGAAGGGAAAACATTCCCTTTATGTTTTATTCTCTCGGTTTTTCCCTTCAGCAGGAAGCTCTAATACTCTAATAATGACCGTTGTTGTTACCCAGCCACGCAATGTTCCTTCCCCCAACCTGACTGAAATACATCTTCAGTCCGTTAAGCGTTGTTCAATCGCAACGAAACCTTGACGGAAAAAATGAGACGTCCCACGCTTGCCAAAATCAAAACCCCTCGCTAAATTTAACACAGGAAAACCTTCCGAAAATCACATGGTTGACATATGTTTCCAAGCCATTCAAGTGAGGCATGAAAAAAAGGTACCTTTGTATTTTACGATATTAAATATTTCTTATCATACCTACACATTTCGCAACTGCAGAAACAAATGCATACTTCAAAAGATATTAGTATTGCGAAAAGAATAAAAACTTTTAAACATCTCGTGTTTTTTTTCATCCACTGTGGCTCTTAAATAAATACAAATACAACCAGTTAATTTTCACTGCATGCATGCAGTGTTCTCCCACCCCTTTCTATTAACGGGACAGGCACAGGTCCACTTAATCTGATAAATCATATATTAGCCAATCTACACAAATGTAACGGTTGAACGAGACGAAGCAGTGAAGAGAAAATATCACCCGTCCACACGTTAATACAAGCAAAAATTTAAACTCCAGTAAGATCCCTAAAATGGTAATGATGACCAACTGAAAAACAATGTTTACAATTCAACTAGCCAAACCACAATCTGACCGTTACCAAAATGTCCCTATGAATCATCGATTTAAAAATGGAAAATAATAAATAACACATTCTGGAATGAATTCTACGCACAAACCGCAACTCAAAACGATGAGTCAGTTTAAACCCTTGCCTCGTTCGTCTCGACGAAAAGAAAATAAATGCAGATCACTTATTGAAAATCTTAATTCTTAAAAAAAAAAGAAGCAAACCCGGTATTTACCCGGCTTTCAGGAACTCTAAAAATGACACTCTGAATGTAGACAGCAGATTGTGTCCCCACAACCAACAACACAACAGATTAAAGTGAAAACGCTCTCTATTTATATCCTCGAAACACAAAAACGAAAACAAATCAGTAAAAATTACTACTATCTACTACCACATAACATTTTTCCAGCTCTAGAAACTTCGCTGATCTGATTCCAACCTTGCATACTATTTTCCTATTTCCACCGATTCTAAGTATCGGTTGCAACACAGCCTTTTAATTAAAAAATTTCAAACTGAACTCGCTCTGTTGCTGGGATTCTTTAAAAATTACACTAACATGTGAAATATCATATTTGAAATGTGTTTTCAACTTTCTTTCAAAAGAACATGTTCTAAAAACAAAAAATATCGCTACTTTAATTCCTTTGGAAATATTTACAGACAACTACCCTGAATTTATAATTTCAACAAAAATAAATATATCAGCCCTCACGAATTACGGAGTGGGTGATTCTGAAACCCTCTTGTGCCATCAGGACCTCTTGGTTGCCGAATTAAACCAAAGTCATTTAATTTCGAGTTCAGATTGTTATCATTTAAGTCCTTGATCATCTCGAGTCTTTTGGTAACCCACGAACTATTGTGCGAATGTCCACTTTCGATTACAATTTTCCTGCCTGGTTCCCCCTGCCTTTCTGGGCTGGTATGTGGACTGCTTCCTCTTGCAAGTGGTGACAAACGATGATCACTCCTCTTTTGAGGTGTGCGGACATGCTCTGCACCACGTCTGCTTGCCCATGGACTTCCTTGTGGGCTGGTTGCTGGAGAACAGTTATTACTGTCGCTCTTCAGCCGGGGGGGAGTGGCATCACCTTTTTTACTGTGACCATTCCCATGGGATAAATTCCACTGATTACTATGAGTCCCGGATCGTTCCCAATTCTGATTTTTCCTTCTGTGCATGACTGGGCTGGTCTGTGGGCTGCTCCCGGGCGTGGAATTCTGCGATCCGCTTTGGTATCGTCTTTGGCAACTTTTGAAATGTACGAATGTGTTGTTCTCCGTGTCTGACGAGCTTGCATAACTACAGCTTTCATCTCCTGAAACTGCTAATTCACGTACTCGATTTGGCTTTTTCCTTTCCTTATTCTTTGCTTTTGGGAGCTTTGGTGATTTGCCACCGGGAGGGCTGCTTCCTGGAGTGGCCGCGTGATCACTTTCTTCTGTGCTGTCCACACCAGACACCTTGTTCTTTTTAATTCCCTGTTTTGGGCCGAGTTCCAAAATAGCCAAGGATATACCCTTGTATTTTTCCCCATTGCTAAAATCGATATTTACAACGTCCGAAGCAACATCTGGATTATCAAACTCGACGACAGCAACAGTTTCATTAACAAGATCGGGGTGGTGGGCGTAATGTGCCTGCAAATCATTGGGGTATTTTTTCCCTGGTCGTACAATCCGAATAGAAACAAGTTGTTCCTTGTCGGGAAATGCTTCAGAAATATATTCCATCGATGGGTTTTCAGTAGGAATATTAGAAACAACGACAAATCTTACCGGCAACTGTTCGGACAGGCTTTTTGGCAATGGTTCGATTCGTTTTACTTTTGTTCCTTCTTCGTTGACTTCGAGCTTAGTTGAGTTCCTCAAAGCTGACGCAACAACCTTAAAGTCCTTGCTTAACGATCTCATCTTTTTAAACGAAGCAAGTAATTTTAGATTGACAAATCCTTCCTTGTTACGTTTCACATGTTTTAACAAAAATCCATCTTTCTTCAGATTTTCATCACTGAAATAAAATTCAGCTTGAGAAATTATTTTTTCTTCCACTTCAGAAGCTTCGAGTTTTTCCATTGTCAGTGTCCTTAGCTTCGTTCGCATTTTTCTTGCTTCTTCTCTCACTTTAAAATCTTCATCACTGTCAGTACAATATGGGGTAGTACTTTCGGAACTGGTTCTCGATCGTGTTATTTCCAGATCAGGTGAAAGCTCTCTTGGTGAAGCCCCTCCTTCTTCAGTCACCTGAATTTTCGGTGTATTAGCACTTAATTCTTTATCGTTCATATTTTCAGCCATGGTTAAAAACAACTCCAGTTAGTGCCAAAACGGATTGACAGTTAATTCACCTTGTATCGTAATTATTACCTCTGATGGTTAAAAGCGTGAAAAAAAAGCAGTATCTTTCAAACATCCGTTAATGTAAACCTATCGATCACCATCACATACGGTCCGAAATGATGTCTGGCAATCAGATTCAAAGAGATCGTATGAAAAACCTCTTCACAATGTGAACATCACTCCATCCACATCGCTGGAAAACTCGTGACTGATTAAAGCAGGTGAAACATGAACATAAAAATGCTTTGCAATAACAACATTCTGCAGCCACTGGAAACTAAATAGGTAAAGGGAACGTCATAAATCATGTCCAGATTCTGTTTTGGTTGTACAATAGAAATATACGTCGTCAGTTGAGCGTGAAATGTACGATTTTGAGAACACAAAAGAGAGGTCGTGGACAACGTGCACGTCTCGTGTTCAGATTTTGTTCAGTTGGACTTCAAAGTGGTACATGATGAAATAACCTCTGTGAATTGTTGTTTTTCCAATTTTCAATACTGCAAGAGAAAGAAAGGTTAAAAGGCTTCCCAAGACAACATATAATTGGCCTTTGTTTTTAATTGTCGGAAAATTGATTGCTGCCTCTTTATTCAATATTACCATAACTTGCAGAAAAGCAAACAAGTTTCACATGTTTGGCATTGCTTTCCAACGTGGTGTGCAGTAATTGGCTGTTGGATTCTGAGCAGCTACATTCTTACTGCCGATCCTGTTCAGGTGTTTTTCTAATTTGTCAACAAGACTTCACTCCTCCCACACACCCCCCCCCTACCTTCATCATCCTTCCCTTTATTTTCTACTGTTTGGTGTTGACAAACCCTACGCCGTACACCCCCGCCACAAACAAACACCTAACACAAACAAACACCATAAAAAACCAC
>RDPX01000034.1:855821-868467 GCA_003991215.1 Morbakka virulenta
ACAAACCTCCCTCCCCCCCCCCCCCCCCCCGCCGCCTGGGTTTTGTCAATTCTGTTTTGGGTGAAAGGGAAGGGTGACCCGATAGCAAACGACTCGAAAGCCCATCAGCGCATAAAAACATACGAAACCGGATACAATAGGGACTTAAGTGTAAACAGATAAAAAGATTTATCTTGATCAGGTACTTGTAATATTGTCACAATCGTCAGCTTTTTGTTTAGCTGACGATTGTGAGAACATGAAACTGACAGTTCTAAACTAAGTTTTGTTGATTTTTTTGTCGTCCACCATATATAATATTTTTTATATATATGTATATATAATATAAAATTTTAAATATTTATTTATACATATATATACAAATATATACATATATATGTGTGTATATGTGTGTGTGCGTGTGTGTGTGTGTGTGTGTGTGTGTGTCCTCAGACAAAAACGAGTCAGTGATGAAATTCACCGGAGGCAATTTTATTCGTGGTATTAAAATGTAACACAAATTTGACTTTAATTGTCATTTTTTTTCCTTAATGAGATGGTTTACAGCTAATTCAGATAGGGCAAAACTTTTCATTTCGGACTTGAAATGCATCTCCTGCGATCTCTTTTTTACCAAATACTCCCGTGAGCCAACCATGGTTGTTTTCTTCCACCTGGAGAATTTCGAGTAATTTACAATCCCAAGGTCTCCAAACACTTGACTTCGACCGTTCATGAGAATAAGAGGCAGATATGAAATAGATATATTAGATATCCCAGTCTTGTCTCTGTGTCATTTTGATGGTTCTAAGACTTCGGGGAAGGCCAGGCTCGGTTTGTCCTCAGCTTTTTCTTGAAACTTTGGGAGCAATTTATGCTCCTAATTGAGTTTATTAAGAACAAAACTCAATTTGGATATAAGCACAACGAAGGTAAAAGTAATTTAGGAAAATTTGTCCCAGCAGATTTAAAATTGATTTTTTGACTAATCGTGGCTAATGCTAGCTAATCAATGGATCGTTGTTGAAACCCCTGCTTTGTAAAACGTGGCTGTTCATATTGAAAAACATCTCTACGCAATATTTTTAATTGTGTGTGACTAAAATTATTGTTGGATCATTTAACAGAAAAAATGTAAAGTAAATTTTGATTTGGGAAGCCTTGGGGCACCCATTCTGGTGCCGATTAACTACCTTCATTGATGTAATGACCAATTTGAGAGCTTGTTACTCAATGTTTGCTTACTAAAGTTTTAATAGCCATGAAACTTTGACAACACACTCCAAAAATTTGGTAACAAAGGGACATTTCTGGGGTTTGTTTCTTTTATTCCTGAGAAATGTGTGGAAAATGCTCTCCATGTTACACACTAGGCCGCAATTAAGAAGTGAGATATATCTATTTGTGGTCATACGAGGCATTTAAAGCTTCTGCGTCACTAAACCACAGGTAAAAGTTTCTATTTAATCCATGTGCCCCGCCCCCTCCTTCCAATTCTGTGGCGTCCGTCCCTCTTGAAGTTCTGTACTATCACTTTATCCGAAAGTGATGCGCTGGCGCACGGCGAAGAAGGTGCTTCGGGGTTCAACATTTTGTGAAATTTTAATGATCCGAACTCGGTATTCGCAATGATAAGCAAACATCTTATATTTTGAGAGAGTTGGGATGATGGTAGGACACACCCATGGCTTTGCTCTTAGTCGGACAGTGCACGACATTTCAAACCAGTCGGAATCGCAGCTAATCAACAGCACTATGGAGCTTGGCAACAGACAGTATAGTAATCCAAACGACTATTATTTATCATACAGACTTTGTTGCAAGCAGAGCCCGCTAAGAATGAGATAACAAGTACCCTAGTACAAACACAAAAATACTGGACTTTCACTGACATACGGTAAACGTGAAAAAGTTGAAATTTCTTGTTCGGTATTGGCGACTGTGGCTGCTTAGTGTTCCAACCACGAAAATCTGATACAGCTAAAACGTACTTGTGGTTTGGCATTTGGAGTGCCAGAATAATCAACTGCCACTGTATTTCTTGCCAAGTTGACTTTGGCAGAATAATTCATAGCCTTATTAGGTAACAATAGCTAAGCTGTGGTGTTCGATGGCAACTGGACATTCTATTAACGGATGTTCCTGAAGACTTACAATATATGACGTCATTCGTTCACATCAAAATATACAAACATGGTATGTAGTTTCCAAACTATGTGTTTTGCGGTGTGGATTTGAATGAATTAACTCAATCTTTTTAACTGTGTGGTATTTGTGGGTTTTTCAGTTACAGGATTAGTTACTTTGACTGAAGAAAGGAATTAAATGAGTCACTTATTCCAGCGATATTTCTCTTTTCTGATGCCCACTCAAAAATCAATGTTTTCGTAGTGGTCGAAGGTACGGCGTCCAATTGTTGGGGTTGGTTGATTCTGATTTCTCATTTCTGTCCAATGACTGTTCAGAAATAACAGTGCTGTGAACAATAATACTAACGTTGACATCCAAAGGAAAAAATCACATTACGTAACCTAATTCACACAGCTACAAATCGAAAGATCTCACTCATATAATTAATAGCTACCGAATTTGTTAGCTACAAAACAATATCCTGGTTCACATTAAAAATTTAGAGCATGACACAATTTGAAAAGAATTGAAAATCGTACGCTTGTGCTTAGTTGCAAATAAATTTAATGGCATTTCAAATCACATTGAGTCCCCCCCCCCAAAAAAAAAAACCACCCTCGGGTTGGAATACGGTTAACTTAACCGATTCAAAAAAGTTAGAAATCGGCATTAATGATCATCGCCCAGGTTTTTCTAAATGTTGAATTGCCAATTCAGTCAGATCCCAAGTTGGTATTGTATCACATTCTCAAGTTACAAACCTCAAAATGTAAATGTGTTTAATTCCCAGAAAAACGACAGGTGTAAATGAACCAACGATTCTTCTCTACCTTTTCCAAAGTACCGAAAACACTTTTCAGGTTATCGTTTCATTGTTCATTCGTGCTGGGGTTTTTTTGTATATTCACTGCGGTTTTTCGTATTATCCTTGCTTCATGTAACATATTTTTTACCTCAAAAATCGCTTTTAACAATGCTACCACTGTTTTCTCCTGCACCCACCGTTTTTTCCTCAATTGGAGAGAAAGTTGTCTGTATTTCCTAAGCTTGACATGTCTTTTTGTTTCAATGAATATGGTGATTTTTTTAAAATTATTATTATTTTTAGTTACCAGCTGAGTCACGACCAGAGACTTAAGAGTCGTACTAGAAAGTTACCCAGGCTTCATGGTGTTGTTGTTATAATAATAATTATTATTATTATTATTATTAATATTGTTGTTGTTGTTGTTATCAATATTATTATCACGATTGAAAAATTTTGTTTTTATATGGTTTTATAAAATCAAACACCGGGTAACTACCAGTTACCTGGGGTGAGTGAAGTTATGTAGTGTGTGTATAATGGTAAAGGAGTAAAAAAAAAGGAGTAAAAAAATATGAAAGAATAAAAACAACATAGAACGAGACTACATACGAACATCAATGGGGACTTGTCTTGTCTTGTAAGTAGTCTGTCCTCAGACAGGTTAAGCGCCATGCACGCCATCCATCTCTATTCTCGGCTCTCCGTTTGATATCTGAATAATTTTGCATTCTTCCATTAACTTGCTTTTTGAATCAATGGGGACATTATACACATAATCATAAGTAATACAGAACCTTACATATATACATTTGTACAAAAACCAACTTTTACGGAAAAATTAATACAAAAATAATTGACAAAACGAACATCAACAGCGACGAAATACTTTTAAAAAATTGTTTTATTTAAATACTCAAGACTCGCCTTAAAATGCAAGCTGTGCTATTCAAAACGATCTTTTGAACTTCTTAAAGAGATGGTTTACCTGGAATTTGGTCTTGAAAATCTTGGGAAACCTTTTTTAATACGGGTACTTGTTTGTTATTTTTGGATTGTGCAAAATTCTGACTGGTAGGTGAATTATCTTGAATTCTGTGAAGATCTTGCCGCATTGAATGGGATAGTAAATCACCATAAAAGACACCAGAAACACGTTGTTTCGCACAATTAAATAAACAAATATATCCCGTTGGTGTTACATATTTTGTAATTCAATGTGTAATTGAGTATTGTTTCAGGGTGACACTTTTGATCTTGGAGGGGGGGGGGGATAACAAACAAGTACCTAATAAAATAATAATAAAATAATAATGTAAAATATAAAGTAACAACAAAAATTGAGTATTGTTTCAATGTGAAACTTTTGATCATCTTAAATAACAAACAAGTACCTTTATATGTCCTAATGCTCCACTATTAAAGGGAAGATTTTTGTTTTAAAGTTTATACTTGCTTAGTTTCTCAAAAACCTTTGCTGAGATATTCCTATCAGATGGCACATTTATATCGATAAAGAAACAGATGTTGTCTTTCTTATCTGTGATCACAATGTCGGGACCATTTGCCTGAATTCTTCGATCTGTGTGAATAGGAAAATCCCATAAAAAATGACACTATTGCCTTCGGTGACTAATTCAGGGTGGTGGTAGCAGCAGTTTGTGTTGGTTTTTATTGAATACTCCTTGCATATTTTCAAATGCAAGTATTGACCGACCCTGTTATGTGTTTTCTTGTACTTATTTGTTGTTAATATTGTGCATCCAGAGACAAGGTGATCAATGGATTCAAGCTTTTCCTCAATCTGCATTTTTAGTCGGCACCGTTACGAAGGACATTTGCTTGTTAATTACGGGTGAACAAAGTCTGATCTTGTGCCGCAAGTATAAAACCCTTAGTTTCCCCTTTCAGTCCAGAGCTGTTCAGCCACTGATGTGTTGCCTTTTCATTAACATTAGCATTTTTGCTTCGCGTCACAAACTGTCTGTGGAGAGGTTTATCTTGCCACTAACGTTCTAACTGCTAAGTCCCAAATCTTTTGCTTTTCGTTTTGTCATTTTTGTTTTGGCTGTGGGTGTAAGTTCTTCATTTACATTTTTAATCTCCAATTTCAATACTCTAGAGAACTTATTCGATTCTTTAGAAATAGAGTGAAGCTTTTTCGAATTTTCGTGAAAATGTACAAGTTTCAACATCCAATCGTCAGTGTTTCCAAGGTATTCAGCGAGCCCAATATTTTGTAGGAGAGCTCAAGCTGGATCATGCCCCATTCTTCTTTGTTTCTTGGTAACTAAAACCTGTCGACATCTGATTTTGGGTGGTGCATTCTTTTACACGTTCCTTATCTTTGTTTCCTTAAATTTGCGAGTTGCAATTGAAAACAAGTTTCGCACCATGAACAGTTCTTATCGCACCAAAAAAAAATGCTGTAAATAAAGTCATTCATCAGTGTCTTCAATGAGATCAGATGGTACTTTTCTGTGGTCTCACTGTCCAGGATCGTTTTCTTCATTTGGCAGATAGTCTTTTGTATCGTATCACTACTCTCGAAAATCATTCTCATGTCTTTCGCGATTTGCCGCATTCTGCCACTGAGAGCACCAATTATTAGGGGGACAGCCATCTACTATTGTTATTATCATTATTATTATTGTTATTATCATTATTATTATTATTATTATTATTATTATTATTGTGTTATGAAATCTCTTAGCTCAGGCAGATCTTAAACAGGACTTGTACCAACAAAACAAACTATATTCAATAGCCCAAGGTTCATTGTGTCACTGTTCCTCTTTAACTTGCCAACACCTACGTTAGAAATCTTCCCCTTCTTAAAAGGCCTACGTCTTTTTTCGATGATGGTGTTTTGATGTTAACCTTTGTTTTTTCAGCCATTTCCCAGGCCTTTTGCTTGGTGCTTCAATTACAGTAACCATAATCGGTACCACCTGAAGAAGTTTATTACATCATATTCTCCTAATTCCCCTCTATAGTTCCTGATATCTTTTTATCATTTTCTTTTTTTTATCATGCACTCAGTGATGGAAGCAAAGTTTTATCCAGAATCATCCCTTCCTCTCGTTTTTCTCGACAACAACAGAAGATTTTCTCGCTTTACTAACAACACCACACCTATTCTACAATATCTTCTCACTTTTATTTCCCCTTATCCATTCTAACTTGTGTTCATACTCCTCCTCATTTATACTGTACTGACAGCAGAGCTTCCAACATACCAATCTTGCAATATTGTCATTGATATGACTTACTTTGATCTTTCTGGCTGCAGAGTCTACAAAGTGGGGAATTAACAGTTCCGTAAACCTTACAGTTGACAGTTTCAACAAAGGGCTTGTTTTGTTCAGCGAAAATAAATGCTTCCGTTCCAATCTGAAAATGATTTGTCTTCTCTATTGTCGTACCTGTCCATTGTGTCTGGCAGTTATTTCAAGAAAAGACCTCACATTTTCTTCTCTTCGCATCTATTTAAAGTGGCATATTGTCTTTTCGTCTTGAATTTATTCTTTTCCTTTGCTTTCTCACTGTTTAAGATTTTTACTCTTTTTACTCCTTTCATTAACTTCTCACTTAAATCATCGATAAATAACGTCAGACTATTTTCTTCTGCCGTGACACAAGCTTCACAACTGTTCAAGTCTCTTTCTCCTTTTGGTCGTGTCAAACAAACCCTCTTCGTATCACTTTGGGTTTGGTACACATACATTGTCATAATTTTCCCGGTTTTCCCGCATAGCATCTTCAATTTATTATCATCGTCATTATGTCAATATTGCTATGTTTATTACTATAGAGTGGTTACACAACATCTAATGATGGATGGGCGAAAAGCCCACATTCAGTGCCCAGCAAAAAACCAGATAAGTTGATTCCAGGCAAATGTACTGTAGCCACAAGAGTGAGATGAATAGAAAACCAAATAAAAAGCCAACATCACTTCAACCTTGCAAGTGGCGCCCCACAAGCAGTGAGGAAAGGCACATTGCTCAAGCGGTTCTTGTTGTATGACACCAACTCGTGACTACAGCACCCCCACTCCTAGCCTGATAGCTGACAATACATGGAAAGATATCGTAGTACTAGCACTAAGTCTGATATTGCAGCATTGAATTCAGCCTAGATATTTGTTGTTGCCCTGTTTGGTGACAAAAACAACAACAGAGAGGTACAAAAAGCCATGTTATAATGTATGCCAAAAGGCATGTATTATTACTATTATTGTTATCGAGTGGTTACACAACATGTGGTAATGGATGGATGAAACACCCCCATTCAGGGACCAGCAACGAGCCAGGTAAGTTGAATGCAAGCAAATGTACTGTAGCCACAATAATGATAATTATTTTTTTCTTTTTTCTTCTCAGCTTATTTCTTACTTAGCTGGAGGTGTATCGTTAAGGTGTTAGCTGTTTACTACCAGTAAGCTAAGGCAACAACTTAATTTTTCAAGCATTTTTCGAAATATTCGAGCTGTCACAAGTAATACTGTTTTCTGTATTCCAGCCTTATTGTGATTCCTAGTTGTTATAATTCTCAAGATCTTTACTCGTTATTCCCAAAGCTTCAACTATTATTGGTATGACAACCACCTTTTTCATTGGCTACAACTGCTTTATCTCAAATGCTGACCTGTCATATCTATCCTTCTTTATATCCTCGTTGTTACATACCTTGTTTTCCGCTGGTCAGGCAATATCTATGATCCAACATTGCTTGCTTTCTTGCTCTAATAAAACTATGTCAGGTTTCCTATGCTGCATCTCATTATCACAATGAATTATTAAATGTCGCTGAATTTTGTGTTTTCATTCGCTACATTAACTTTAGGCTTATGGTGGTACTATCTGTCACATCATATGTGAAAGGTTATACTTTCCACAGAGCGCACAGTGCACTACACTTGCCACGTTTTTGTGATGCCTCTTGTATTATTTCTGTGCCAGTGCTATTATTATTATGAATGGTAGAGAAGTCACACGAAAGAAGAAGAAGACTGTTTTTCACGCAGAAGAAAACGAGGCAGCAGAGTAAATGGAAATCCTCAAGAGTGTAGCCTTAAAATGGCCAAAATAGGTTTTAAAACAAAAAATCTAAATACACAAGGTTTGTTCCAACTTGTTAAAGGGAGTCGTTGTAGCAAGGGAGTTGTGAAAAGTAAATTAAAGGAAGCTAATTGCCCATAGATCATTTTGCTTTAGCGATCACAGGCAAAAAAGTGTTGAACTAATGATACCGAGATATTATAATGAATTACTTGCCTTAATTTAGGCAATTTTCAACTTAAGTTAATTTTTATTCTAGGATTCATTTCTTTCAGTTAATTTCTTAGCTCGTAAAAATCGTTAATTGTAAGTGGCAACCTTGTACAGGCTTGCGAAGAGTAAGTAAATTCAAAAGTAAAAAGAATAAATAAATTGAAATATAAGCGACCTTTTACATTGAAGTGCCTTCTAGTCTTGCCTAGAATGAAATACGTAAGCCACTGGCCAACAAACAAACATTGGTTTCCTATTCTGGCTCGACTTTCCTGCACGTTGAAAGCATCTTGAAGACGTTAAAAGCATGTTGAAAGCAAGTTAAAAGATACTTCTCCCATCGTCAGAGCCTGGCGATGGGAAAAATATCACTGAGAACGTAGCTCAGAAAAAGCTTACTGCTCCTGACATGATAAGGCTCTTACATCTATCACTTTATATTCCTTACAGACTAAATATACGTTTTGTGCAGCATGAATCTGAATGAACAGTTTTTCTCACGCTTCTTGGATATTGAATTTAAGGCTGCTCTGAGAAAACCTTCAGAATCTTTGAAACTCTTGCTTTTCATATACAATATAAATCGAAGACCTCTTTTTTCTTCTATGATCATCTCGCAAGTTTATGTTGAGATATTACATTTGTATTACCGAAATTTACAGCAGGCATGTCAGCCATTTTTATTTCGGAGTGGTTCCAGATTCAAACACGTTGTGTGCTCTCACTGGTCAACTGAAAAAAAAGATAATTCCAGCTTTTCTCTCATTGGTTCTTTTCTGGAAGAATTCGCTGGGAAGTTGAAATATTTTCAACTTCCATATTTCCCCAGCAAATCCGCCATTCCCTGAAAGAACTTTAGACTGGCAATCCAGCCCGACCAAGGAGACACCAGAACTCGACACCTGATCTCAACCAAAAGGCCGAAAAGAGACAAAAATGGGTCCACTGTTTACCAGGGGTACGATCAATGAAAGACCCAGGATCCAATTCAAACTACCTCGTAAAACGAGTGCAAACATGACTGGCTGCAACATTCAACAGAGAAACAAAAGTACAGATCTGCTTGAACATGGTAGTAAACATACTTGCTGATTGGCCTAACCAGCCATTTGGGATTAGTTTATTCAAAAACGTGCTGATAGTAATGCTTTGACATCCACACGTTTACAAATGGAAGAAAAGAGCCAATTAGCATGGTCAAAAACAACAGTGTCTGCAAAATTTAATGATGAAGGACATTGAAAAAACAGCCACCACCTCTTTATTGTCACCTGTACAAAAGTGAGTAACGCCTGCCTTTCGAAAAGAATAAATTGTATTCTGGACTCTTTGTTTTTCAAGACTGCAGTGCAAAGTTTTGTAATAATCGGCGCATTCTAAAATTTAAAAAATTGCCACGATTTGTGAAAGGTGTTGTCTCGTTTTGAAATATGTTCATCACACCTGAAAGACTTGCTTTTTGTTCAAAGTTAAATTTTGTTCTGAGGTACTTTGAGTAAAATAGCTTTGATATAATGTCTGTATTGAGGACGCCTATTGATGATGTCATCGTTTGGTCCAATTTTGGTATTGCAATTAAAGCCTTTATGCATCGTTATGGACTGCTACTTCTCTGATGAAACTTTGAGAAATGTATTTGGAATAAAACCTGAACACAAATATATATGACTTAAGTAATAAAAAAGCCCAAGTCTTCTTTACAGATGATAGTTGGTTGGTCAGGTGCCAAACCTGATACAGGCATCGACGATCCTGCGACTTCAAGCTATCCTATCACTGCCGGCATGGATGAGTTCATTACAGCTCAGACTGTTGTTCGTAGTCAAATTGTTTAGAGACTATAAAAATGTCTTTCTTTGCCTTCCTCTGGCTCTCCTGCTCTTGATCTTTCCTAACAAAGCAAGGCATTTTAAGTTACGATGTCTCATAATGTGCCGGAGGAATTGCATCTGCCTNATATATATATATATATATATATATATATATGACTTAAGTAATAAAAAAGCCCAAGTCTTCTTTACAGATGATAGTTGGTTGGTCAGGTGCCAAACCTGATACAGGCATCGACGATCCTGCGACTTCAAGCTATCCTATCACTGCCGGCATGGATGAGTTCATTACAGCTCAGACTGTTGTTCGTAGTCAAATTGTTTAGAGACTATAAAAATGTCTTTCTTTGCCTTCCTCTGGCTCTCCTGCTCTTGATCTTTCCTAACAAAGCAAGGCATTTTAAGTTACGATGTCTCATAATGTGCCGGAGGAATTGCATCTGCCTTTGCCGTATTGTTTTGATGAGTGACATTTTGGTGTTGGCCAAGGCAAAGACTTCCTTGTTTGATTTGTGTTCTGTCCTTGATATACGGAGAATTTTGCTCAGAAACCACATTTCAGCAGTTTCTAATTTTGCTTGAGTTTCTTCATTGATGTTCCAGCACTCACAAACATAAAACAGTTCCGACCAAACGTATGCTTTCAAAACTCTTTTGTTGGTATCCATTGTAGTATTTCGATTATGGAGGGTAGTACGTAACTTGCAGGAGAAATCTTTCGCTAGTGCTATTCTTTTCATTATTTCATCTTTATATTTTTCATTGGATGTGATGGTAAAACTCAGGTATCGAAAATTCTGGACCTGCTGGACTGGTACACCTTTGCTCATGAGGTGGCATAAAGGTGGTTCTTTCTTGGATACAGTCATGCACTACAGATTGAAGAAGAGAAAGGGCTTATTTCACAAAATACGTTGCGCCTCACCCTCCATCTTTCACCTGCGGTAAAAAGAAAGTCGAATTTCTCTCTTCTTCTTTATCAATGTCTAACAACGCCCAAAAAGGTTCAGACAAAGCGAGTGACACCCGGCAAAATGACTGGAAAGTGCTTTCAGTATACAGTGTTAGTTAGTGTTCATGTTCCTACTGTTTGAGATATCTTTAGTTTATTTGAATTATCGATGGATGTAATATGTATATTTCCTATGGAAAGTTCCCTATTTCGTGTTCTCAAAACTTTTTGAGTGAAAAGGGTCTGTTTAAAAAATATTTTTTAAATGTAATAAGGTTCAACTAAGAAAATTGGTAAAATTATTGAGTCTTGATGAAAATAATCTCATTGTAATAAAAGAAGAGTGTATATACTATCTTAGTTAGACGAGTGGTGGACTTATAGATTGGACTTACAGATGCCAGAGATCCATGTTTTGAGTAATGTTGCATACTCCAAAGACCGACGTCTCTTTCAACACAAAGTTAATGTTGGTTTTTCTGTAATCACTTCAACATGTCGTTAAGTAGTATAGGTAGGACATATTTACACTAAAAATGCCATGAAACCATGGATCATCAAAATTAATTTTGTTCAAGCATGGTCAAAGTGTCTTATTGCATGACATAATCGTAACTGTTGCTCAAAGAAGAGGCACGTGATCACATGATCATCAAACTGAGTGACTCAAACCATTAAAATACGTCATAAATCTCAACACAAATTTATGTTAGGTCTATTTTTTTCAACTCTGAGAATTTAAGGATTTTTTGTTAGAAGTGGCTTATTGGGCTTTCTGCAAATATTTAAAAAAGTCAAACTAGAAAGTAGAAGGAATATGAACCATATGCTATCAAGAGCCATTTTTAAGAAGAGGCTTAGGGGAAATCATCTTCCATAACATTTAACGTGGCTACTTGATTGAGCCCCTATTTCTGGAAAAAAGTGTATTGATAAATGCCTCCCTCTCCCGTAGTTCCTCTATAGTTAACTGTCGATATTCTCTTATCACTACTGAACTGACTTTTCAAAGACACCATTTGTAAGGTTTCAGTGAATATACTTGAATGAGACACAGTTCATGTGGTCAATAGAGAGCAAGTGGTCAAAGAAGCATGACTTAAACTTTTTAAAAACTTTTTTATTACATCCTGAGGGATAAATCAATATCCAAAAAGCTTATGAGGTATATGTGTTAACAATAGGATTTACAAAGATTTTCAGGCATTTGTTTTCAGGAGGATAATTCCTGGAGGTGCACGAGATTTTTAGAAGGGTAGCTTGCCCCTCTATAATACAGTAATCCTTCCAATGCTAGCTGATTAAAAAATCTCACTTGTAACTCAAAGCAAAGTCTTTGATTTACAAAGATTTTCAGGCATTTGGTTTTAGGAGGAAAATTCCTGGAGGTGCATGAGATTTTTAGAAGGGTAGCTTGTCCCTCTATAATACAGTAATCCTTCCAATGCTAGCTGATTAAAAAATCTCACT
The DNA here is from genome assembly GCA_003991215.1 of Morbakka virulenta. Classification (NCBI taxonomy): domain Eukaryota; kingdom Metazoa; phylum Cnidaria; class Cubozoa; order Carybdeida; family Carukiidae; genus Morbakka; species Morbakka virulenta. The sequence continues at coordinate 868,263 of RDPX01000034.1, forward strand.
TGTAACTCAAAGCAAAGTCTTTTAAGCTTTCATCAACATACTTTTGCCGTAACAATCTTGAAAATTCTGAACTTTATGGGCTCAAAGGAAGCCAGATCTAAGAGCTTTATCATGTCATGAGTCGTAAGCTTTTTCTGAGCGCTAAAGCTTACGAAAAAAAGCTTACGACTCATGACATGATAAAGCTCTTACATCTATACTTTTA
>RDPX01000034.1:873516-883885 GCA_003991215.1 Morbakka virulenta
CATCCTTATCACTTCCTCCCATGTTTTATTCAGTCTTTCTCTGCCAGTGGTTCCTGTCACCTTGATTTTTCTGCATTTAATTGCCCAAGCATTCTTGTCCATTCTGTCCACATGATCAAACCAACGAAGCCTCCTATTCTGCATACAGCTGCCAATACTGTCCAGATTCAATCTCCTTCTGAGTTCAGTAGAACTGAGCCTGTCCTTTGGACTTACATTGCGCATCCATCTTATCATTCTCATGTCATTCCGCTCCATGCGGCTGACATCTTCAGCTTTCACTGGCCAAGTTTCACTGCCATACATCATTGTGCTACGTACACATGCCTGGTAGACTCTACCTTTGGTAGGTAATGGCAGAGCCATTCGAAAATAAATCAGTTGCCATCATTCTATTACTCCTGAAGACTTTTACCAACTGTAGTATGAACTTTCAGAGATAAAAGAACATCTGCTAAGGACTTATAATGATTTAAAAAGCAAATGTCATGATTATGTCTTGGCACCAAAAGACCATTTTCGGAGAAGATCGAGCTTGAAAGTATCTTTTAAGGTAACTGCAAAGACTGGCTTTAAATAGGCACAGAAAACCTCCAATAACATATATTTCAATACTGCAAAGACGATAGGCCTTGGCATTGTATAAAGAAGGGCTTGATTTTATTTTGTAATGTATTATCATATAATATATTATTGAAAATGTGATAAGACAAACTGCCATACTGTAATGGCCACTGAATGCAGCCACGATAAAATATCACAAGACGAGATGGGTGAAGAAGAAGCTTGGGTATCCGAGCTTGCAGTGCTCAAAATCTTCATTGCGATTGGATGAGGCAAAGTTCAGCTGATAACTGATCTGAGGCATTTTTTGCTGAGTCTTGTCTTATACTAATATGTTTTTGCCCTTAAACTACCTAGAAAGCAATGACACTCCTTCTAACATTTCCCAGCTCTGATACGGTGGAAGCTTGCCTCAGTCAAGCTAATACCATTCTCACTAAGCCGGGAAATCACCTCACCTTTGAAGATGAACTGATCAAAGACTAAAACTGACCAATTTTGACCTGTTTTCAACCCTTTTGGTTCTTGCTCACAAATTCAAATCCCAAATTATGACGATGTTAAGTACGATTTTACTATATAAATATATATTTAAAATATCATGATGCTTCCTCTTAGTTTTATTATTGAGGACATTAATTTGGCCTAATCTTCCTAATAAGCGCCCCTTTGTTTTTCAGAACCAAAAATATCGTCAGTTTGGAAATTTCCACCAAGCAGGTGGAGAGATGATGGACGGAGCATAGAAGTGGGTTAGAAGGGGCCCGTTACCATTTTGAAAGTATTATGAAACAAATTCTTGGTCTTACCTTACTTTATAAACTGTTTAAGCCGTTATAGTTAACTTTTGTGCATTTAAAGCAATTTTGTTTTGTTTATATTTTCTCAGTGCTATTGAGATAACATATTGTGTATACCTGACCAGGTAGGAATTTGTTGTATCTAAACTAGCAAAGTTTACCGAATTTTGCCAAATTTCTTTGAGTACAAACAATCTTAATGAGCGTCTCCTACCAATTGTAAGTGCCCGGGTACTTATTACGAAGAATACGGTATATTTGTTTTCAAAGTAATTGTGGGGTAAAAGAATTCATATATATATGCATATATCTTCATTAAAGGTAAGTATGTATTTAACTGCTCTCTTCAACAGGATTTGCTGAAGAATATCATTTTCATTGGGATTGATAGTAATTGAAAACATGTTCAAGATGATTGTTGGTTGAAATACATTCACGACTAATGATATGAAACTGTTAATATTTCCAACTTTGCAATCACCTTACTTTATACATTTTCTCAAGATATTTACAATTTTCGTGTATTTATTTCTGCAAAAATTTGACTTTTGTTTTTGATTTTCAATATTGATAAGTTAGGTAGACCCAAAGATAACCTGACCACTGAATTTTAGGTCAGAGAACATGCTTCATATTTTAAAAAATCAGATCTACTTATAAATAAAGCATTATTTGTTATATGATGGGAACTGAGACAACTATTTCTTCCCAGTGTTTTTCATTCTTCATTTGTGAAATGGAACAGCAGCTGCTTCTTTCTTTGGCAACACAATACACCGCAGTGCCTACGGCAACAAAATACAGAAATAAAATACAAAGTTATAAAAAGCAAAGCAAAGACTTAAATTAATGAATGAAATAAAAAATGACTTCAAATGCTTCTGTCATTATATCCCAGGTCAAGTAATCTTGACATCAAACAAACTTGATTGAAACTGAGAAGATGGCCTTATCCACGACCTTCTAATACATGAAACAAAAGAAGGCAAGCACGTAATTCATAGTCTTATCGGAAAAAATAAGCAGCTCAAATCAACTCATTTTCCACTTTTAATCCATCCTATTCTGGTTATTCTTTTCATCGGCATATCAGACAGCAGGTACTGACGTCATCCCTACGCTACATGTGCGTGAGAGACCTTTGTTTACATTGTTTCTTGTATAACATTAAAAAGGAAATAACCACACGAACAAAAGAAGAGCTGCAGAGCAATCGTAACTTGTTTCAAGTGGGAGCTTATTTGACTTTTTGAAGGAGCAAAAACACCTTTTGTGATGACTGCCTTTTAGATTTGTTAATTTATCTGGTTTAAGAACTTCTCTACACAATTGAAACGTCCGATTGATAATAATGATAGTAATTTTTTTTTCAGGGTTTTTGTTATTTGTTATTATATTCTTTAACTTTATGAATACAAATTTCTCTAAGAAAGGCAATTTGTACGTGGCAGGATTACAACCGATTTCAATGAATACTGGATGATTCTAGTGAGCAAAGTGAAAGACTGTGAAATTATTTAGCACGTAATGAATGTCTAAACGCCATGACTCAACCCAAACAATCCATTGATTTCTTCCCCTTCTCAATTCCATCTCCGAAAACATGCACGAACTCAGCAGCACAGTATGCTGCTACTTAAAAGGCAAAAACAATTTAGGCACAGTACATCTTGGGGCGTATCTGGAATTCGACCCGGGAACCGGTTGCATGGTAATCTGCTGATTTAGCCACCTGGCCACTGGTGCTAAGATAGTGCTAGTACCAGGGTATCTTTCCATGTATTGTCATCTATCTGGCCAGGAGTGAGGAGTGCTGCAGTCACGAGTTGTTGTCATACAACAACAACCGCTTGAGCAACGTGCCTTACCTCACTGATTGTTGGGCCACACTTGCAAGGTTGAAGTGATGTTGTCAATTTGATTGGGTTTTCTATTTCAACGTACCTGGCTCGTTGTGGGGTTTTCACCAATCCATCACTAGATGGTGTGTAACCACTCACACTCACACTCACACTCACACTCGATGATGATGATGATGATGATACTACTACTACTACTACTACTACTACTACTACTACTACTAATAATAATAATAATAATAATAATAATAATAATAATCTCTTGTTCTGAAGGGCTGAGTACCGAGTTCTTACTTTGTTACTTAGTCCTAAGGTCTTGGGTGAAGCCTTGCTACGGAGACCGTTTTAAGCAGAATGGGTCACCTAAACTGGGAAACCTAAACAGGCCCCAACTGCAAGGTCATGTGCTGTTTTTTTTTATGTACATCAATATCGCACACACTTGGGTGTGATGCATGCACCCAGTTTACCCTTATCGGGCTGGTAGTCGGATGGGTTTGCTGGGGTTTCTACCTGATTCCCCCATGGGCTCGTATTGCTCCACCACTCAATAATAATAATACGTTGTGCAATTTTGACGTGGACGAATGAGGTTATCCTTTGCCACAACTACCTCCAGGTCACCCTTAGGCAAGGTGTAGCACCTGTTAGCCTACTCGGAGACCTTGATATATCGGGTTGACGTCCGGCGGAGTTAAGTCTGTCCCCTTCCTCTTTCTGGCCAGGACGAGGTCGTTAGCCTTGGTTGGCAATCGTCCTATGAAAAGGAAAACTCAGAACAATAAACCTACCGCAGTTGTAAATTCCAGTTTGACGTCTGCCCAGGTGTAACTGTGCCTCATGGTCAGGTTTGGATCTTTAGCTTTGGGTGACAGCTTTCCTAGAGATGGTGTCTCGATAAAAACACTGGTGGCTGTGATACCTAATCACCACTGTCCTCTATACATGTGTTAAAATGTCAAATGAAACTATTGAGAATAACAGCGTAAATGGGACTGGAACTTCATGTGAAGGTCCCTCGCCCGGGAGGTGTCCTGTGGGGCAGCAGTGGAGACCCGATCGATGTCCCACGACTGCTAGAATAAATGGAATAAAGATGTGAATAAACCTGTGATGGAATGTTTTTAGAGAAGTAAACCGTTTGATGATGAAGGAAGGGTAGTCATCAAACTTCCAGTACGTATGTTTTAAACTGACCATTCATGTTGGAGGGACCATTTTGAGCAATCGTGGGTTTTTGCCATAAGAGACAGTTTCTTTGCATGCATTTAAAAAGCCAACCCCGAGAGGAAACAAATCCTTGCTGTGTAGCTGGACCATTTAGCCTTCCTCATAATCAAGAAACTCTCAAGATATTAGCTCGACGCTCGTGGATCAAACGAAAAAGATTTTCCTTCATATCCATATCTGTATGTTTTCTGCCCTAACCTTCCAAGCTTCATCTTTTTTGCAACAATTGATGCTTGTACAGTCACATAAAAGCTTCAATGTTCTCACTCTATAGTTCTCCTGTTGTCTACATTAAATATCATCACAGAAATTCGATCTGAATGAGCTCTTGCATACTTGATAACAATTGTTTTATATTTAAGTGTGTACACTCTTCTTTTTTCGTCTGTGTGTGAAAAAGAAGTTATCATACTATCGCTCGTTGAAGCAGGAGACCACTTGTGGGCAAATCAACGAGACATGTGATTTCTAATAGTCTGTGTAAACAGGGTTGAGTCTTTTCTAATAACCGGCCCCCTTTTTTGATATGTTGAAAAAAGTTGCATCTCGATTTATACCCTGTGATTAGGATCTACGATTGTTGATCACCCTTGTTTAGTATTTAGCATGGCACTGTTCAAGTCTGATGGCATGACTCACATCAATATGGCTACTGGAAATTGCACTGTATGAATTGTCTGCTACGCAGTTGCGTGAAAAAACTATCAACAAATAGGATTTTTTACATTAACTATGGCAAGAACATCTTGATTTGCACAGTTTCAACTAGTCTGTCAAATCCAATTGGGAGAAATATACGTGGATACTATGTTTACAAAGATGTAGGGAAGTCAACTGAAGGGTAACATCTTGTTGCAAAATCTGATGATCGAATGGAAGCTGTGAAAATCAACCAGTATACCATCATATTTCAATGGCGCTATTGAGGTTAATGCAATATTATTTTGGGACAATTGAGGGAAATCAGCTCGAATTTAAAGTTCGCGAGAAACCCAAACGAGAAGTAGGTCTTGTTCCTTTATTGTTTACTGGCTTTACAAAAACAGATATGGAATGCTATAACTTTTTATGAAGATTCAGGAAAGAAAAGAAGAACTGCTTCACTTTGAATTAAGATATAAAGTAAAGAAAGAGAATAGTAAAACACGTTTATTTTTTTACAATTGTTATATTATAATAAAAGATGAACCTGACAATTTTTGTGCATCTTAATTTTTGTATTTTTTTTGTGATTTTTCAGTGATATCTGCAAGATTTATTAACGAGAAACATTTACTAGTGAAAGCCATTTATTTGAAATTAGTTTTATTGGAGAGAGAAGGTATGGTATTTTAATAGAAAAAAACTTCATTTCAATTTGATTAAGCAAGATATTTAGTATACTGAACAAAACAATGAAGCGTGGAAAAACGGTTATGTATAAATATCTCAATAAGCCATAGTTTTAAGTTTTCCGTTTGGGCTAAGTGCAAACAGACATTTTAGGCTTGTTACTCTTTACTATTGTAATATTGGTATTCGTTCAGACTTCATTAGTTAACCTCTCATTCATGTTTTTTAACGTTTCATTTATTTTACTCGAGTAAGGATTAAAGATGGCCGGAGGAACACTTTCATTCCTTGTCAGGTAAGTATGAACAGATTTGGTTGGTGACGCACCAAAACTTTTCGGAGGAATGTCTAAATAAAAATCCAATAAATATTGGATTTTAGCGCAATATCTACAAACGAAGGAAGGCGTATTTGATGATGATGATCATTTTACTCTGTCCAGTTCTATCATGCTTATTAATTCATTATTTTCCGTTGGGTGACCCGCGTAGCACTCGCCGTTAGCTTCACTGCGTATTCAGAAAGAAAGACTTCATTTTACCCCCTGCATCCACCATGTAGGTAATTAGCATTGCAGGCAACTACCGTATTTGTCATTGTAACAAGCAACCAATTTGTGTTTAACACGGAACCAATTTATGTTTAACACGGAAGCAATGTTTGTTTGACATGGGACCAATTAATGTTTAAGACGGAACCAATTTGTGTTTAAAAAGGAACCAATCTTTTTACCACGAAACTAATTTTTGTTTAGATATACGTAGTATATTTGGATTTTGTGTTTTAGGACTCAAGTGCTTGTGAAAGGTTGTAGAGTGTCTCCGTTTTGGCCGTTCTAGGTTTTTTCCCCACCATATGTAAGTACTGACGTTTGTAGGCACTTCGGTAAGAGGCAAAGAAGTGACTGAGTCGCGAAAAGCTTGAAAAAGAAGAAACAAATATAGGACCGATATCAAAATAACTTTTGTCGTATTTTCAACATATACTACTACATATTAAAGCTTTTTCACACTACTAAACACAACAGTATCCATTTAAGAAGAGGATTTCCCAGTGTTAATCCTGGTTCTGCAAGATTTTGTCCTTGTGGGCTATTGATGGACATCAGAAACAAGGGTGAGAACTGAAGAGGATTGAAGTTACCTAGACTGAAAAAATTAATCTTTTGGAATTAAAAGGGTTCTTGGGATGAAACGGATTTTCGTTTGCCAAATCTGGTCAGTATTGTCTTAAAAAGCACAAAGTTACTTTCTTGTTAAACTGCACCATTTATAATGAAAAAAAAGTAGATTAAAATGCTTCATTTCTCTTGCATGTTTGTCATATCATTTGATTTTTCTTTAGCTCTAACTCTTAACGAGTTTTTTATAAACACACACACAGACACACACATATACAAACATATGTGTGTATAAGCCAATGCTAGCTGATAATCTCATGTAGAATAACAGAAAAGATAGTCCGAAAAGATTCATTTCGATATCATAATATTTATGAAACAACAAAATGAATTTTTTTTGTAAAAAGCTATATTTCGTATTACATCAAATACGTTACGATGTTTGTGATGTCTCTGATGATGATGACCGTAGTCTAAAGACTCATTATGTAATTGAGAACACTGAAATTGTGCCAAATCAAAAGTCCCTCGGAAGGGCACCGTCTGAGCCCCAATTGCTGGGAAAACGACGTTAAAAACAAACAAAAAAACAAACAAAAAGTTTACAGTTGAAAAGTGGTAAAGTTGATCTTAATATTTAGCGCAAAATTTACTTATTTCTTTGGCCATCAAAGAAAAAGTGTGCTATTTGAAAACAGCCTTATCCTTAAATATACATTTGTGTGGATTTCTTTCAGGTTTATTTGTGTTACTTTTTTCTTAACCTTTGACCGTTCAAATATTTTTTTAAGAATCGCACTTTATCGATGCAAGATTGCAGAAAAATTCACTATGCAAAGGATGACTAGTTGAAGACCACATAGGGTTTCAAAATCAATTTTTTGTTCATATATAGAAAGTAAACGCATTTCTTGACGTACGTTTTCACGTCAAAGGAAAGGAAGAAGAGGGATCGATTGTTGAGAAAAAGGCTGAAAATCAGTCAGAATCGCCAGTGTTTGTGAAGACTATAATCAACTTAAAAGAAATGTCACTGATCACAGGTTTTGAGGCCTGTTGGATATGACTCGTTTCATAAATATTAACAGGAGTACAGTATCTTATAAAGTCAACAAACGTCAACTGTCAGATACCGGAGAAGATAATGACCAAGAAACGGAAACAATCTACTAAAAATATCAATAGCTGTGAAGTGAAACTAAACTTGTGCCATAGCACATAAACACACAAAAGTAATTTTATCCCTAATTTCAGGCTGATTTGCTGGTTTACATTAATTCTGTTTGGAGGGGATCATTGAATTCCTTTTTTTCAACGCGCCTTTTCTTTTTCAAGCAAAGTGGTGAAGTGTCGAAGAGTTGGGGCTTTGAGTAAGTTTGCAAATGCCCCTTCTACACTATTACTTTATGGTCTGGATTTGAAAAAATTTGAAGGAAAAAACTGACAATAAATACAACATGCTGTGTTGTTTGCAGAAGCTTTCTCGCCACATTACTGTTAAGATTATTTCCTTTGCAATCAAGGTGTAAGTATTTGTTCTCAAATTTTTGTTTGGACGTTGAACTGTGAATGCCTGTGGTGAGAGAGATGGTGTTGACGGATAAGTTTTCCTGCTTGCTCTGACGTTTGGCACCATTGTGAAGACAGTAAGGCTCGAGCAGTCAAACAGTATGAAAAACGATAAAGATTCATTTTCTAAATGTTATTATTATTACGAACATGACTCCATTGAGACATGGAACTAAAGTTAAAAATCTGACTGCAAGTGTGCTGTTTAAATAAAAGGCAATGCGGAATTACGTGAGAAATTAACAAATGAAAATTAAGAATAACAGGAAAGTGACCAACATGATAAAAGCTTGAGCGGTGAGAAAAAAGAAGAAAAATGTGATTATGACGATAGGAAAATGTGCTAATGACGATAGAAAGAAAAATATATCAGAATGAATGAAAAACAGCGGTATCGTGACACCATTAATTTTATTTGTTGAATTCTTTTCTTTGTACTATTTAGTTTATTACTTCTTACCCCTCCCAATTCTAACTCCGAAATGATAAACCATCTCAGAAATATGCCACTTTTTACGGAGAAACAAACTGGGCGCAGTTCTTCCAGGCGCGAAGCCGGGACTCAAACCGCAAACCTATTGCAAGGCAATCTGTTGATTTAACCATTCGGTCGCCACGACGTTTTGAATGAAATCTTCTCAAAGTAGATGAAGTGGGAGTGTATCGTACTCTGTACAACAAGACCACAGCAAAAATCGTTTTCTTTTCCGCTTGGGTAAACAAAATACTTTCCGAAGTAAAGCGGTCGCTGCTGTGCCTGTATGATTAAGCTTAAAAGAAATATTAAGACGTGACCTGTGTTGAGAGTACTTTGAAGCCAGGTGCTCTTCAACGGAGCTTTCTTGACTTCGATACAATTTAACTAATTACGCTTATTCGTTTACTTCTTCGTATAAGGTTTTCCCACTAATTTACACAAAAAGATATTTGTAGTTGACTTTCCATATTATATATATATATATATATATGTATGTATGTATGTATGTATGTATGTATGTATGTATGTATGTATGTATGTATATTACAACTTATTTAAGCTTTTGAGGATTTTGGAGGGCAAGTACAGAATTTTCCTGCTTTTTACAAAGAACCAGATATTTGTCACCATCATTTTTTCGTTATTTTTATCTTGCGTCCAATCGTTTCTTCTTTGCCAAACTTTTTAAAGGTTGACAGTTCCACTGCAAGACCTTTCGAACCACTGCTTACCGTCTCAAAAACATTCTCAACAAAATTTATTGACTAGATACTAGAGAAACTCTGACAGGAAATTGTTCATGATATCTACATTGCTAAAACTGAAGTGACGTGGATTCACTTTCGTCCTTCTCAACTTGACATATGATCTTAATTGTTATGTCTACCAGCTTGTTTTCTCCTTCAAATGCTTAGCTGAAAAAGCTGTAATATCAAAGTGTTATACTACCTTAATCCTAATGCTAGGTTTTTCCAAAGCATTTGATGCCGTCCACAGGAATACTCTAATGTAGGACCTGGTAGAAATGCTGGACTCGAGGTAGCTACACATGACTGCCATCATGATCAAAGAAGTGAAACTACAAGTAAGTTCCAAAACCGACCTGAGCAACAAGTTTAAGACCAATATTGGTGTACCTCAAGGAGTCTGTAAGTCTCCCATTATGTTCACACTATATCTAGCACAAGCACTAAAAGCAGAAAGAAATAATACTGAAGTAGAAGATTCGTATTCATATGATATGATACAAAAAGCATGACATAATGTGAAGAATCGATTTCGTTTCATATGTAACATCATCAGCAATAATTTCTTTAATTTCATATTCTTATGAAAAACAAAAATACCAAAATGTTAGTACCAATAGGGAGAGTGAGTTAGTGACCGAGGACTCGGCTACAACTTAATTGTAAGTTCC
>RDPX01000034.1:909355-919515 GCA_003991215.1 Morbakka virulenta
GGAAGAGGACTGATTAGTGTCGAGAAATGCGTAAGAGCCGAAGAAAATAATTTGGCATGGTACGTTTTAAATAGTAGAGAGGAGATGCTGCAGATGGTTAAAAATCAAGGTCTTTTAAAAACAGAAGAATGTAAGGACCCAGAAGCTTTTAAGAGAGAGGGAAAGGTTGAGATGATGAGAGAGTGGAAGGAGAAAAGATTGCACGGACAATTCTTAGAAGAGAATGGAGCCGTTGATTGGGATAAGACTTGGGGGTGGTTGAGTAAGGGAGACTTGAAAAGTACCACTGAGGCGTTGATTTGTAGTGCTCAGGAACAATCACTGAGAACAAACTATTTAAAATATCACATTGAAAAATCAGCAGAGTCACCTTTATGCAGGATGTGTTTCGAGAGGGGTGAGAGTGTTAGCCATGTCGTAAGTGAGTGTTCCAAGTTAGCACAGAAAGAATATAAAAGGCGTCATGATAATATGGCAAGATATGTCCATTGGGCAATGTGTCGTACGGCAGGTTTGGAACGGGCCAACGAGTGGTACAACCATAAGCCAGATGGTTGTAGCGAAAATGAAGAACACAAACTGTTATGGGACATGATGATACAATGCGACCAACACATCGAAGCTAGAAAGCCTGATATTGTGATGATAAATAAAAGAACAAAAGAGGCTAAAATAATAGACATCGCCATTCCTGGGGACAAAAGAGTAAACGTGAAGGAAACGGAAAAGATTGAGAAATACCAACCATTGAAGGATGAAATTGCACGGTTATGGAAGCTAAAGAAGGTTAAAGTGATTCCTGTTGTTATAGGTGCGTTGGGAAAGGTTAGTAAGAAACTTGAATCACATTTGAAGGATTGCGATGAAAACATCAAAATGGAAGTTGTACAAAAAACAGCATTGTTAGGATCAGTACGTATCCTAAGAAAGGTACTGTCGTTGTAAGAGACTGCAAAAGTAAACTTGAAACCTCTGGTGGCTTGTTGCTGCCTGCTTTCAAGTTAATTTACCGACATCAAGAACTAAAGTCGAGAAGTGAAACATTGAACATAATAATAATAATAATAATAATAATAATAATAATAATAATAATGATAATAATAATTTATTAAAGAAGTAATTTGTATACATAAAAACTTTACTAACATTAAGTTCATATTTTTATACAAGCTGTGAAAAATACACTCTCATTAACTTAACCGTACAAGAGGGGGCTTTGAAGGTACTCAGACTTTTCTAGCTGATTTAAGTGGAATATATATAATATATAATATATAATATATAATATATAATATATAATATATAATATATAATATATAATATATAATATATAATATATAATATATAATATATAATATATAATATATAATATATAATATATAATATATAATATATAATTACATATATATGCAATACTTTGATGTACCTGTGATTGCAATAGAAGATCAGATTTTGAGATGAAAAAACGTCCTTTATTGTGAAAGAAAATTAATGGAATCTGATAGCGTACAAATTAAAATCAAGCCTCTTCCATCGAAATGTACTGTTGTAATGAATTCTGTAGTCGAGCTACCTGTAGTGAAGCTACTGTGTGTTCCATACATCAAAATAGTGAAAATATAGGGCAAAAGAATACACAGATCAAGAAATATTTTGGAGCAAGCAAGAAGTTGGATTTTTATTTACTAATTTTTGGGCATTTAATCCACATATAACGTCCATTTTTCTTGGTTAGCTTCCTTTTTTCCAGTACTGAAGATGCCTTTTTTTTCTTACGTTTGCCTCAATGTTTCTACTTGTTTCTAATGTTTCTACTCATAGTTTTCCTTCTTTAAAAAAATGATGTTTTGTTTGAATTATAATAAATTATTCTTCTAATTCTCTCCTTATATGATTTATTTTATACTTCCAAATTTAAGTGAAGTTTATACTTTTGGTGAGCATAAGGGCTGTTTTGAGGAATCTTTTTACTAATGGAAATGCATTTTCACATCATAAATTCATATCTTGTTCTAACTGATTTGTATTGTTTTCTCAGTTGATAAAATCTGTTTAAAAGTCAATGAAATACTGGTACCTGTTAAAAATATAACGTCTTCGTTGTTAATATCTTAAGTTTGATTTTTATACAAACTTTGCTTAAAGTTATTTCTTTTTTTAGCGGTATAAACTAAAAGCAATGACTCCAAGCAGAAGTTGTAGAAATGGTGATGTGGTGAATACAAATAATCAGATAACAGAACATCCGTAAATGATTTCGTTAAAATGTTACAACGCATCTTTTTTGTACAACGTTTAGTGATCAAGCCAAAAATCGGATCCTCATCTTGTTTTCAAATCTGTCTTGAACCTTGTATCAATGGACCCTAAGTGCTAGAAATTTATTTTTATTTGATATACCAACGAGTTGGAGAGACCCCAGCTTTGGATCGGCCACATATTTTATCTATTCACACTAGCCAAATAAATAATATTTGGCCGATCTAAATCTGAGTTTTGTAACTAGATTTCTGTCTTAATATGATGAATTTTTAGTGTCAGTTTCTATGGAATTATTAGAAGAAACAAATGATGATATAGCTGCAGAAGAGAGTTTTTTGAAGTATCAGCGCCATAACCTGGACTTAATGATCTTGTTGATGCAGAAAACGAAAAAGATTAAGATGACGGCGATTATTGAGATCCGTCAAGTGAAGCCATCTGTTTTACACAATGGCAACTTAGGGACGTGATAAAAGTGATTTCAGCCTGTTCGAAGAATCATCTGAGTTACATGTTTTCGATTAAAGAGTAATAGTAATAGTAATAGTAATAGTAATAGTAATAGTAATAGTAATAGTAATAGTAATAGTAATAGTAATAGTAATAGTAATAGTAATAGTAATAGTAATAGTAATAGTAATAGTAATAGTAATAGTAATAGTAATAGTAATAGTAATAGTAATAGTAATAGTAATAGTAATAGTAATAGTAATAGTAATAGTAATAGTAATAGTAATAGTAATAGTAGAAGTAATAGAAGTAATAGTAATAGTAATAGAAACAGTAATAATAATAGTAATAGTAATAGTAATAGTAATAGTAATAGTAATAGAAATAGTAATAGTAATAGTAGTAATAGTAATAGTAATAGTAATAGTAATAGTAATAGTAATAGTAATAGTAATAGTAATAGTAATAGTAATAGTAATAGTAATAGTAATAGTAATAGTAATAGTAATAGTAATAGTAATAGTAATAGTAATAGTAATAGTAATAGTAATAGTAATAGTAATGGCAATGGTAATTGTAATAGTAGGAAAAGGTAGTAAGACTGACTTTCTGATCGTTCACTAATCAAAAGGCTTATTAAAGATCCTAAAAAATGCCAGCACCTTAGAGGAAAGATGAGTACAAAAATCTATTTTATCCACAACCCTTTCTCCCTGAATATTTAGGGCGTGTCACTGATGAACGTGAGAGAGACAGAGTGAGAGTGATATGAAAACACGTGGAGGCGAGAAGGACGATGCAAGCAATAGAAGGGTATGGAGAAAGAAATGCCGAGCTGCCGACCCAACTTGAAGTTGGAAGAAGACCGAAGGAAAATAAGAGAAAAAAGAGATGAGCAAGGTGAAAGAATTCACCAAGATATCACGGTAATTTCTGGTGTTTGAAGGGTAATGGTGAGGTAGAAGAAAATCATGTTAGAAATTCAAAACATTTTTATCCTAATTTTTTCTGACATTACTAGGAATTGCCTTTAATGACGAATTAACATACAATTTGTTATCCTCATACAAAATTCAGTCCACTTTAACAGTTTTTTACAGTTAAGGGTAAAACTGAGAAAGACCTTTGGATTGAGTGGCACAAAAACCTTCAAAATAAGACAAAACATGTCTTGCACAATTTCTTTTTTGATAGATTTTGTGATAAATTTTTCAAAAATCTCAGTGACAGTTTCTTGTTACTAAAAAGTTTCTTCTAATTCATCGATTATTGTTGATTTACTTAGACTTTACCCCAAAATCAAGTTAATTGAACGTTTTGAAAATATGTCTTTTTGTCACCCGTTTCAAGATTACATCTTTCGCATTTTGTTTTTTTTAACATCACAAAACGGTTTGTTTTTTTTAAAAAAGGCTTATGAAAGATTGTTAGTACTACAAAACCTGTGTTACAGAATAATAGGATAATAGAAAAGGAAGAAGAAGCAAGTTGAGGGAAAAACCCGTTTGGATTCCTAAAATTCCAATATTTTTCCATTTTTGGAGAATTTCGAGCAACAGACCTTGAGCATAAGACAGTTTAACAAATGGGTGTAAAGCAGTCAACGCCGTCATCTTACCGTTATTTACATTTTGTTGTATACTGAAGCCTATTCACAATGAAAGTCAGGCTCAACGAATCGCGTCCTTCGAAAGACGTGCTCGAGAAAATTGTGGCAGATGGTCAACATGTCAATCCTAACATCAACATCATGGATTGTGGAAAACAAAGAGTTTGCCTGTTTGTCAGGAACGTTCCACTTGGAAATGTTAAACCACCATTCGAAAACTATTTTGGATTATTAAACACGAAAGTGAACACGAGAAACAAAAATCTATTCGTCTACGTCCCAAAAGTCAAATTGGAATATGGGAGACAGTCGATACGTTACACGAGAGCTAAAGTTTTTAATGATATCCTAATTGAACTTAGAAGCAAATATACAGAAATGAATTTTAAAGATGTTTTAAAAGATCATAGGTTCTAGTTTTTATCAGGTTCTTATTGTTTTACAGATTTTTTTAAAACAGGACATGTGTTGATAACAGTATTTGTATACATTACTTTTTAATTATACATTTATTGAAACGTTTTTATACTGTATAAATATTCATAAATAAATAAATAAATAAATAAATAACTATCTTCATAATTAATACCATTGTTTTCTTGAAGCATATGAGCTCTGCTTGCACGCTTTTTTCATGTGAGAATACACATGCACTTTTGAAGAATATCGAGGCTGAAAATTGGCCAAAAATTAAATGTCTCCTAAGAATAATCTGCCCATCTTAGCCTTTTATTCTATCAAAAACAAATTTTATAAGCCAACAGGACGTTTGATTCCATTTATTGTTTCGTGTCACAGAAGTTCAATTTCTAGTTAACAACAAAATTGAATTTTAACAATACAATAATAACTTCAAAAAAGACAAGCAACTGTAATAAAAAATTGTGACGTTTGTCATTCACAACAACACGTAATATTTCTTTCAAGATATTCACTCATATGTTTTCATAAATAGAGATGGTCGTTCCGTCGTTGTAGTGCGTGAAGATCAAACGAAAGTGCAAAAGGAAGAAGCAGATGACTCTTGAAGGTTGAAAAGGATTTAAAGAACGGCTTATTCACAATAAGCTCTAGTCATGCTAAGAATATATTAGAAATATATGAGGCTGGTATTTGTCAAAAAGTTAAGAATCCTAAGGCCGAAACGAAAAAACACTATTCTTATGAAAGAAGGCGTGTAGTGCTGATGAAAATGCCTCACCCTTTTCTGGGTTCAACTAGTGACTCATTACTAGCAGGGAACTCACTATTTAGTTGTACCCTCAGTCGCAAAATTCTTCCACATTGCCTTTTCATATTCGTTTTTTGTTATTAATTTGACGTTTAAAATTGTTATTCACAGGCAATAAACAATATGAAAACAAGATGGACTGATGATGGGACATATATTTCTCGAATTTGATGGAACATAGCGTCGTATAATGAACTCTTCCTTTTCTGAGTTGTTCTCTTTTCCCGACATTTCTTCTTGTTAACTTGAGCCATTTCGTGCAAATGGTGATAATGGTTATCACGCTATTTATCAGAGTTTGTCTTTTCTCTGTGCTTTCCTGTCTGCTTTATTTGGTAGGTCTGGTTTACACACTTGTCCTTTAAGTCGTGACCGAATCACGACAGACACCAGTACAGAGTTCAAAATATTTTGAGAACGGCAGGGGTATTGGTTTTGGCTCACGCTTTATTCCATAGTTTCCAAGTACCAATCAAGTCTAGACATACAATTAAAACAAATTTAAAAATGTTTTGAGTACCCTTGGGGCATTGCTTATTATTCACGAATTGTGGCAGGATTTCAGACAATCAGCCTTTAGTTCCAAAGGACAGGGGATCTGGTTCATGAGAGCATGAGAGCATGAAAAAAGGACATCTGTTTACTTCGTCACACTTGCGGTACTGTCTTCGCGTCTTCCCAACTTTTTACTTATTTCTTCTTTTATATTTTACATTTCGTTCCCATTTTAGAGTAGTTTCCAGTTTTGACGACAATTTTCATTCGCATAATTCTGTCTTAAACTATACATGTTGTCCCTACAGTTACTCTTTGGCGCTGGCTATTTTATTAAGTACAGATTCCCTTCCTTTCCTTCTATCCTTCTCTACCCTTCCGTCTCCGTCGGAGACGGAGGGGTAGAGAATAAAACATAAGACAACTAGAACAAACACTGTGACGTAATGGGCTTGAGTGCCACGAAAAAAAAATTTTAAGTGTTCCATTCCAAATTCTATGAGAAATATGAGTGTATCAATCGCCCTCGAGAAGTGAAATCATTTGATAACATTTTCCACTGTTCTCATTTTTATTTTTCTTCGGCCTTCACCCGACGTTTGTCAAGTCGGCCGCTCGACACCTTTTTCTCCACTTGACTCGGTCTTCCCAATCTCCTTCTCTCGCTCCCACTTCTTTCATGTCTCGTTCCCATTCTTTCATGTCTCGTTCTATGACGTCCCTCAGTCTAAGTTTTTGTCGTCCTCTACTCCTCCTTTCTGTCACTGGTGCCATACTGCCTTCAGAATGTTGACATATTTTCTTCTCATTACATGTCCATACCATCTTAACCTTGCTCCTCTTGCTTTCTCTGTTATTTTCCTTAGCTTTAAAAATCTTCTAATCTCATCATTTATCCTGTGTTCCACCTTAGCATTCTCATCTCCGTCGCTTCTTACATTCTCTCCTCTATCCTTTTTAAAGGTACAACTTCTAGACCATATAATAAAGCTGGCTGTAGCACTGATGAATAGATCTTCGTCTTGAGTTTTATTGGCATTCTCGTGTCGCATACTGTGCCACTCACTTATCGCCACTTCGCCCAAGCTCTTCCAACTCTTATCTTAACTTCTTCTTGACACCCCACTTGTCGTTGAATGGTTGTTCCTAAATAGCAGAATGACTCTACTTGCTTAATCACTTCCCCATGCCTATCTCTAATGTTAAGAATTATTTCCATTATTGTTTTTGTCTTCTTGGCATTCATTTTAAACCTCTTAAATCCATCGCTTCCTGGCACCTATGAAGCTTCGATTCCAATTCTTCTCTATTATCTGCTGTTACGGCCAGGCCGTCTGCATACAACTGCTCCTCTGGTAGTCCTCTGCTTATGTCCTTCGTCATGATGTCGACTACCAGAGCAAACAGGAGGGGCAAAGTGAAGAACCCTGATGTAATCCGACTCTGATATCGACGTTTTCCGATTCTCCGGCTGCGCAAATTACTTTTGCCTGGCTGTTGCTGTAGAGGCTGGCTACTACTTTTACCATATTTTCCGCCATCCCTCGTCTTCTCAAGCACCAAATTACTACATCATACGCCTTTTCCAAATCAACAAATTCCATATACAGCGGTTCGTTATTTTCGAGGTATTTTTCTTGCCTCTGTCTAATAATGATCAACAGGTCGATGGTTCCTTTTCCAGGCATAAAAGCGAATTGCATATCATCAATTTCTATTTGCTTTCCAAGGTTTTTTTTCGATTATCCCTTCATAGACTTTCATAACATGTTCTAACAACTTAATTCCCCTATAATTTTCACACTCTGCAACACTGCCTTTATTTTTAAAAATGGAAATCAAAGAGCTGAGTTCCCAATCTTTGGGTATTTCCTCTGCCTCCCATATTATACTATTAATGCTTTTTAAAAATCTTTGTGCGTAGGTTCCTACAGAAAACAATTTAAGAACTTAGCTAGCCCTGTGACTTGAGAAGGCAGGTCATTTCCACATTTCACAAATTAAATGAAGTATTTAAGATATTATATTAATCAAATTGATTTTTTTGATAAATATTGGTCTCTAGCAATAACTAAGAAGCTAAAAAGTGCCAGAGACCAGGTTTCATTTTATGATAAACTAAGTGGATGTGTCGGAGATAAATAGTAACAACAGGTTATATAGCTGTTGAGTACATAAATCGCAGGGTGAAAGATAAAGCAACTGATAAATCAATTTGTTGCAACTAGGCAACGAAGACGTAATTCATGTGGAATCACATGGTTGTGTAAGCATCTTGAGGAGAACGTTAAGTGGTTGGAAAATTCAGCAGTCTTGATCTTTGTTCTTTCCAGGCATCGGTGGTGCTAAAGAAAATCTTCTCTATATGTTTCCCTAATAATCTTGAAAATTCTGAACTTTATGGACTCAGAGGAAGCCATAGATGTAAGGGCTTTATCATGTCTTGAGTCGTAAGCTTTTTCCGAGCTACGTTTCGAGACATACTTCTCCCATCGGCAGCCTGACAATGGGAGAAGTATCTCTCGAAACGTAGCTTGGAGAAAGTTTATGACTCATGACATGATAAAGCTCTTACATCTATGAAAAATCAATGTTTATGAAAATAAATGTTACTGTAAAGGATATGAAATAGTAGTAGATGAAACAAAAAGTTTAGTACTTGGAAGTTTAATTTGATTTGAATATTGAATATAATATGATTTGAGTATAAGCCTAAGGTCAACCCTTCTCTTTTGATTTAAAACTTACTTCTTGTTTTTACCTTTTTTTCAAATTTTTTGTTCACAGTTCTGTGTACTTAGTGGCTCTATGCCTTGTATGGTTCTTTATCATTAAACAAATCAAGCTATGACCAGAGAGAAGAAACACAAACCTGTGGAATGCTTTAAGGAACACATCAGAGCTCGGGAGCTGTGATTCAGTATCATATATTAGCACGAATATTCAGTAATTATATTAATACGTTCTATTAGAAAAAAGAAGCTGAATTGAAAGCAGAAAACTTTAAAAATGTTTGATCTGTCTCAGTATTTTAAGTCCATTGAAGAAAGTAGTCGTGATTGTTGTAAGTAAGAGCAAGGTATAGAGAAAATCTTTTGCATTGAACAGGGTGCTTCAGAGTTTCCAGACTGGTAAACGAAGGAAGTCTTTGCCAAACGAGAAGAACACGATGACCAGAAATTTCAAATCCCTTGTTCATACATCAAGGTCCAGTATATTTAAGTACAATGAAGCATGTAAATAAAACAGGACATATCGTATTCCTATATTATAGCTTCATTGAATAGGAAGTGTATCAAAAAGGGAAGAATGGAAGGAGAGAGAGTGCGGGTGAGATGAGGAAGGAAGGTGAAATGCCCGAGACATCCATTGGACTTTTGAAAGGAAAATTATTCACGAACTTAAATCAAAAGCAGGGGCGTAGGAAATGTCTAAAAAGTGTGTGGGGCAGCTGAAAAATTTATCAATTTATCCTATTTATCATCTTATGTTTATCTTCTCTGACCTTTTTCTTTACACTTTTGTCCATCTCACTATACTTTTGTTTTTTGATAGCACGAATTCTCTCTGATCTTGCACAGTTTATCTATTTTTCACTTTCTTCCTTTCGTCTACAGCTTTCCAAGTTTCACTGCTTATCCACTCTTTATGCTCCTTCCTTTTCCTACCCAGGATCTTTTCAGCTGTCTCCGTGTAGATTGTGGTAAAATCTTCCCATTCTTTTTGTATGTTTGCCTCTTCCATGGTTGTTTCCATGCTCTCTTCCAGTGCTTCAAACCTGTTTTTCAACTCTACTGTGAATTGCTTTTGGATTTCCTTTTGTTTCAGAAGTTCCGTGTTTAATGTTGCTCTTCTGCTGGTGTTCTTGAGTTTGTGTCTCGAAAGCCTAAGCTTCACTTTGCCGACCACAAGGTTATGGTCAGTTCCAGCATCTGCACCTCTCATGGCTCGTACATCAGCGAGAGACCTCCTGTATCTGCCATTGATGATGAAGTGATCAATTTGGTTTTTGTCTCTGTTGTTTGGTGAGGTCCATGTGTATTTGTGAATATTTTTGTGTTTGAAGCATGTGCCTCCAATCACAAGATCATTTTCTTCGCATAACTCAATAAG
>RDPX01000034.1:924498-971613 GCA_003991215.1 Morbakka virulenta
TGGGAAAATAAAAGAATTTTAGACAAAGAAATCAACACAACAACAAGAAAAATAAAAGAAACAATCCATTCCTTGCAATGCAGCAATTACATCAACAGTATATCCTACACCCTTCCAGTAATATGGCTTCCACCACTGAAGAAAGAAACACAACAAACACAACAAGCACAACATAGGTATGGCGCCACTTCCCGAAACAACTCCAGCCCTGTCTACACTCATGTCCGCACTACCAAAGTATAAAATAGCCGTATCTAATCATTTCAGTAGCCTGACGATGGGAGAAGTATCTCTCGAAACGTAGCTCAGAAAAAGCTTACGACTCATGACATGATAAAGCTCTTACATCTATGGCTTCCTCTGAGTCCATAAAGTTCAGAATTTTCAAGAACAGAAGAGCTCGCAAAAACTTTTAACACTGGTCTTTGTAATTGTGTTTTTTGCTGTCTAACCCATGCATCCTTTGTTGATGGCAGCCACAATAGCAACCTGTGAGTTTATCCCTGCAGTTATTTTGCATCCACCAACTCGCACTGCATACTGGTATTTTAAGAGTCACTTTTGTACATTTAAACAGCTTTTTAACCAGGTATTCGTAATTACATTTTTCTTTCTTTGTCTGTTTTTAACATCATTTGCACTCAAAAGATGGATGTCAATAATCAAATATGAAGGTAAGTCATACCTAAAGATACATGCAGAGATACAAGTAGGTTTCAAATGTGTAATGTATAGAAACTTGTTCTGCGAATTAACAAACATACTTTCAGCCAAGAAATGTGACTTGAAGTACTCGACATCACACTCAGGCACAGGTAACCAAAATCACATACACAAAAGATTAAAAAAAATTTGATATCAAACTGTACTGTTTTCCTTTTTGCGTATATAAGTTTACCTCATCTCATCTTACCTCGGCCATCTTCCAGGACGCACCACGTCGCTGACACGAGGTCGCCACTGGGTTTTGTTTTTTATTGCCACTCTCAGTTATTCAACTGTTGCTATTCCAGTATCATATATATATATAATATATATATAATATATATATATAATATATATATAATATATATATACAATATATATATATACACAAAGTTTATATATATATAAACTTTGAACCCATATCCTAAACCTTACAGAAAGTGAATGCTTCAAGCTCAAAGAAATTGGAAGGTGGTAGAAGGGGAAACACCTAACAATGATATAGATACTGTCTTAGAATAGATTCATAGAAATGTTTACAAGCTGACAACAAATCTAGTGACGCAATTTTTGAAAAACTCACTACCGAATCAAATTTAAAAAATTGTTTGACTCAATGGACTTGCTTAAAAATATAGCCACCTATTATTACAGATTGCGTCTTTTTAATTGCTATAGGAGACGTCCTGTGACGTCCATTTAATTTGTTTATACGAATTTGCTTATCAATTAGGATTTCTTTTTTGTTGTTTTGTATATACTGACGCAAAAAGTATTTTCAAAAACTTAACAGGTGGCTGTGTTATTCGTAAGTATTTCACATGCTAAGAGAAGAGCTTTTATCAAGTATGATACGCAGGTAAAGAAATCTAGATACGGAGATCGCTGAGAAAGAACTTAAGAATGGGAAAGCAGCTGCAGTTTGTATCATTATATAGACTGGTTGTTACACCAAAACTAACTAGTTCCAGACCACGAGTTTTCACTTTCCTCATATTTTATTTACCAAACCCAGCGCATGCGCTTTTCTGTAAAAAGTCGTTGACAACAATACATGTATGCGCACTACAAATACGAAGACCTTCTGTCAATGACAATGACAAAGAAAGTATGAGCGATCGAATTTAAACACGTCAGAAAACTAAGCTTGTTGTTTAAAGTCTTAAAGATATCACTAAGAATATAATCAAAACAAAATGTGGAACGAAAAATGTGCTTGGAGTCTTGCATATGATAAGAGCAAAGCTTTTAGATCGTGGTAAATGACTGGATTGGTGTTTCGTTGATCTTAATACGACATGTTATCGGCTGAAGTGTGTCAATTTGTTTTAAATTAATAAAGATAATAGGCGATCGCTGAAAGGATAGAGAATGTAGAAACAGCTTTTTATGGGACAAAATGGTGAGGATTAAATTAGAAAATAGAAAGGAAAAGGCTTGATAGGAAAAGGAATAACTCAAGGGTGCTTCTTGTCTCCCATATATTTTAATATTTATAATGAGATGCTAGTAATAATAACATTGTTTGCAAAGGAGTTGAAATGGTTGGTGAACTGATAAAGTTAATGCATCTTGCAAATGATGATGCGCTTATATCTGGAACAAAGACGGCTTTCTAAAGAAAACATTAATGACAAATAAGACAATGGAACAATAAGGCAGGGCAATTATTGATGATAAAACAAATATAATAACGATTGTTGGAAAAGAAGGAAATGGAATAAACCTTTTGTAGAAATTGGCTTCTTGGCAAAGTTTAACACTTGATATATATATATATATATGGGAAATAACCAGGAAGTAAAAAATAGAATAGAATCGGTCAAAGCAGCCTTTGGGGAATAAGCTACTGCTCACATATAAATCATATTTAAACGCAAAGAGGAAAAAAACAAAATGGTTATGGAGCATGTTCTTTCATAAAAAAAGAAAAAGAACGAAAAATGGCTCATGAGAGGAATCAAGTTGAAAACTGTGAGATTTGGGTAAGGAGAAACATGACAAGAATATAATGGAAGGACCAAAAATCACAGCTTGAACAAAAGTGCAAGAGGTTGTGCTAGAGTTGTTGACATTACCGAGCAACAACAAAATTTTAATGAAAGTATAAGGGAAGTTTGACGACTTTCACGATTTATAGAGGGAGGTTTAAAGCATGTGGAACGTCAGGAAAGCTGAAGTTAGACTAGTTGTAGTGAGTATTGAATGTAATATATATGAAGCTATTACGGACGAATTTCTTGGTGGTGATGTCGAGTAGAGATCCTGACTCCTAAATCTCTTAGAAAAGCGCCTGTGCAAGCGAGAAAACTCAAAGAACATAGTCTTTGGGTTAAGACCAAGGTAAGCAAAATATCGGGTTATATAACTAACATCTCTACTGCTACTACTATTATTTCTGGTACTACTAGTACTTCTGTTACTACTGTTACTACTATTATTTCTATTGCTACTACTACTATTATTACTACTATTGCTACTATTACTANAATCTAGTGACGCAATTCTTGAAAAACTCACTACCGAATCAAATTTAAAAAATTGTTTGACTCAATGGACTTGCTTAAAAATATAGCCACCTATTATTACAGATTGCGTCTTTTTAATTGCTATAGGAGACGTCCTGTGACGTCCATTTAATTTGTTTATACGAATTTGCTTATCAATTAGGATTTCTTTTTTGTTGTTTTGTATATACTGACGCAAAAAGTATTTTCAAAAACTTAACAGGTGGCTGTGTTATTCGTAAGTATTTCACATGCTAAGAGAAGAGCTTTTATCAAGTATGATACGCAGGTAAAGAAATCTAGATACGGAGATCGCTGAGAAAGAACTTAAGAATGGGAAAGCAGCTGCAGTTTGTATCATTATATAGACTGGTTGTTACACCAAAACTAACTAGTTCCAGACCACGAGTTTTCACTTTCCTCATATTTTATTTACCAAACCCAGCGCATGCGCTTTTCTGTAAAAAGTCGTTGACAACAATACATGTATGCGCACTACAAATACGAAGACCTTCTGTCAATGACAATGACAAAGAAAGTATGAGCGATCGAATTTAAACACGTCAGAAAACTAAGCTTGTTGTTTAAAGTCTTAAAGATATCACTAAGAATATAATCAAAACAAAATGTGGAACGAAAAATGTGCTTGGAGTCTTGCATATGATAAGAGCAAAGCTTTTAGATCGTGGTAAATGACTGGATTGGTGTTTCGTTGATCTTAATACGACATGTTATCGGCTGAAGTGTGTCAATTTGTTTTAAATTAATAAAGATAATAGGCGATCGCTGAAAGGATAGAGAATGTAGAAACAACTTTTTATGGGACAAAATGGTTAGGATTAAATTAGAAAATAGAAAGGAAAAGGCTTGATAGGAAAAGGAATAACTCAAGGGTGCTTCTTGTCTCCCATATATTATAATATTTATAATGAGATGCTAGTAATAATAACATTGTTTGCAAAGGAGTTGAAATGGTTGGTGAACTGATAAAGTTAATGCATCTTGCAAATGATGATGCGCTTATATCTGGAACAAAGACGGCTTTCCAAAGAAAACATTAATGACAAATAAGACAATGGAAAAATAAGGCAGGGCAATTATTGATGATAAAACAAATATAATAACGATTGTTGGAAAAGAAGGAAATGGAATAAACCTTTTGTAGAAATTGGCTTCTTGGCAAAGTTTAACACTTGATATATATATATATATATGGGAAATAACCAGGAAGTAAAAAATAGAATAGAATCGGTCAAAGCAGCCTTTGGGGAATAAGCTACTGCTCACATATAAATCATATTTAAACGCAAAGAGGAAAAAAACAAAATGGTTATGGAGCATGTTCTTTCATAAAAAAAGAAAAAGAACGAAAAATGGCTCATGAGAGGAATCAAGTTGAAAACTGTGAGATTTGGGTAAGGAGAAACATGACAAGAATATAATGGAAGGACCAAAAATCACAGCTTGAACAAAAGTGCAAGAGGTTGTGCTAGAGTTGTTGACATTACCGAGCAACAACAAAATTTTAATGAAAGTATAAGGGAAGTTTGACGACTTTCACGATTTATAGAGGGAGGTTTAAAGCATGTGGAACGTCAGGAAAGCTGAAGTTAGACTAATTGTAGTGAGTATTGAATGTAATATATATGAAGCTATTACGGACGAATTTCTTGGTGGTGATGTTGAGTAGAGATCCTGACTGCTAAATCTCTTAGAAAAGCGCCTGTGCAAGCGAGAAAACTCAAAGAACATAGTCTTTGGGTTAAGACCAAGGTAAGCAAAATATCGGGTTATATAACTAACATCTCTACTGCTACTACTATTATTTCTGGTACTACTAGTACTTCTGTTACTACTGTTACTACTATTATTTCTATTGCTACTACTACTATTATTACTACTATTGCTACTATTACTATTACTACTATTACTACTATTACTACTAATACTACTATTACTACTATTAGTACGAAGCTAAAGACTCGGCTATATATTCAACGTTTTTGTCGCTTTAAAAGAAATAAACTATTTTCTTTTTCATTCTCTGATAGCCCAAAGGTCAACTTCCAAATCTTTCACAAGTTTGATTAGTTCCTGCTGATTTGCACAAAGTCAGAGTCCAAGATATTCTTATCAGCACAGATGTTGATAAAGAAAAGCAAGTTACCAAGAAGGTCGTTGATATAAAAAAAAAAGAAGAGACTTGGACCAAGAATAGAACCTTAAGGAAAGTCACCATTAATGGGGTACTCATCAATGCCATCTAGTGTGACATGCATTTTACGATATGAGAGGATGGCATGAGTATTACCAAAAATTCTTCCATAAACTCTAAAATCTGAGAGCTTATGAAGCAATCAGCCTGCCACACCTTATCAAATGCCTTAGAAATGTCCAGAGCTATAGCTGGTCCTTCACCAGACCTATCCTTAAATCTATTCACACTTTCCGTAATATCAGTCAAAAAGTCACCTGAAACACAACCAACAAGAGCAACAACAACAACAACAATAATAATAGTAGTAATAATACGTCCTGGTTATGACATTCAACTGCATCCTGTTCTCAATTAGAACTCTTTAGCTTTTGTTGGACCCCCTTATGATGTCACAATGAAACACTGCTGGTTGTGTATCTAAAACACAACATCTTTTGAGTGCAAAACGTGTCAAGAACATTTCCAAGATAACGACGTAAATGAAGCTGGAACCATAAAGGGAATGTCCTTCGTATGGCAGGTATCCTTTGGGACAGTAGCACAGGCCACGCGTTAGCCAGCTGCTGCTGAAAAGTCAAGGCGAAAATGGAATAAAGAGGTAAATATGATAATAATGGAGTGCTACTTTCAAACAAATCTACTGGTGAGAGTGAAGTGCCTATTAAAGGCTATAAATAGCGGATGTATAAGCCTTGGAAAGAAAGAGGTATGTTTCCATCAATAGAAAAGAGAATAACGTAACAGGCTAGGGCGATAAGGAAGAACAGTTGATTGAAGAACATGGAATTGGAAGGAATTAAGAGTAGAATATTCAACGAAGACATACAAAAGAGACAAGAAATACCAGAGAAGAAATATCATGATATTTATACTGAAGACAACGAGACCGGTGATTTAGATGAGCCATCTGTAAATGAAAAGCTTCATACGAAACAAAGTGAAGAATATTAGGAAGTAAAAGATGAAAAGAAAGGAAAGTGGTATAGTAATTGGGGGTTCTAGGGTTTTTTATACATGGTTGAAAAAAGTGCTAAAGTTCCCCAATTACTATATTACTGTGCCATATAGTTGTAACATGGAATGATTACCATTTTTTGTTTTCACTTGTTTTGGATACATTTGTTATCATGCAACTATTCCAGTACTTGTATTCAATACATAATAAGCACTGTGTGTCTTCACACCATTATAAAGCAGTTTCACAAGCTTCATTTTATTCACACCAGTGAAAAAACAATCATATCATAACAATCATATTATAACAATTATAATATGATATTTATCTTATTCAAATCATCAAATAGTTAAATGGTTTTATGTCAATCATCTTACATTAATCATTGAGTTTCTAATAATCTAATAGTTAAATCGTCCAATAGTTAACTCATTCTTTGTCAATCGCCTTATGTCAATCCTCTAGTAGTTAAATTCTCTAGTAGATAATCACCTTATGTTCGTAAGCGTTTCTATCTATTCCGTTATCATTAATATACCGTACGTCATCAAAACAACTGAGTGACAATTTGTTTATTTGATAGTTCCCAAGTTGATGATTTTGACTCCTGATAGTTTTCATTTGTGATACATCTCTTTGTCATTTAGTAAGACATTCTTATAGTCTTCTTGTTTTATATAATTTTTGATAACATTCTTTTTAATGCTTTTAGCAGTCAATCCAAAACTTTTACTCATTTTCTCCAATCAGGTCACGTTTTTGAGATCCAAGTTTGTAAAAGAATTGTTATTAGCGTCCTTTAATGATATTTATTACCTTTAATTTTGGATTTCGTGCTTCACAAAAAGCAGGGTATTTTTCTAAACTTCAGAAAATAAATATTATACATTACACAAAAGCTAATCATGGATAAAGGGCTTTTTTAATGACTGTCTCATGTGCCGAGTAGCCACCACATCTCGTTTTAAACACCAACAATAATCCGCAAAAGAGTTCACATCCCATCGGCCTGGGTAGCTGTCTTCCATGACACAAATGTTCCGGTGAAAACGGCCTCCCTGTTCCTCACTTAAGTCTCACAATTACGGTATGTTAAATTGTTTTAATCAAAATGTGAAATATCATTATACTAACTCGTTTGAAAGAATAGTTAGAGAACATACCTAGTTTCTCTTTCTGAATACTATATTAACAATTTTTTCACATTACTTTGTTTAAACATCTGAATCTCATCATCAAACTAGTAGAATTTAACGAAAGTGTTATTTCCTGCCTAAATTTCGTGAGTTTATTAAACACAACTTTTCTTATTACAATCGTGATCTCTATCCTACCAATATCTCCATTATTATAGAACTTGTTGTTTATATCAATGACGTTGTATTATCATTATTACTATTACTACGAATATTATACAGGATTAAAAGTTCAAAATAAGATATAGACAAGCCATATACAAATTCTGTTCTACCACTTTGTCCTGTTGAGCTGAAAAGTTTATATATATATATATATATATATATATATATATATATGTTGCATAATTGTCAAACTAGAGAATTGAAATCAGGAGTTAGTTAAAAACTCCTTAAGACTTGGGGCACTTCTAGTCTTAATGGGCAATTCATTGAAGGATTTTGCTCCATAAAAAAAGGTCTTTTTAGTGGATTCAAGTCTTATTTTAGGAATTCTAAGTATTTGTCCAGTGTTTCGAGTATTATTTCTCATTATTTCGAAATAGTCCTGAAAAAACTCACAAGTGTCGCCATGCAAGCATTTATACACGTTAACGCATACCTTTTTCTTCGTTACTTCGTCAATCTTTGGTAATACAGATACCGGTTTGATTATCTTTCGAACTCGTTCTTCGAAAGATCGTATCTTTTGCGTGTGAGTATTGCTCGTCTGTGAGGTGATAATTGAGCAATACGTACACAATGGTAATAACATCATTTGGTAAATCGCAACTGCAGCTTTCACAGTTAGTTGTGGTCGAAGTCGTTGGAGTAGGTACAGACGGCCACACGCTTTCTTGTAAGTAGCAACAGAATGATCGGATAAGCTTAACGTTTGATCAAGATTCAAACCAAGGTATTTATATTTGGTGGTGTAATTCACTGATTTATACCTGTACGAAATGTTGAGTTCTGCAGTCATTTTCACTTTTTGAGCAGTTCCAAATGTCATGCTTTCAGTCTTGCCAGCTTTCATATTCATAATCAACTCGTTATGTTCCATCCAATCAGCGACTCATGCAAAATCAGCAGAGAGTTTCTGTTCTAACTCACCGCGGCTTTTCGAAGACGTATAGATTACGGTATCGTCTGCGTACATCAGGATTTCACACTCTCCTGTAACATCAGCAACACTATCATAGCTCAGTAGAAACAAAAGCGGCCCCAGTATCGATCCTTGGGGGACACCACTTGTAACGGGTTCCGTTTGAGACATTGTGTTTTGAAAATTTACATATTGCTTTCTGTTGAATAGATAGTTGATGAAGAACTCCCTCTCCTTATCGTGAATTCCATAGCTTGATAAGTTTGAAATAATTTGGCTGTGACTTAAGGTGTCGAAAGCTTTACTTAAGTCAATGAAGATGGCACCTGTTAGTCTACCTTCATCCATGTTTCTTCTGATTGTGTCTACAAATATTGTTGCAGCTACCTCGGTATTGCGTTTACTTCTGAACCCATGTTGATTTTTTGATAACAGTTTGTGACTTTCAAGATGACTCATTAACTGGGGGTGGGCACAACGTTCTAAGACCTTTGAACACAAAGGCAGAACAGTTATTGGTCTGTAATTGTCCATCAAGTATTTCGCTCCACTCTTGAAGATTGGTGTGACTTTTCCGATTTTGAAGTCCTCAGGGACTACACCGTGTGATAAACATAAGTTAATGATGTAGGTTAACGGCTTAGTGATGTTTAGAGCTCCATCCTTTAGGAAACCTGGTGGTAGGTTGTCGACACCACAAGATTTCTTACGTTGAAGTCGTTTTAGTCGTTTGAAGACTTCGTTTACAGTAACTTGTCTAAACTTGAAAGTTGTATAGGTCTTGTTTTGGTTCTGAAATGGTCTCGCCCAGATGAAGTTTTTCAGAAGGATCGACTTTGATTTGAGATGAGTAGCGATTCCGGAGAAAAATGTACAAAATTTTGAGGCTATGTCAGATGGTTTAGAATGCGAAGCATCGTCAATCACAAAAGTCTTTGCTGAAATTGATTTCTCCTTCATCGGAAAAATGTCTTTAATTGTTTTACAAAATTTTTGGGAATTACTGACTGAATCATTCAAAAGCGTTCTATGGTGTTCTTGTTTAGCTTTGCGTACTGAGATATTCGTTCTGTTATGTTGTTGTTTGTACGCTTTATGATCTTTGTCCTTTCTTGTACGTTGGAATTTCCATCTGAGGGAATCGCATAAGTTCATTTCAGCTTTAACATCTCGTGTGAGCCATGGTGACTTTTTTCCTTTAACACATTTCTGAATTAAAGGAGCGTGTTTATCAATTGTGTTCGTTAGAATTTCTTTTAGTGCTTTCCATGCTGTGTTTACATTATTTGACATGTAGACTGGATTCCAATAAGTGTTAGAAAGTTCGGTGTTAATTTTGGTGTGATCATAGTTCTTATAGTTGCGGCATGTGATAATTATACTAGACATTTTAATGTTGTTGATTTTTCTCTTGCAGCCAATAATATCGTGACCACTCAATGATGATAATAAGACATCAGCAGAACAGAGATTTTCAGGACGATTTGTAAAAATAACGTCTATTAATGTTTTTGTTTCTTTTGTTGTTCTCGTAGCCTCGTTAATTATTTGATGTATTACCTGGAGTGCAATACTTTCCTTTAATTGGGTATGCGAGTCTTTTGAGAGATAATTTACATTCAGATCACTTAAAATTACAGTTTCTTTGTTTCCGCTGCTAGCTTTTTTGATCGTAGATATAAGCTTTTTATCAAACTTTTTACTTAAATGGTTTGAGCTATCCGGGGGTCTGTATACTACGCCAAGAATAAAACTTTTTGAATTTTTCTGGTTTATTTCGATCCAGGTTGCTTCAATATTCTTTTCAGCCAGGTCGTCTCTTTTTATGTTTTCAATGTCCTGTTTTATATATGTTTCAGTTCCTCCACCCATGCTATTTCTATCATTTCTCTCAAACACATACGCCCCGATATTTACTAAAGCTGTCGGGATGTTGTCATATAAGAGAGTTTCTGTAACAGCAAAAATGTTTATATTTTTCTTGAGAATAAAATTTTGTAGAAGATCTTTTTTTGCTGCCAAACCTCGAATGTTTTGATGGAGAATTGTAAAATCCCCGATATTCTTTAACAAACTTGGTCCAGGGTATGTTTCGACGTCTCCACAGATCAAAAGTAATAAACATGTTAGTAGCTTTCCTCGAGTTCTTGTGACAGAAAATAAAGAACTTCTTTTTGCTATTAACAACGACTGATATGTGTAGCTTGTGTAATTTTTGATAGTTGTATTTTCCTTGTATTCGACAGTCAAATAAACTCCATAATGATACATAGGTTTCAAAACCATAAAACAAGTAAAGAACAGGAAAATAATTCCAACAGCAAAAGACACGTCTCTTCTTCGTGCCGCCATCTTCGAATTGTCGATGTTCACAACTAAAAATCCAAGTATTTCGAGACTATTATTCTAAATCTAGTATCCTTGGATAGGGTTGGATTAAACCAAGTTCGAAAAAAAATTTCCGAGCTAGTATAAAAGCTAAACTCAACAGTTAAGCGCTAACATTAAGCCTAAAATCCAAGAGCTATCCAAAGCATGACCGTCCTCGAGATTTCCCACCTTTTTATAATATAGTACTCAATTTGTACTATTTTTTCCCTTCGTATGAATCTCTATCTTTTTTCATTTTCCTTAATGCTGATTGCAGCGCTTTATGATTATGATTATTATTATTAAATTAATGTTTATACAGGATACAATACATATATGCAAAATATACATATAAACACATCAGTATATTACATATACTGCAAAACTGCTATCAATGTGGTCATGTTTTGACACATTAGTAAACAAAAAGAAAAAAGGAAAAACATAATGAGAATAGGAAGCTAAAATACTGCTTTAGGGCTGATCTAAGACTATTAGCACATAGTAAGACACTGAAAATGCTGAAAAACGAGCCTAAATTGAATAGCGGATATTTAGAGGAACTAATCACTAAAATCTAAAACTCTAAAAATTCAAAGATCCTATTTGAAATCATTTTATTTAAAAATCAAGCCTAATTTCTTGGTATAATTTTTATAATTTTCCACTTTAGGTATTTTTAACAAAAAATCATTGTAAAAGTCTACAACCTCGGTAATAGAACGATTGACGACCTATTTTAAGTTTTTTCTTAGGACGTTTTATTTTATCAGAACCTTTTCCAAGTATTACATAATTTGAATCAATAAAATAAATATAAGCATTTGTTTTTAATTTTGATACATTAACACTATTAATAAGAACATAACACTATTGATTTACTGAAGATAGTTATCACTCTTTTCAGTTTTTTTCAGTCTTTTTACTCTTTTTATTCTTTTCCAACTCTTTCTCAAATTTAATTTGCTGAGTATATCAATATATTAACATTAATGTGTCTTTTAATTTTTTGTATTAGCTCATTTGCTTTCTTTTTAATATCTTCTTTTTTATTCTTATCTCTACAGAATTGAATTTCATCACGTACTTTCTTAATAATAGCTTCACGCTTGCTCTTTTCTAAAATTAATTTCTGTCTCTTTTCACTCAGATCTTTACTGAATCGTGTTGATGCTAAAATGCGGGTATCAATCTTCTTTGAACTGCAGTATCTAATCTGTTTTCGTTTTACACTTTTGTTCATAGAGCATGGTCTTTTATGTTTACTCATACCACAAGTATAATCATCATCATTTTTAAATCCAAGGCCAAATTTATGATTAGTATCAATGTAATTAACGGCATGTACATCCTTACAAGGTTGCTCCTCATTGATCCACGAACTGAGCATATTGACTTAAGCATCAATTTACCGTTTAAAGTTTTTTCATAACGTTCAGCCATAAACTATGTTTTATGTTTACATTTCACACAATAGCTTGTGATATATATATATATATATATAGTTTAAGTAGGATTCAAGATCTTTGCTTAAAGGAAGATAGGTTGCTAGTATCTCTTCCAACGACACATTCCAAGTAAATTTTTTTTAAAACAATGTTTTCTACATCGACATGACCTATGTTTTAAAGAAAACACCACCTACATTTAATACATGGAAACAGAGTTTATGAACCGGTAATCCCGGTTTTACCAAAGTCGGTAAACAGCCAATATTTTCCTAAACGCTGTCACCGGTAATAGAGCTTCTGAAAACCGGTTTTTTCGGTATGCAGAAAACACCAAACTGTATGGCAACGCTGAGTTTCTCTCAGGTCAGAGTCAGTTTCTGCCTCTAGTAATGTGTCATTGTTATGCAAGCTCAAGCTGAGCTTGCATAGCACACGAGCCGAAGTTTTGTAAACTTCCACATTCCCCTTTCTACTTCAAACATTTACAGCTTTTTAAGTGAAAGTGACCCACATCACAGCTAAAAAATCATCATCATGGAGCTTGTGGAGCTTCAAAGTGACTCTCCTGTGTGGGCGAATTTTTTGCGGCGCAAAGAGCAAGAAAAGGCCAAGTGCAACACCTGCTAGACAATACTGGCTTGCAAAGGAGGGTCAACTAGTGACCTGATGTCACATCTCAAGACCAAGCACAAAGTAAATCTTCCTGTTTCTGTAGAAAGCATGCCAGTTCCAGCTGTTCACCTTCAACAGAGAAGCATCAGAAGCTTTCTCACCGCTGAAAGCAACACTGAACAACTTGTTACTGAACTAACAGCTTGTGATATAGTCAGTTTCAGTATACTGGAAACAAGCATAAGAATCCGAGAGGCTTTGCAAAGTCAAGGTTACAAGCTAACCAAGAGACCAGGAGATATTCGAAATCTGGTTATTTCTCATCATCAGACCAAGAAGGAGGAAACAAAACACCAACTAGAGGACCTACGAAAAAGATTTAGTCTCGCCTTAGATGGGTACACTGCCCTCTGCAACAAGAGATATGTGAACATTAACATCCACACCTACAGCTCTGACGTTTTCAGCCTTGGGATGGTTGTAATACGAGGAAGCATGCCTGCAGAAGCAGTTGTTGAGCTAGTCAACGAAAGGCTTTCAGCCTTTGGTGTTTCCATGGACTCTGATGTGATGGCAGTCACGACAGATGTAGCTAGAGCCATGGTAAAATTTGGCAAGCTGATCATGCCCATTCATCAACTCCGCTTTTCCCACGACTATCATCTTGCTGTGTGTGACTATCTGTACGAAAAGAAAGAAGATGACAGTGAGTCTGAGGAAGGAGATGTAAAAGAGAAAGAGGCGGAGGACATGGAAATCGATGAGACTGAAGAAGATGCAAGCTAGAGAAGTGGCCAGTTGCTGGGTGATGCATACAGCATGGAGAATGGCCAGTCATCAGTAGGACTTCGGACAGATCACCTTCTAGTGATCAAGAAAGTGAGAAAAATTGCAAGCAGTTCATGAGATCACCAGTCAAAAATGATATCCTACAGAAATACGTCCGAACAGAGTTTCAAAAGGAAATCGATCTCATCCTGGACTGCAGAACCAGGTGGAACTTAACGTACAAGGTGATAATCCATTTTCTCAAGCTTGAAAATCCTGTAAAAATAGCACTGATATAGCTTCAGGATGAGCTAGACTCAGATGCTAGTAAATTCTCCCAGCTTAAAGATATTGCAGTTGTCCTTGAGTCTATAAACTGTGCAGTTGAAACTCTATGCTGCAGAGATACCAGCATCTTTAAAAGTGAAAGAATTCATGACTTCACTCTAAAGAAGCTGCCTCAGCTTAACTCGGCAGGTTTCAGTGAGAAAGAAGGTGCTCTAGACGAGAGGGTATCGTAACGAAGAAATGCAAGTCTTGTTCATCTGATGGAGTACCTCAATGATCCTGACTACTTTACACACAGCAACTGTCCAGCATCAAAGAAACAAGAGGCACTTTCTCTTGCAACACAGCTACTTAAGAGGTTGCTATCAAGCACGGAAGAAGATCCTGGGGAAGATGCCGAGAGAGGCGAGGAGAAGGACAAGAGGGGTCTTTCTCTAGCAGATGAGTTGGAACTGGCGATTGACAGTGTTGAGAAGAGAAAGGAGAATCTCCAGATTACAAAAAGAAGCCTATCCAAAGAGTTCAGTGCATATGAGGGCACTAAGAGGTTAACACCAAACCTTGAGCTACTCTTTCAATGCCTGAAAACGGTGCATTCATCTTCAGTAGAATCTGAAAGGGATTTCAGTGGCAGTGGGGTTGTTCATCACAAAGCTCAGAAGTCGTATGAATAAAAATACTATAGATGCATTGTGTTTTCTTCGGGATATTTACAAGAGGAAGTAGTCTTTTTTTGTAAGAGTGCTTGGTCAAAATAAATAGGGCATATTTTGAGTTATAATTCACTATATATCGTGTCTGCTTTTACCTAGTATTTTTTTGCCTTTACCGAAAAACCTATTTTATCGGAAGTCCTTTACCGCTCATTTACCGAAACCGGTACAAGTTTCAAAATACAAAACCGCAATTCCCTACATGGAAACATCAAGTCCAAACATAGCTGGAGACACGTCAGGAGACAAACCAACAGAACAAATGAGAACGACATAACAAATGAGGTAACAGATACGTAGGAGTAACCAGATAAAAGATAGAACCCAACATACAGTAGACAGAACCAGTTAAACACCTGTTAATGGTGATAAAAAAATGTATTGAAATTGATTGTGCTGTCCTGCAATACTGGGGTCTGGTGGGATCCGTACGTGAGCAGAGTAAGTGTCTGCTCCCATATGACCACCAGTCACTGTTAATTTCCCAACCGAGAAAAAATCCCTGAACAAGCTGAAGAGGTGAACCAATTTGGATAACAAGTAAACGGCTACATGGGAAATATATGAAATTGTGGGAAGTTGTCAGTCATATAAAAGTAAGAAAGCTTATTGAAGGATGCTAAAGGAGAATGTTGTGTAATGGAAAGATCAGTTACTTAATATGTTGTGTACGGTCAAAGTTTTTATGGTTGCCTCATAAAATATTGTTTGAAATTGTACTCTTTATTGGGTCAAAATCGAGTTCACCAACTCTTGTGAAGGTACTCCAAATGTCCGAAGTCTTCAATATGACTACTGATTATCTTGTGTAGATGTCGTTAGGTACATTTTTTTATCTACACCTTGTAAACACATTCGAGCAATAAGCATAGTAGCTTTTGGAAGAAAATCTGTAAGTAGGAGTGTAGATCTGGCAATTCTTAGGAATTCTCCCACCAACGCTGAATAAAACGTGGTTTTAGGAATATTGCTGTACAGATGAGGTATTCGAACTATTGAAAAGGGGAAGTCATCACGCGTATCATACATCTTGTACACAAATTTATTTTCTCTGATAGTGATGTCAAGGTTAAGGAATTGTATATATATATATATATATATATATATATATATGGATATATACATAAGGTAAAACACGAAAAATAAGAACTGTTATTGCAACAATAGTTTCACGATATTTCGTGTTTTACCTTATGTGTATTGCTCTTCTATATGCATTGAGCCCTTTTTGATACGAATACATAAAATAACACAAATATATGGATATATATGGATATACGGGGTGTATGGGGTGATCAGAAGGAGTACTATCCAGAGGCAACCATCAGCTGCCCTACGGGGGATGGACCCACTGGCATCCGGAAGTCACCCAACTCTCATGTCTGGCTCCAAGTAGCTGCTTGTGCGCGGCAGCGGCCACACCCCGGTACACCGCCTCAGCTGGCGGGCTAAACGACATGAGGGTAGCCAGCAACTTGTTGTTGGTGAATAGTGCACGCCTCGCACTAAGCGCATGAAGACAGGGAACGGCAGAGTTGGTGGATGAGTCCCAAAGGACCAACGGCAACAAGGCGTAACCTGCAAGCGCATCGTGGTATGCTGAGGGCACAAAGAGGCATTAGATTTAAGTGGCCATCCACCGGTGGAAGGCAATGGCAAACCACCACCGTAACTTGCCAAGAAAGTCATGCTAATGCACAAGAAAAAGAATAACACGAACAGCGTGAATGGGGTTAGGACAACTAACACCTCGCTCGGTAGGAACCTCCATGTCCGACAGGTGGAGCCCGACCGTAATCCAGATACTGTCAGGAACAACAATTGTCTTCGAATAGGAACGTGGAATGTACGCACATTATATCAAGCAGGAAAACTATCAAATGTGAAGCAAGAAATGGATCGTATGAAGATCAATATACTAGGCTTATGTGAAACGAGATGGACAGGGTCAGGAAGTTTCGATCTGAATGGCAAAAAAGTCATATACTCTAGTGGAAACAAGCATGAAAGAGGAGTAGGAATCATATTTGACCAAGCAGCCAGCAAGTGCATACTCGGCTATTGGACCCTGTCAGACAGAGTAATGCTGGTGAGAATAAAAGGTAGGCCCTTCGACATCAGTCTCATTCAAGTATATGCACCGACAGCAGATAGCAGCGAAGATGATATAGAACTGTTCTACGAGCAACTCGATGAAGCAAAAAGACAATGTAAGTCACAAGACATCATCATTGTTATGGGCGATCTTAATGCAAAAGTAGGTAGTGAAGAAATCGAGCAAGTATCAGGAAAGTATGGGCTAGGAGTGATTAACGAAAGAGGGGAACGATGGGCTGACTGGTGCAAAGCTAACAACCAAGTGATCATGAACACCTGGTTCAAGAACCATAAACGACGTCTATGGACATGGAAACAACCGGGAGACAGAACAAGAAATCAAATCGATTACATCACCATCAATCATAGATTTAAGAACTCAGTTCAGAACGCAAAAGCATACCCTGGAGCAGACTGTGACAGCGACCACAATCCAGTAGTATGCACCACCAAGGTTCGCCTTCGCAAATTGAAACATGCTATACCAGACGCAAAACTGCAGTGGAACTTACTACGAGAGAATGCAGAAATGAAGACACGATATGCTGTGGAAGTGCAAAATAGATTTGCTGCTCTCGAAAGTGACCAAGTCAGCAAATGGGAAGTGCTGAAGGAAGCCCTGGTTGAAACTGCCAAGGAGCTGATCCCACCGATAAAGAGGGACCGGAAAAAAGGATGGATGAAAAAGGAAATCTTGGAAATGATGGAAGAAAGACAGAAAGTGAGAAATAAAGACTCAGATCGGTACCACACTCTGAATCGAAACATCAGAAAGAAGTGTAGAGAAGCAAAAGAAGAATGGCTAAATGTACAGTGCGCGGAAATCGAGAGATGCAGAGTAGAAAGCCCTTCATCATTGCACAAGAAAATCAACACACTTGTCGGTAGGAAAACATGTGTTTCCAGCGAATGTATTCAAGCCAGAGATGGATCTCTGCTGATGGAAAAAGATGAAATCATGGATCGATGGGCAGAATACATTGATGAACTGTTCTTGGATGAAAGAGGAGAAAAACCCAACATCAGAAAACCTGTAGAAGGCCCGAAGATTCTGAAGAGCGAAGTCAAAGCTGCCATTACCAAGATGAAAAGAAACAAAGCTGCAGGACCAGACAACATCTGCATTGAAATGATCCAAGCACTCGAGGAGTTTGGAATTGACAAAGTAACAGAACTTGTCAACGAAATCTATGACAGCGGTGAAATTCCACCAGATATGTCAAAATCAATTTTTATTGCTTTACCTAAAAAGCCGGGAGCAACAGAATGCGAGCTCCATAGAACTATCAGCCTCATAAGTCATGTAACCAAAATCTTTATGCGTGTCATCATGGCAAGAACAAGAAAAGCAACCAAACCAGAAATAGGCAAACAACAATTTGGCTTCGTTCAAGATGCAGGTACCCAGAATGCCATTTTCATTATGAGAATGATATCAGAAAGAGCCATAGAAATGCAGCAAGATCTCTATTTCTGTTTCATCGACTATAGCAAAGCGTTCGACAAAGTGAAACACGAAACACTGCTGGACACATTGCAAGCCCTAGACATAGATGGGAAAGACATAAGAGTTTTAAGAAATCTGTACTGGGAACAAACGGCTGGAGTTAAGATCAAGAACGAGGTTGGAAGATACAGCAACATCAAAAGAGGAGTTAGACAGGGCTGCGTTCTATCTCCAGACCTTTTTAATTTATATAGCGAACAAATAGTGAGAACAATTGAAGAGGAAAGCGGTTTTTCTATAGGAGGATATAACATGAATAATATCAGATACGCTGACGATACGACACTCATTGCAAACTCTCCTCAGAAGTTACAAAAGCTCTTGGATATGGTGAAGGAAGAGAGCTCAAGAAAAGGACTAAGCATTAATCAAAAGAAGACCTTTTGCATGGCGATCAGCAAGAAACAGCAGCAAGTCGAATGCCCTTTGTTAATCGATAATGAAAGGATACAGCAGGTGAATAAGTTCAACTACCTTGGAAGCATGCTTAATTCAGACGGCAGAAGTGTAACGGAAGTAAAGAGAAGAGTAGCTATGGCAAAGGAGGTGTTTGTGCGTATGTCAAAGATTCTGAAATCCCGATCAATCTCCATAGATACCAGGGTGAGAATCCTCAACTGCTATGTCTTACCTGTCCTGACCTACGGCTGTGAAAGTTGGACACTGACGTCAGACCTGGAGAAAAGACTGAACGCTACTGAAATGTGGATGTTGCGCAGAATGTTGAGAATTTCCTGGACGGAACACACTAGTAATGATGAAGTACTAAGACGAGCTAACTATAGCAGGAGACTCCTGAAAACCATCAGAAAGAGACAACTGTCGTTCCTAGGACATGTAATGAGAAAAGAAGGCTTGGAAAATTTGGCTGTTACTGGTAAAATTTGCGGTAAAAGAGGAAGAGGAAGACAAAGAACAACATTCATGAAAAGTTTGTCAACATGGACCGGAGTCAGCGAGAAGGAAATGCTGGAGAAGACCAAGAATAGGATCCTGTGGAGAAGCATGACCACCTACGTTCTGCAAGGACATGGCACATGAGGAGGAGGATATGGATATACAATTTCATCAAAGTTCCTCTTACATTTTTTACGCTCTTTCTCTAAAAACAGGAACTCATATGGATTGAAATTATCAAATTATTTTGAATCAATCATATTCTCCTTAACAATTAGATTACAATGTGTTTTTTTTGTGGATAGAAACTCATATGAGAGCAGTTTTGTCTCAATTTTTGTGGAACATCATAATCTCTGAGTTAGATAAATTGATGATGTATTATGATGTCTTCCTTCGGTGAAATGATAAGCTGTTTTGTTTTGAACCTTTTTTGGAACATTGATCATAACGTCGTAAATAGCGATCTTTCTATTCTCATTTGAGTCTTGATTCCTATCCATTATCTTATCCGGTTCATTAACCTCCATAACAAATAATCTAACTTCTGAAGATATATATTGTCCATCAATGTTTATAGGTCTTCCACCTTTTCTTGACAATTGTTCGGTGTATACAGATGTATTTTGTAATAGCATACCAATACAATCCTTAATATATGCATCAAATGTGTTTGTTTTTCCACATCCTGACTGATCACAAATACACATTTGGTACTCTTCATCCAAGTAGCTGTTTAATCTTCGTTTTGTGTCTTCTTTTGTGTCACAATCATAATTGGGCATTTTCATATCATCTCAGTATATTAAATCACAATATAACAGTATTTTGACAGTTATCTATTAAAATGACTATACTTTAACATTTATCTAATATATTAGTATAATGTATCAGTAAATAAAAAAGGATACAGAAACATCTCTTGAAATCAATGCTATGAAGCAGAAGATTAGAGATGAAACTAAGAGTCATCTTGACGGAGTATAGATATTCAGTTTGAAAATAAAAAAATGTTTGAACCAATTACTACTGCTCTAAAATATATTTGAAAGACTATTAACAAGAGGCAGGATCAACTTATTAATCAAATACAGAAAAACCAACAAGAAATAATCAAAAATGAAAAACAGGATTAACTAATTAAAGAATTACATGAGAACCAACGAGAATTGATCAAATCGATTATGACTAAACAAGACCCAATTAGTGCAATTAAACAAGAATTAATTGATCTTAAAATTGATCCTCGTTTAGAAAACATTGAAAATTGAAGAATTAATTGATCCTCGTTTAGAAAACATCCCGGAGTCAAAGCTGTNTGCTCTAAAATATATTTGAAAGACTATTAACAAGAGGCAGGATCAACTTATTAATCAAATACAGAAAAACCAACAAGAAATAATCAAAAATGAAAAACAGGATTAACTAATTAAAGAATTACATGAGAACCAACGAGAATTGATCAAATCGATTATGACTAAACAAGACCCAATTAGTGCAATTAAACAAGAATTAATTGATCTTAAAATTGATCCTCGTTTAGAAAACATTGAAAATTGAAGAATTAATTGATCCTCGTTTAGAAAACATCCCGGAGTCAAAGCTGTTACTGACATAATTCGAAAACTGGTCGATGCTAGGAATAACACTGACAAAAGTATTTTTAAAATTGCTGACTATGAAAAGAAAGTTTTGTCAAAATATTTACGTGATGTAAAAATATTGTTCATCGACTAAATAAAGAACGTGGAAAACAGTTATCTGAATTTTATATTGCTGGAGAAGCTATTCGAAAGTCTAAGCTACCTTAAAGATATGCTTATGAAATCAACAGTGGTGAACAGTATGGTAGTCTGCTAATTAACTAATGAATAAAATACTTATTGAAACTCATAGAGAGGGAATGGTCGTTTATGAGGACAAGGCTAATAAAATAACAATTGATCTGTTAACAAAACGATATAACCCAAAAATAAAGTATGGCCTGAGAGCAAAGCAAATTATTGACAATGTGAATTTTATTAGCTAATATGTCTAAACACAAGTCATATAATAATTTGATCGGAGGTATTATCTACTAGACAGAAACGAAACAGTTAATGAAACGGTTGACATTACTAACAAGTTGGAAATATGGTGGTGACAATTCTGTTGCAGTTCATAATAAAATTTCAGAAATTCTAGATTATCTTATAAAACTTGGTATAATTCCAAATTGTTCAGTATGACGCTTATGTTAAACGACACTTTATGTAATATATTAAGATATATGAAACTTTCAATTTTCGTTAATTCTCCTGATGGAGTAGGACAATCAAGAAGCCATGATTTCACAATCGTTTTCAATCCTGAGATGATACTAGACAAAAACAGAAGTTATTATATAGCATATGGTCTTGAAATGAGTTATTCTTGATATAACCTCTCTAGTACTTATAAATAAATACTTTTAAATATTCACATGAGTTTTTCATATTCAGACATA
Source organism: Morbakka virulenta (assembly GCA_003991215.1). NCBI lineage: Eukaryota > Metazoa > Cnidaria > Cubozoa > Carybdeida > Carukiidae > Morbakka > Morbakka virulenta. Next base: position 946,352 of record RDPX01000034.1, read on the forward strand.
GATGAATATATACAGCAGACTTTAATAAGCAACAAGCATTCAAGGACTGGGATCACTCTTACTTTGATACAAAGTCGTCTCAAAAGCTATATAAGTTTTGAATGTGGTTATCAATTGGATCTTCCTAATGGAGATTTTGCTGATCTCATTGGTTTTAATAAAGGTTTAATAACAACATCTAAATTTAGTGAAAAGCTGCCAAATATTACAAGAAGCAATGCTTCTATCTTTGTTTCTTGTCATTTAGTAAGTGAATCTATTGTATCTGGTATTAAATCTGATGTACTGTACGGTTTTTCTGTTCATAATAAACAACTCAGTTATTAATTTTCGGTCGAAGTTAAAAAGACTTTTATTTAATAAAATCAACACTATCATTCTGAAAAGAACGATGATCAATATCACAGGCAATTATAATGGAGAGATGCATTTAAATAATTTGCCTGTTTTAATGACTTTGATTATTAAAGAAGATGAGAAAAATATTCTTTAGTTACAGTTATATATCATGAGAACTAGATTCATATGAGATCCTCACACTTTTAAAGTAGTTGAAATTAATATCGATAACGGTGAACGTATTGATGATGAGGATAAAATGCAGACTAGCAATAGTTTTATTGATAATTTAACATCTATAGGTAAAAAAATTACACAAAAATTAACAGAAGAATTTGCTAAGGATGTCGCCCAAAAAGGCTAGAATAAAGGCTGTCAGAGAAGGTGCCGCTAAAATTGGATAAAAAACAGGTGATGTTATTGCTAAAAATTAGATAATGATTTCAACAAAACTGAGCAAAACAAGGGTACCCAGATAGTAGATTTACGAAGGTCACATCTAAACAATAAATAGATACAATCGAAGTACACTCATGTGCAAACCACAATACAATCAATCTTATCATTGTAATTTGACAAATTGATGAATATATGAAATTTATCTAATCTATTGATTATATGTCATTTAGATCAACAAAATACTGTAAAAAATACGATTATGTTTCAATAGACCTAAAATCTCCAATCATTTTACCACAAATTGGTCAATATCAAAAGAAAGCAGGCTATGATTTTGTTGTTGATAGCTCAGCAGAATCGACTCCTTAAGATAAAGTCAAGCTATTTCTAGAGCTTCATGTACAAGTAAACAAAAATGCAGATGGTGCTGCTGCTATTAATTCTGACTATTAATTCTGGTTACGGATTGGTTCAAGATGTTTGCGTGGGGGATGATGGAGTAAGTGTTTTCGATAGGCCAGAAATCAGTCATGCTGTCCATATTAAGAATCTTCTTCAATTCAATGGTGTTTATGCCAGCAGTGTTGGTAGTAATATAATTTATTGAAAAGATAAGGTACAACATCAACTTATTCTAGTCTAGAATTTGCACAAAGAAAAGCATTCCTTGCTGAAAATTAGGTCATCAGTGTCATTCTACCACTGAAAAGATATGTTTTTTAAGGATTTAGAGATCAGCTCGCTCCTTCAGGTAAATAAAAGTTTTTTTTGTTTCTGAAGATGACCCAGATCTAATCTATCGAAATGATAAAACACCTGCTAATAAAATTTTATATATAGTCACAAAATTTGTGCTAGGGCTCCCCAAAATAACCTTCAATTCAAGTGGTTTAAAGCTATATCTAGAGAGGTATCTCACCTAACTAACATATATAGAGTTACGATTGGGAATGAATTGTGACTTTACTACTCAATAACAATCAGGTGTATTGCAACAAGCATCAGAAGACCAATGCAGGTATTTATTTGGAAAGCCAACTCAACAAAAATGAATACACAACAAGAAAATTTCGTCAGGTATGATACATTTGGTATTACTAAAAAAAAATACAAAAATCTCCTTTAGTGATGCTTAACTAAAATTCACTAATGGTATGTTTTATCCCCAAATTCCAATGCGTCCAAATACGGACCTCTGTAGAGTATATCAATCACTGATTAAGTATAGAGAAAACATTCAATATGCTTGAAAATGATCATTGGCTTGATATAGCATCGTTTTAATCAATGCATTGTATCATCTATTTTGACTTAATTTGTCAACGACAAGAATCAGATAACTCAGTTCAGCTTGCTCTTCGTTTTCATTTATCAGGCACTCCTTCATCAAAGTGTTATTTTTGTTCTTGTTTTATATGAGAAAGAATTGCTCGTTGATGTTCTTGGTGATAGAGCAGTTATTTGATTTAAAATTAGTAATAAGTCTTGAGTTTTAAATCAATAAAATTATCGATATTTTATGAAATTGTTCCAACATATTATCTCGACAGAATACAATGGTTACAGTGTAAATCTTAGCCAAGGACAAAAGGAAAAACTAACCAAGGCATTGATGAATAAGTCTTCTATCACGATGCATCTTTCTAAGGTTGAATTGTAGGGTAATGATCAATTATTTTTAACAAAAAGGCAGATTAGAAGGATTCAATAGCCCAAAGATGCTTCAAGGGGTGTTGACTTGAAAATTTCAAAAACTCAGGTCAGTCTTCTTGTTAGAAAAGGTGGAAGACGTTTCAACTCTGTAATGAGTTTAGGTAGAAAAATCCTGCAAATCCCTACAAAACTAGCTTCCAAGGTAGTACCAGAACTTCCAACTGGTACTGTTCGAGTATTAGGATCCTTTAGTGTAGACAAGGTTCTAAGTTCAGGTACTACTACTTCTGGAGGCTGTTGTATCTTTTTGATCCCGCGAGATAAATCAATAAATTGCTTGCAATTAAAAATTTGCTGACTAAGAAGCAGAGGGAGCAAATTGTGTCATCTCTTCGCAATGAAAAAAAAATCAAAATTATCTCAAAAACTATCTAAACTTATAATATAGATATAAGAATAGGAATTTATGACTGTAATCACATATCAATTCAAGCGTTGTAGTGTCCCTAAACAAGCAAACTTGTTTAGAGATACTACAACGCGTGGTCTCTTCATTTTCTATCATGCCTTGTGGCTCATGCTCATATCATCTCTGCTCTCTTTCAAAGGCATATATACCATATAGTTTCTAATGAACAATGTGCTCAACACTGCCATGCTTTGCGTTGTAGTGTCTCTAAACAAATTTACTTCATTCGCTAATAAGGTGGCAAATGCTTTCACTTTTGACACCAAACAATATATAGAGCGGTGATTTAGATATTTTTTTACATTGAAGCTCATGAACAATGATGGTATGATTGTGTGTAAGAATTGTAGTTCAGTTCATGATTATAAAAATGCTACAGAATATGTGGAGTATTATGAATTATGGTATTATGGTAATATTACGGGCTTTGACCATTCAATGTGATCACTTTATTCAGAACCCAAGACCAGATATTGTAGTTGTTAAGAAGTTTAAAAAGGAATGTAGGATCATCGACATACTGAATGATGTTCTGAATGATGTGGAAGTAGAGGATAAAGAGGAAGAAAAGGTAGAATAGTACCAAGACCTAAGACGAGAGTTTTCAATCCTTATAGGAATGGAGAAAACTGAAGACATCCAGATTACTGTTGGTGCACTAGGCATGATTTCAAAAAGCTGGAAACACTGATAAAGAAATTTGGTATAAACATCAGAACAGACGTATTGCAGAAAGGTACGGTCCTTGGAACAGCAAGAATATTTAGTGAGACATTGGGAATGTAGACTTTCCTTGGCTTTTTAAGAAAGACAAAATCTAATGAAGAGAACCAGCAGACCAGAGGTTACTAGTTGTAGCCAGTTCTAAAGGTCAAAACTACTAGTGTAATACTAAGTAACATAACAGCACCCATAATAATAATTACTATTATTGTTGTTATTATTTGTATTATTGTTGTTGTTATTAGTATACTGCCGTTCTCAGTATGACTTCAGAATTCATCTGATAGTGGAGATTCGACGTGGGCTAATGAGGTTAACCTTTGCCACAACTACCTCCTGGTCACTCTTGGGCAAATTGTATTACCTGTCAGCCTTGAGTTGGTGGTACTTGTTAGCCTTTGTTGACAGTCTACCTAGGAGAAGGAAAACTCTGATCTCAAACACGAGCATTTAAACCAGTGGTACAAAATATCAGGCTGGTTTCTGACGTGGGAGCTGATTACGAATCAGAATTGAATGAAAATGAGGATATCATACTTTGTAGATTGAAAGAGCTGAACGTCGAGGAAACGCTTTATCTTCGTTAAACAGATATTACCAGCTTGAGGAGAAAAAGAAGCAGAGTGAATTTTTTTTTCAAGTACTTAGGAAAAACGAACATTACTGAAATGCAGGTTGTGTCCGCTGCCGGAGACCTTGTAAAATAATACTTAAGTTGTGTTACACAATACAAGTTATGATAATACAACATGGGTAGAGCTCTGTTTTGTAGGGTGTGGAGAAAAAAACAAATGTATAACTTTTTGTTTTGAAACAATTTGATCTCACATTCGAATAAAACCGAGGCAAAAAAACACGTTTGTTCACTAAAATTGTGCGAAGCGTCCTATGTGGAAAGAGCTAAATAATGAAATAATTTCTTGTAGGATAGTGTTTAAGAAGTAGCCTAAGCAATAGTATTCAGAAATATATATGTATCACTATGTTATTAGATGTATAAGTCCAGACATTTGCAGTTGTAAAGAAGACAAGTAGAAGATGGCCAATCATATATTGAATATTGCAGTTCCGGCAGGTTGTACGCTAAAGCAGGAGAAGATAGAAAAATATCAGTAAATGATAAATGAAAAAGCAAGTCACAAGATACCACTTTTTTTAAAAGGTAGAGACGACACCAGTGGTGATTAGGGTTTTAGGAACGATAAGTTAAAAATAAAAACATTTGAGTGAAAAGGTAAATTTCCAAGCTACGATAAAAGATATCCACGAAAAATCTGTTTTGTGAAGTAAGAATCGTAAGAAAAACAATTTAAAAGTATTAACCTTCAAATTATAGGTTGCTAGTTCAAGTCAGCTCTAACGAAGGTCACCATGAAAGCATGGGAGTTACAAGCAACATTTACAATAATAATAATAATAATAATAATAATAATAATAATAATAAATAAAGTAATAATAATAAATAAAGTAATAATAATAAATAAAGTAATAATAATAATAATAATAATAATAATAATCGGATCAGCCCATATCTTAAGAAAGGTGCTCCGTCTCTAAGCCCCTATTTGGGGCCGAGTCGGAATAAACGCACACCTGGAAACTATTCCAGTGCAGATAGTATGAAATAATAATAATAGTTTGTCCTTTGGCATACATAACAACATAGCTCTTGGTGCCTATGTATTGTTGTTTTTGTGATCAAACAGGGCAATAACAAATATCCAGTCTGAATTCAATGCTGCAATACCAGACTTAGTGCTAGTACTAAGATATCTTTCCATGTATTGTCAGCTATCAGGCTAGGAGTGGGGAGTGCTGTAGTCATAAGTTGTTGTCATACAACAACAACCGCTTGAGCAATGTGCGTTTCCTCACTGGTTGTGAGGCGCCCTACTGTGGCTACGGTACATGTGCCTGCGTTCAACTTTCCTGGCTTGTTGCTTGGCGCTAAATGTGGTTTTTTTTACCCATCTATCACTTGATGGTGTGTAACCACTCGATGATAATAATATAATAATAATAATAATAATAATAATAATAATAATAATAATATTAATATTAATATTCTTCGAAAAGCATTGTCAATTTGATNAATAATAATAATAATAATAATAATAATAATAATATTAATATTAAGATTCTTCGAAAAGCATTGTCAATTTGATACCGCAAAAGTCATAAACATTTCTGATTTTGTTTTTTTTTCATACAACCTTTTTACAAATTTTTTATACTTTTCATAGTTTGCAGTACTATGAAAATAATCTTTTAGTTTTCGTGTCAATGATGTTTTTACTTCCTTGTCATAATTATTTTATTCTCTTTGTAATATGTCAATTGTCCCTTTTATGTTCATGTCATGTCCCATAGGACCTTTATTTGCACCCAAGTCACTGGGGTGACCCGGTAGGTAATTGTACTGAAACTCATACGTAAAGAAATGCTTCATAATAATAATATGCTCAATGGCATACCTTACATTACAGCATGGCTTTTAGGGGCCTGTTTATTGTTTTTGTCACCAAATGGGGCAATAAAAATATCCAATCAAAATCTATTGTAGCAATACCAGGTTTTAAATATCAAAGCGTCCTTCTATGCATTATCAGTTATCAGACTAGGAGTGTAGAATGTTGTAGTCATGTGTTGAGGTTATAAAATAACACCCACCTGAGCAATGTGTTTTTCTTTACTTACTGGGGGAGGGGCGCCACTTACAACCTTCGTGTGATATTGTAATTCTTCTGTTATCTATATAATTTCATTTTTGTGGCTACAGTAAATGTGTCAACATTAACCTTTCCTGACTTGTTGCTAGGCCCTGAATGCATATTTTTACCCATCCATCACTAGATAGTGTTAACCACTGGAAGATGACGCTACTTCTATTACTACTTTTACTATAACTAATATAAATAAAAATAATAATAGAAATAATAGTAAAATAATAACAACAAGTATAACCTTTGTCGGCTCTGTGATGCCTTCGATCCATCTTGTGCATTGCCTGCCTCTTCGTTTGCTTCCTTCTATTTTACTTAGCATGATTTTTCTCCAGTCCCTCTGGTCTTATTACATGACCAGAGTACGTTAAATGTTGCCTGAAAATCATCGCTTCAAGAATAGTTTCTGGGTGGATCTTTCGATGATAGATTTTTGGGCTCATTCCTCTGTCCTTGACGCTCTGAGATGTCGACCAAACCAGCATAACTGTCTGTCTCCTTTTGTTCTTCCTTTGGTATGGTCCAACTTCCACATCCATACGTCATCACGGGGAATACAATTAAACAGAGAGGAATCGCACGAAGAAAGGGCACAGGATGAAAAAGTGTTTTTGGGTACCTGGACTTATAATCAAGAATGATAATAAAGTCTGCAGCAATAGTACATTGCTTTACTAGAAAAGCAGATGAGAGAAAATGATAGACTGAAATATTATTGTGTTCATTTGAGAAAGAATTATAGTTTTCGACTACCGACACAAAATTTATTGACAATCTTTTCCCAAAATTCAATTTTGCTGGAGAGGATAATTTTCCTGTCCACATTGAAGGTAAACTAGCAAAAGACTCATCTAGCCGATATGATAAATCTGTGAAATGTTTTCACTGGCTTAAATTTATTGAAGGGTTTCTCGGCTGTATTAGTAATTACAATAGTTTTGAAATAATAAGCAGTACTTGGCATTCAACGGGGAAAAATAAGGAATGTGTTAAAAACTCAACAAATTATTCATTATTTATGACAAGCTATGAAGATGTCTAGAAAGCCTACCAACTGAAAAAATTGAATTTTAAGTTGTCAGTATGATAAACCAAGAAGATTCAAACAGTCTTTACCCTGAAATTGGTACAGGTGAGGCAGCCATCCTCGTAGAATGAAGCAAAGGAAGGTTAAATGGTACATTATTGTTTTGAAAAAAGGAGCTCGTAGTGAACAGATTAAGGAATCTAACCTTTTGTTTTGACATTAAGGAAAGTAAAACTGATTTAACAGAGCCATTACTCTTACTGACTAACCCAAAACCAATGAGGTCATTAACAACCAATTAAAAACTAGGAGTGGTACAATGAAAAAAAAAGTCTTTGGGCCAATATTTTGAATATTTTCCAGTACGCTTTCCTTTTTTCCAGTAATGGTAAAACATCCATCATATCCTTGGCGTACATTTTCATACATGATGTAGTTTTAAAGTTTCAGGCCGGTTGAAATGCCCGAAACGGTTGACATGGTAATCGACTGATGATCTATGATATCTACTTTATTCTTAGTCATTATCATCATCTTAATCATTATTCTTAGTCATCTATCATTTAACATTTTTCATCACGCTTCACCTAGTTCTATCCTTCATACATCATTATTTTCCTTTCTCTCTGCGGATAGTTCATTCTTATGTTTTTCGTTGTGTTGTCCTTTGTGTTGTGATGTGGATTATTCATGTATGGATTGTCCCAATATTGTCATTTAATCAGCCATTTCCATCTTTGGCTTAAGTTTTCTGAGTGGTTCAGTCCAATACTATATCTATATATTTTTTTCAAAGTCCTGATTTCTCAAGTTATAAACCTAAATTTTTAGCCAATAACCCTATTTAAGAGACCCACAAAGCTTGCATCAACTGATAATTGATGTAGCCTTGACCTATCCCAGGTTTTATCAAAGGATATAAAAATTCCAGTGCATTTTAGGTCGAATTCTCAGAACCTTGTTTCAAAACTTCCTGCAATGGGTTAATCTACTCATTTATTCTCCAATCAATGTATATTGTACAATTTTAGGTTGTTTTTGAAAAGATGTTGCAAATTTTGATATAAAAATGAAAAATCTGTTGTACACTTCCTTCAGAAAACGCAGACCATTTGATCTATTGAACAAAATTCTCGCGAGCAGAGAAAATTATTTCTTCTATTTTCCTCGATTATAAGTTTAAAGGCAGAAGTTAGTCTGTATGCTACTTCTTTATCGAAATATTTTCCCATTTTCATAACGTTTATGGGATGTTTTAAACTAAAAAAATCATGACGAACACTATTATTTCCCAGAACTTTCATTAAAGGTCTCATACTTTCAAATGCGTACGACAAAAGCATCTATAAAGAACTGTGGGAACACATTTGAAGAATACACCAGGCATTGAAATTACTGTGTTAATCAAGCATGTCAGGAACATATCCATTTTGATGTGTTTATATTTGGTATGGCCCATGCTGAACGCCCATGAATACTAAAAAAAGGATAGCAGACTATTCCAAAATCTCCATTCTGAAGCCCAAAAATGCAAAACAAATGCCCACATAAATAATACATAATTTTACAAGCAAAACCTTCGTTTATTTATAAGTTACCGTAGTCTACAAGTATTTTTCGCTTTTAACACATGCTCAGATTTTATACGACATTCATCTGCAATTTTAGTGCCATACATAGACAAATCATAACTCCTTTTATATTTAATCTCCTTATATGAAACATTTGCATCACTATCAATTTTATTCTCTTGATTTGGAATGGTTTTGTCGCTAACAGTTTTTTTGCTATCATTTTTTTGCACCTACACTTGCACCATCTACGTGCCAAGAGGAAACTCCAAATCCTCGCTACCAGAAGTGCAGAAGGCAGAGATTGCATACAGCATACAATAGGCTGTTCACTCCCGCAGAAGCAACTGCAACCGATTACAATACTTTTACTTATTGCACTCGGTATCGTATTTTTTAAATGATTCGTCTTTTTCCAGTCCATTCATAAGCTTGCATATTTTTTATATCTACAAGTTGTCCCATAGCAAAGTTTACATCAAATTAGGAGAGGATTTTTACCATGATATTGAAACTGGATGGTGTGATGCATTTTTGAGGTACTGGACCATTGTGAATTGGTTTTCTGCTTGTGTCTTTACTTGGGTGTTAAAAAAGCGTAGTTGTCTTCCTTCTTCTTTATCCATCGTGAATAGAGGAACTCTGACGCGCATACTTCTGCTCTGAGTAAAGAACGCCAGTGAGCACTGATGACGAACTCTTCGGCAACACAATACCCAATGTTCCTTATTCATAATATCTATTTCAAGGAAAATTTTGTCAAAACCGAAGGACCCAGCCTCACTTGAAAAGAATAACAATATAGTTTATAAACTAAATTACAAAGACTGCCCTGTCTTCTTCATTGGGGTTAATCAAAGGCCTCCATGGGTCAAAAGAAAAAAAAACACAAGAGAGCTGCTCAAAAAGGTCTCAAGAGTCGTAAAATACCGGAACGCTGCTGGACACAAGGCAGCACCTTTGGCTGGGAAAATAAAAGGATTATAGATAGCAAAAGGAACACAACAAGATGAAAAATAAATAAATTAATCCATTTCATACAGCACACCAATCACATCAACAGTATGTCTTACACCCTTCGAAAAATATGGCTTCCAACAATAAATACTATGTGATAAAATGTTTGATTTGAAGTTTACAGTCATCTTCAGAAACAACAATCATTAACCACAGTGCTCTTTGCTGCCACATCACCGACAAATAAAGTCCCTAGGTAACGCTGTTCGTCATTATTACCACTGCTTTCATTTTTACCTTTATTAAAATTACTTTTTAAAAAATGGTTTCGTTGACCATATTGTTAACAAGCATGGGTCCAAGAAGGGTAAGATGCAAGTCCAAAAGTGTGTTTGGGGGCACAAATTTTACATTGATCACACCACTTATCTCTTCCTTGAAACGTTTTTTATTACCTATCAAATTTATCTCACTATACCTCACTAATAACGTTTTCGTCTGTTCCTTTCAATACATTCAACTATTCTGAGCATCCTCGAGCAAACAAAATGATTCTATAGAACAGTCAAGTTTTAAATTTTTGATAGGTAATAATTCCTTGTACCCTCCTTGTTGCGACTACTTTGTCTCTCTAAAGTTGCGTTTCTAACTCTTCCAGCAAACTTTCCATTGCACTCAAAACCTTTTCTGTGTCCTTCGTATCAGATCGGACAGATTTAGAACTTCATAAATAGTTTGTTACTAGNCCCCTTCGAAAAATATGGCTTCCAACAATAAATACTATGTGATAAAATGTTTGATTTGAAGTTTACAGTCATCTTCAGAAACAACAATCATTAACCACAGTGCTCTTTGCTGCCACATCACCGACAAATAAAGTCCCTAGGTAACGCTGTTCGTCATTATTACCACTGCTTTCATTTTTACCTTTATTAAAATTACTTTTTAAAAAATGGTTTCGTTGACCATATTGTTAACAAGCATGGGTCCAAGAAGGGTAAGATGCAAGTCCAAAAGTGTGTTTGGGGGCACAAATTTTACATTGATCGATCACACCACTTATCTCTTCCTTGAAACGTTTTTTATTACCTATCAAATTTATCTCACTATACCTCACTAATAACGTTTTCGTCTGTCCCTTTCAATGCATTCAACTATTCTGAGCATCCTCGAGCAACCAAAATGATCCTACAGAACAGTCAAGTTTTAAATCTTTGATAGGTAATAATTCCTTGTACCCTCCTTGTTGCTACTACTTTGTCTCTCTAAGGTTGCGTTTCTAACTCTTCCAGAAAACTTTCCATTGCACTCAAAACCTTTTCTGTGTCCTTCGTATCAGATCGGACAGATTTAGAACATCAGAAAAGGATAACGCAACATTACAGCTTAATAAGCTTATCCTTTTTGTCTAACTACAGTGATAAGAGAGGTAGGAAGCGAACTGTAGCCTATTTTTAACGATCATCAATTGAGAGGGCCAAATCAACAACCCAAGGGTGCAGTTTCTACCCAGTATTGCTGCTCATGGAGACAAATATTTATTGTGGTAACTTAAAGTTAGTTTGTGTTTGATTGAGAAAGATTTCTGGAAGACTGCGATGATTTGAATCTTCTTCTTTTGGCTTTTCCCTTTTGTGGTCGCCACAGCGGACTATTGCCCTCCACCCCTGTCTGTCGGTAGTGTCCCCTGCAGAGGCTCCAACCACCTTCATGTCGTCATTAACCGAGTCAAAGAAACGTCTCTTTGGTTTCCCATGCCTCCTCTTTCCTGGTGGTGCCATTCCCATCACCTGCTTCCAACATATTCCTCATCCCTATACATCACATGCCTGAACTACTTCAACCTAGATCCTCTCAACTTCTCCCCTAGTCTGACAATCCCCAGTGTGTCCCGTACTGTCTCATTTCGGATTCTATCCATCCTTGTTTTTCCGATGGAGAACCGCAACATCTTATCTCATTTGCTTCCATCCTCTTCTCTTGCCTTTTCGTCACCGGAATTGTTTCCATGCCATACATCATACCTGGTCCTACCACTGTCTTATTGCTCCCTTAACTTTATTTGGCATGTTCTTGTCACACAAGATACATGTCACCTTTCGCCAACCATTTCATCCTGCCTGCACTCTCTTCTGCACTTCTCGTTCGCAGTCCCCGCTATTTCCCAGCGTCGATCCCAGGTACTTAAACTCTTCCACTTGATTGATCTCACTCCCGTCCATGAATATCTTCGTTTGACTCCCTCTACCATTCAGACACAGAAACTCCGTCTTTGGTCTGTTCACTCTCTGCACCCCCCAGTGCATATCGCCATCTTTCTAGTTCATGCTCTGCCTCTTGTTTTGAAGGGCACCAGTGTACAATATCGTCGGCAAACATCATGCTCCATGGGGTTCCCTCCTTACTTCCTCCATAAGGTTTTGTTAGGTTTCGTTACCTTAAAAGAGTTTTGGTAGATAACCATGGGTTTTACCATTCATTTCAAATTTGACAGCTGCCGACCAGAATATTGCCCTTGTTTTAAATTGCCTGGCTGAGCTTTTTTGTATTCTAGCTATAATTTAACGCTATACATATGTTTTTATACTAACTACTGATTTGAAATTTTTAAACTCTATTTAAAACCATTTGTCACTGGACAGTCTTATTGACAACACGGTCTTTTGTGAAGATCTTCTACTGCTTACTTCTCCATTTCTTCCCGATTTGGCGAAGGAATTTTTCTTCTTCTCCTTCTTCTTCTTCTCGAGTCACTACGTATCATCAGATGATTCCAGTCTAGTGTTGGATACATTGTCTGGCACTTGGGGTTAGATCAGCCATGTTCTCTTGGGTGCAGGATATGGGGAGGAGTGGGCAGACAAGGGAATACTGCATGGTCTGAACCTCTCCACACTGGCAAGAGATGTCGCCACTCTCATTAACCCCCAACTTTGCCAAGTTTGTTGTGCATCGGCTGACAGCAGTTCTCAAGCGATTGAGGCAAGATCAGAGTGGCCATACTTCACTGGCGCCAGATGAAAGAGATTCGCGTGGCCTGACTGAAGACCCTGTGTGGGGGGCTTAGGTAAGATATTCTGTCCACAGAGCGACACAAAAGATTGTGTGTTAAGTGGAAAGGTTGTGTGTTACTCATTTAATTAGAGTCTATTGTTTTTGCTCTTTGACAGAAAACACTACGCTATCAACAACAGTTTTTCTATCAAAGGGCAAAAACAATAGACTCTGATTAAATGAGTGACGCACAATCTTTCCACTGGTCTTCCCAGGTATGAATCGCTGCGGATTTGTCAAAGGATAAGTCAAGAGTTGATTGGTTGATTTTCGTTGACCATTTTGTATCCATGGCTACGACAATTTTTCAACGATTTAAGCGATCTTAAGTGAAACAATTGCGTGTACTTTGTTTCTTTCTCAAACGATGCTAATTAACTGCTTGTGCATGTTGTGTTTAGGTTTACTCATGTACACGGGAAGCTCCTATAAATACCAACAAAAGCAAGGTAGTCATACATAAGATCAAGATTGTCACTTCTGCAAATTTCTCTTACAGTCCAGCATCAAACTTTGACCAACCTTTAGTATGACTCTTATTTTTCAACAAAAAGTTGAAATCCTTGAGTTCATTTATGCGGCAAAAATAACAAGAGAACTAGTGCTTTTAATTACACCGATCCAGAGAAATTAGCCAGACAAAGAAATTCTTAATCTCCTCATTCAAAGAAATCAATAACAAGGAGTAAAAACAACTGACATACATTTAATGTCTAAACCAAGGTAACTTTAGCAGTGCGTACTGTAATCATCATCGTTAAAACGTAACTACTTAAAACAAAACAATTGTAGGCATAGAATTACCTTTAAGGTGGTTTATGATTTCTTCTCCTTTAATAGCTGAAACCATTTGAGGTATTAATAATCTCTTCCTGTGAAAAAACAGCTGGCATTACTAGGCATTGTGGGTTTTCGGGTTGGGTCTTTGAAGAGGCGCAGAATTATTTTGAATTAACCGTTTCAATTGAAAGACGTTCTCCCGCATAATTTTGTTTTAACTACACCTCTTGGGTTGACTTTTGTTTGACACGACGTTTCAAAAGTTACTAAAACGATTTAGTTAATTACTGTACTCTAGCCGTCTCCATGGAAAGTAATTACTTGCAGTTTGAAAATAAATGTTTATTGATAGACGCTTTTGCAAAGTCAAATGGCTTAGAGTGTACATATTCTGGAAAGCGAATTTAGCAATGATAACATTCCAAGAAACCCATATAATTTATAGCAACGTAGGTAGTCCAAAGGGGAATTAGATGGTACCATCGTCGTTAAAGATAATAAATTATTCAAACCTAGCAACTTAAATAGATAAAATGAGTCCCAATCTATTTTATTTTATTGGGAACTACATAATTTTTGCAGAGGTCCGAGTTCTTACTTTTTGGAAAATTTGAGGCTTGAGCGTTCTTAATGTTGTTTTTATTTCAACATTAATTTTTTCTACAAATACAAACTATAAATTGTTGCTAAACCATCAAAAAACACAATTTTGTATGACATTTTCAGTGGCACGGTTAAGAAGCTAAATAAAGTTTATTTTTGCAACCTCTGTTAATAAAAAATGAGAGAACCATAGATTGGCTTTCAATTTAAGGTACATTTTCTAGAGGTACATCTGATTATATATATACTGGTAAAGAACATATATGACAGAGAAGTAATTTTCAGTACGCATATTTTCCTACCCTCATTTTTCACGCATTCCTTTATCTTATGAATGTACTTTTCCTTTGTGATTGTACACATCTGATTTGTTAATACTACCCTTAGTGTTCTTATAAAATGTATACAAATAAAAAAATATCTATCCTTTTCGTATCATTCCCGTTCTCTTGCTTCATTTCTGCTGTTTTGTATATCAGTGAATATCTTATTGTTATTCTGAGAAGCTCAAACCCAGCAAGCAACCCGTAGAACTACATTAAAATATCCAGGAAATGAAGTGAAAAAAAATGGGGTCAAAATTTTAAAACATTTAGTGCTAGCCCTTGAGCTTGGTTTCCTAAAAAAGGTGTATTATAGATACACAGAGTATAAATAATGGTTTTGTGAACTTATGAAGATATTAAGAGCCATTTGAATATTTCATATTGTCGTTGTCTTTCACTGGCCAATACCCTTTTTGGATTTATTTTCGCTTGGGCCTGCCTAGCTCCGGCACCTGGCTGTAATGTCGACACCTTCCTTGACCTAAACCCGTCACACCGATGTTTTCTAAACACTATCAGAGTGAAACAAAAAGTAATGTATTATTTGCTGCTGCACTCGTGGGAGGTGCAATGCTAGAATAGCACTTCAGTTGGTTACAAAAAGGATGGATCTGTTGGCCCAGTTTATTAAAAATATCTGTCAATAAACATAATTGACAGGTTGGTCAACCTGTCAGGTAGCCAGTTGCCATTCTGTTTTAGGACATTGCAATCTGGGAATTTTGCAATAAGTAATTAGATGATCCACTTTTGCAGTATTTTTCAGCTCCTGAAAATGTCCTCAAATATTTTTTTGACATTTATTTTTTATTACACCCCACTCTGCTGCTTTTCTAAGCTTCTTACTGCCACTTGAAGCAACAATGACATGCAATTTTGATAACAGTTGTCCTAAAAATTAGATTCCATTATCTAGCATAGCACAATCATCGGTAACAACAGAGAGCAGTGAATTACGATTAAGAAAGTATAATGCAATCAAGCAGATTAATTTGTTCTCAAATGTGACGGAAACACCAGCAGAATCCAAATTGAATGAATAAGAACACAAGTGATCATTGGGTGGTAAAAACTGCAGGCCAGCAGCAAAGCAGTTTAGGGGTGCATTTGTCTCCTGTCATCAATTTATTCACAGTTTTTTTTCTTTGGTTTTTTATGAAGACAGAGAAGTTGCAGACCAATCACAAAATTACAAATTGTGTATGAAATGCTTAAGATAATAAAGAAACTGCTCTTTTGACTAGAGACACTAACTTTATGTTCTTGTTTTGTTCTCCATATTGGGAAAGATATATGTTTGGGTTTAGAGAAGTTGGTTGAACAACAGTGACTTTTAAATAGGTACCTGGCCAATCTCACAGTAACCATTTGTTTTGAAAATGGAGCAATATAGTAGAAATTTAAACTTTAAAATCACAATTTCTAAAAAAAACATTTTTCCAGTTTTGAGGAGTGTTTGAGCAGCCCTCGGAATCTTTGAGATCCGCCACTGGCAATTCCCTGTTTCTTGCAAGGAACGTTTTTCAGTCTCACTGAGGTATGAAAGGAAAAATTGAGGTGCAATTTACTACATAAATCTCGGACACTTTTTGTCTGTAAATCTCATAAATCTCTATAAATCTCATAAATCCCTTAAATCTTCACAAATATCTTTTGATATCATAAATCCTTGAAATTTTCATCAATCATTGTAAATGTCATAAAGCCCTGAAATTTTTCTAAATCTCTACAAATTACATAAATCCTACATTTCTGAAAAAAGTATGTATCTTGCTTTAATCCAACCATCTACACTCTCTTGGTCTACACCCCTTTCTGAAAATAGCAACAGAACAATAGCCCATAGATCGTGAGGCTTACTTACCTATAAACACAACTGGTGGAGGGTAACTCAAACAGAGCCTTAAAAGAGTGATGGCCTTAAAGTAGCTAATGTCTTAAAATAGGACACTTGTACTTTCCCTTACAGTGAAAAATCAATTAGTTATCTTGTCTTATCACCCTGCGAAGATCTACGAAGATTTTGTTAGAGAGACAGATGAAGTATCTGTATTGAGCTGTATTAAAGAGAACAACGATCACAATATGAATAAGTAAAGTTGTTTCACTTGTTGACCTTCTTTTTTAGTTACAAATATTATCATGTAACAGTGAGGACGTGTTGATGTTAGCCTGTGTATTGTATGTCTATAAATTTTAATTTTTTTAACCTTTATTGATCCAATCTATTTTTTATGCAAGCTGTATGTCTATTTCATCTGATGTATCCGACCGAACCGAATGCGAGTCATGCAAAAGTCTAAGAGAAGAGATAGGAGTTCTTAAGGTAAGAAATTTATGTACCCTCGAGCACTAAATAATCCGTAGCTTTAGAATAGTTAGAGAAGGGCTAGAGCTATTTCTTACAGTTAGTAAAAGAGTGGATCATTCAAAAAATACGTAACGCAAAAAAAGGACATTTTAACCCCCCACCCCCATATGTAACGGCATGTCACGCTTTAGCTGATACCTCCTTCTTTGTTACGTAACGTTTTTTGCGTGGACACCCCCCTAAAATAAGGAAAATTACAGCGTAGTGCAGGATAGATATATGGTACTAAATGGATCATTAATGACACGCTTCTAACACAACAATATAACTTTTGCTTAATATTAAACAAATAAACTAGAACAAAACAATGCAACCAAGTTCAACAGGTCAGATCAGTAGATAAAACGCAAAAAAGTACAAAAAACCTCAGTCTTCAGTTGCGTCAGACCAGATTGGCTCTATATCGTTGGTGTCAATTATTGGAGTACCAAAGTCATGCTCATCCACATCCACATTTTCTGAATTTTCAAGAGCTTCAGTATCAATGTCGTCCATCGCAACCCACTCCATTTCTTGAAAGGCCATTACACACAACAGTTCCCGTTGCCGACAGGCAGCAATTCGTAATGGTCGCACTCGCTCGGTTTCATTTTGAGTAGGCCCCTCGTTTATTCTGCAAATACCTCCATGAATTGACTTTGCTTTAAGGGACGAAAAGTATAAACCACACTTGGAACACACTCGCCTTTTAATCACATCTTGCTTTACAGATGGACAGGAATAATCATATGGTATTCCTTTAGGAAATTTTTTTGCAGCTCGATCGGGTTTCAAGGTGTTTTGCATCGAAATATTCTGAAACAGCGACAAGTAGGTAGCATCTTTGTCATCTTTTGCCCATTCAATTCCGTTCAAGGTGTGAACAATGGGTATAGGTGGTGGCAAAAATCTTTGAGGGACAACTTTCAAGTATGATGATCGAAAACTCGAGCAACAGTTTTCATCTAAACATTTTACAATTTGCAAAAAATATTGCGACTGTCGCATATGACTTGCTTTCCACTCTTCTGACTTTGTTACCATAACAGCAGGTGCTTCGTCTTTTATAAACTCCGCAACTACAGGGTTACCATCTATCACAAGGCCCGACCAGATTTCAGCTAGCGTGCATCCGGCGAATTCAAAGTTTTTCATTTCAAGCTCTTTGTCAACCGTCACACCCTTCGCATCAAGATGGTTACCGAATTTATCATGATCCAGGATAACACCAATTAATTCTTTGCTAAGTTTAACCATCCTCCGCTCAACACGATTGAATGCACTTCGCCCGGGAGCATTTGTTGCTACAAAAAGCGCATCCAGGTCATTTTCAGCAAAATACTCAATTGAACAGTTTATAGTATTTTCATACCTTGGATTTTCATCAGGACCGCCATCAACTGTAACTATCATTACCTTTTTCTCTTCGTTATTTTCAGTTTGAAAACTCGATGCGAATTCGGGTAAAGAGCGTACCCGTTTCATATCTTGAAGATGAGCGAATGCAGATGATCCTGAATGCTTTGCACTTCTAATACCTATGTATGTAGCGCCTGAATAGGTGACTGCATCATTCTTTAGATCTTTGCTTCTGACAACCTTCATATCGCCAATGACCGAAGGTATCAGCTTATGTTTAGGAGCTACAACAAAATCATGATCAGGTAACATGACTTGGTACTCCATGTGCATGACCATGGGTGCTTGCTTGTTTGCAGCAGTTAGTCCAATAGGGACTTTTGCTTTATCATCCTGTGAATGAAATGTCACCTCTGCAGGACCCAAAATTGCAGCTAGCTCTTCTAGTGATCTGATTGTCGCCTGAGCAAATTTCTTCGATGGATGCGAAGCATGCTTTGAATTTTGAGCTTTGTAAAGTTTAACAGGCGCAGTGTTTACGTGCCTTTTTCCTTCAATTGTTCTATGGTTTCGGGGCAACAAATGAAGATACACAGAAGAGCGTTTCAACTCGAACCCTTCGCGATTCAACGCTTCTGTTAACTGATCTAGTGTCTTGACTGTTCGAATCACTTCGTTACGACGTCGGTCATGGGCTGCGGAACCTGAGATCGCTATACGACTGATAACTTTGATCAATTCCGACTTATCACACTTCTCCGGTCGACCCAAATCAGAAGTAGCCTTGCCCATCAGCTTTTCACGCGTTGTTTCATCCAAGCTTTCGAGTTTACGTTTCCTGTTATCGCGTAGCTTTTTCTGTCGAGATGCGTTTTGAATAGTTTCTTTCAACTCTTTCTTTAGTTGTTCCCGTGCTGCTTTCCTAGTTGAAATTTCTTTACGGTCACTTTCAGAGTCTTGTCCTAAGTCTCGTTTTCGATAAAGTGACACTAATATCCCATTTTCAATATCAATTTTTTTGGTTAATTCGTCCTGTTTTGGAGTTAGTCTGGGCTTAGGAGCTGGATCATTTGCCACGGTGAGTTGTTGTGACGAGGGAAGTGCATCAGTCGAAGCAGTGATTTCTTGTGACGGAGGAGGAGGAGAAGAGACTTCGGCAACAATTTCAACATCAGACGATGCCGATGATATATTTCCTGAAATCAAAGTTAACTTTGATTATTAGTAATTTGCCAAAGTAAGTTATAAGTATTAAAATTAAGAACAAACGGCTTTTTTATAAAAAGTAAAAGCTACACGCCGATTGATTATGCTTTTACTTTTCAATAAAAAAAACTGTTTGTTTTAAATTTTAATATTTATAAAATTTAACTTTCGAGGAAAAAATACCAGGGCAATAAGTAGTATATTTAGAACTTTCAGGAATATACTGATGGCGTTATAATAAATGTTTGCCTTGCAAACCAGGCCTTTTTGAACGCGGCAACAGCACAATGAATAATACAGATGAGTGAGAAAATACCGTAGAGAAAAAAAGTTATTTAGCAGTTTAGTGAACAAATATATTTTCATTCGTAAAAAAAAATATAAATAACGAGAAGCTCACTCGTCTATACATATGTTAAATAGCTTACCTTTCTTTGCTGAGGATGGCTTGGTAAAAAAATTCATGATTGAGCGTCTACCTGGCTTCTTTGCATTTACTTTCCACTGTGATATGAGTTTTTGTGCTTCAGATTTTATTGAAACATTGTCTTTTCCTTTCTTTATTTCGCGCTATAGATTTGAACATTCTATCTGTGCTTGTTTTCCATTAACACAGACGTGAGTTTGCTTAAATGCTGTCAAAAATTTGTCAAATAAATCTTCCATATCAATTTTTTATCAGTCATGCTTGTTTCTCTGCGACAAGCAACGTTGTCAAAGAATTTATTCAACTTTATATTGAACACGCGAGATGATTTTACTTAAAGTAAAATGTATTCGAAATTCGAAACAAACACATCACAAATAAACATGCAATGCAATGATCTCATTGAAACATTCCATTTACATTCGAAAGTTGTGATAACAAAAGAAAATTACGTAACGTAAAGAATTCAAAACAACAGATATAATCAGTGTTATGAGAATTCGCATCAGTTTCTCTTCTTTTCTATTCAATTTAGAGTGATTTCTCGTAGATGTTATTACAATATAATGTAATGATTCACCCTGTCTATCAATATTATATAAATAAATGTTAAAAACCGTCCTTTTAAATTTTTTTTGATGTTATGTAACGTAGTCAGCTTGACACCCCCTACCCCTCAAAATTTTCGTAACGGTTAGTCACGAAAAAGACAGACACCCCCACCCCTTACCATTACGTACTTTTTGAATCATCCCCAAGAAATGTCACAGCTGTAGTTGGTTTAATATTGATTATTGTTTTTATCTATATGTGTTGTCTTTATTAGCATGAAAATGTTTGTATTTCCTCATAAATCTAAACTTAAATTATGATAAAGGGCTAAAACCTCGATAATTCACAAAGATTTTGGTAAAAACAGAAACTGTAAGAAAGAAAGTTGAATAATCGATAAAGTAATACATCTCTATCCATCTCTATTAATCTCTATTAATCTCTGTCAATCTCCATAAATCTCTATTTATCTATGTAAACCCCAATAAATCCCTAAAATCTCGATAAATCTCGATAAATCTTCATAAATCGCTCTGAAAACTGCGGAGATTTATTAAGTCTGTAAATCTCCAACCTTATTTTGTGGAGTGATTTGCCCCTCGGAAAAATAGAATTTGGGACTCGGAATTGTAGGTCATATAAATTTATCCATACATCCACAGAGACCAGATATGTAAGACAAGTGTAATACAGTATATTACAGGGGTTAGCCTGTCCAGATCTCTCAGTTGGAAGGAACATTTCTCTCTAGCTGTAGAGACTATGGCGCTACCCTACGCTGGATTTTATTGAGGAAGCCCTTTATAGGACTAAACTATCAGATCCCTTTCAAGTTGTAGTTATTTCATAGTAAGTCATGCCCTTTTGGGTTGCATTTTGATTCAATAAAAACAGAAAGAGGAGAAGAGAGGAGAGTCAATTTTTCTTATTGATTAAGTAGGGTTGAGAGCAAAACGCCTATGGAGTTGTCTTATCTCCATTAAGTTCCTTACTATGCCTTACCACTTTTTCTCGTCAGATGGTACACTTCAAATTAACTTTCCCTTTCATTGGTCAGCCTTAGTAAAGATTATTTTCTCTTTTTACACTTTCTCATTGAATCAAAATAAAATAATGAATTCAAAAAGAAGCCGCTGTTTGGCTTCATTGAACAATGAGTCATTTTTATGCAATAAAAATCATTAAAATCGTAATCTTTGCATGAAAAGAAAGAGATTTAAAGTACTTATAGTTTATTGTATTGACATTAAAAGGTAGTTAAATTTCAAATAAAAGAACAGGAAAGGCAAGACAAAATATAAAGTTGTAAATTGCGCCTGTTGATGTTAGCATGTATGAAGACAATATAAAAGTCTCCACCTGCCAGAAAAATGGATATTTCGTTCATTGTCCCATCATCAAATGACTGTAAAATAATGTTTTAATTCTTACTTACCATAAAGCTTTGCTGAGTCGTTGCTTTGCAGTGCAATTTGCATTCACTGAAATTCAGTCTTCATGTTATCGATGCAGATGATTTTCTGATTGTAAAGAAATAACGGGAAAAGTGACACGTGATCACCCATGCAAGTTTTTCTGCTGCTCACGGAATCTTATTCATAAAAGGCAATTTTATGAGTTTTCTGCTACCAGCAACACTGTAAAGTCCAAAACAAAATTATCCTTTACTAATATATGGAACAACAAACTACCCTGCATAAACCTAGTGGCTGCTCGAGGCACTAACATGGTTGGCGCCGACCTCCAATGTTATAATTTTCGCTTTCTGAAATTTGAACAGTAAAAAGTTAGGGGAGAAGACAGTCCCTAAAACTCCGCTTCAGGCGTCCAAGCATTTTGCATAACTGTAATATTTCCATACTAAAAAGATACCAATTTTATTATACTCCAATTAATAGATACACTAACATAATGCAAACGTACACAATTTCAAAATTTTTGTTCACAGCACTGTACTTACCTTGGGATAACAGGAGCGACCACCTTCTACCCAAGCACGTCCCCGGGTGGCAGATAGGGGAAAGGCCTTCAGATATGGAGGTTAGCTATGAATAAGTGCTTGCCCAAATAAGCAGTCGCGGATACAACTGGCGGTAGTCATAGAGGGAGAGGCCGGTCAACAGGTGGCACTGTTGTCTCTATAAAATTCCTCACATGCTCAGTGAAATGACTATCTGGCGGAAGAACGGCACCAAAAAACCGTTCAGCCCCCACTGCCTTGTGGGTCTTCGGGGACGGAGGAAGGCTAAGGAGACAACGCTACAGAAACCAGAAGAAGACAACGGGAAACCACTGCTGTAACACTTCCCAAGAATAATCATGGTTAGACAATCACTCTTAAAGGTTAACGACGTGAATGGAAACTTATTCGGAGGGTCCTCGTCCGGTAGAGATCGCCATGTGCGCCAGGTGGTACTCGACCGTCATCAAGTGACTGAGCGCAAATTAAAAATGTTTAAAATTTCAACCTGGAATGTAAGATCAATGGCAATGCCAGGTAAATTTGAAAATATCAAAAAAGGGTTGGAATGATTAGAGATTAATGTTATGGGCATATTTGATGCCTGCCTCAAGGAATCAGACCACAACAAATCTGATCCTTTCTCAGTGATCCACTCAGAAGGGAGCTAAACAGAAAAGGGTCTTGCAATGATTTTGAATCCAGACACTGCTAAATCTCTGAAAGGATACTACCCTGTTTCAGAGAGAGTTTTGTTGGTAAAGCTGAGTGGGAGACATTTTGACATCGATGTCATACAAACGTATGCTCCAACAAGTAACAGTTCTGTAGAAGACATTGAGAAATTCTGTTAAGACATCGAAAAAGCAATGACTCAATGCAAATTAC
Organism: Morbakka virulenta; assembly: GCA_003991215.1. Lineage (NCBI taxonomy): Eukaryota > Metazoa > Cnidaria > Cubozoa > Carybdeida > Carukiidae > Morbakka > Morbakka virulenta. Next base: position 969,718 of record RDPX01000034.1, read on the forward strand.
AATATATTGTTAGGGAAGGTTGGGGAAGGAAAAGAACAGAATATAGTTGGACCACACGGCTTAGGCATCAGGAATGAAAGGGGTAGTTTGCTAATAGAATGGCCTAAAATGCAAGACATGTGTATAACAAATACATGGTATGAACAACATTGAAGAAGAAAGGGGACTTGAAAGAGCCCAGATGGGTTTACTCACAATCAAATTGATTATATTCTTATTGAAAATCGATTTAGAAATTGTGTTAAAACAGTGCCCTGGAACTGATAGCTATTCTGATCACAACCCTGTAGTGGCAAACATCAAAATAAAACTGAAGAAGATCAGAACATCCCTCTTAACGGCGAACTTGAATCTGGCCGCAGTAAAATGTAATGAGACAGTAAAACAACAATATAACATTGCAGTTTCAAATAGATTTCAAGCACTAAAATCACTAAATAACATCGAAGAGAAATGGACCAAATTCAAAGACGCCATTAATGATTCAGCAAAAGAATGCCTACCAACAAAACATAAACAGGCAAATCAGAAATGGATGATGGATGAAATCCTTGACATGATGGATAAACGAAGGACAAATAAGCACAATAAAGAAATATATGATAACCTGAATAAAGAAATCATGATGAAATGCAAGAAGCAAAACAGAAATGGCTAGATGCAGAATGTCAGAGCACTGAACAAGCGAGGTTTTTATGTCCAGAACTGATGTACAAAAGGCTGTCACAACTCAGCAATAAAAAGAGACGCATCAACACAGGAAGCGTTAAATCAAAGGAAGGGAAGGTTATTATGGATAAAGATAACATCTTGGAAAGATGGTCGAAGTATATTGGGAAGCTATATGATAATAATAGGCCAAAACAGATGGACATAGATGTCCATGAGGAAGAAAAGCTACCTATACTCGAAGATGAAACGAGACATGCAATGAAGAAAATGAAAGAAGGAAAAGCTACTGAACCGGATGATATAGCTATAAAAATGATAAATGCACTAGAAGATATAGGCATTACGACCCTTACTAAATTACTAAATAAATTCTACGACAAGGGTAAATTACCAGATGAGTTAACAAACTCTATGTTCATCACATTACCAAAGAAACCGGCAGCTCTGGAATGTGATCAATATAGAACAATTAGTCTCATGAGGCATGTAACTAAACTACTCCTCAGAATTGTTCTGGCTCGAATAAGGAATGAGATAAAAGCAGAAATTTCAAAAGAACAGTTTGGCTTTGTGGAAGGCAAAGGAACAACAAATGCTATATATGTGTTAAGAAATTTAGTTAAAACAAGTCTAGAAAAACAGAAAGACGTATTTGTTTTATTGAATACATAAAAGCATTTGACCAAGTGAGGCACTCAAAGCTAATGGATATGTTACAAAAACTAGACGTTGATAAACAAGACCTTAGAATCATTCAAAGCATATACTGGAAGCAGAAAGCTGCGATCAAGATTAAAAATAAATTGAGTAAATATAAAGATATAAAAGGTGGAGTAAGACAGGGATGCTTACTTTCCCCAACCTTGTTTTCCTTATACATTGACGTCATAATGAAGAATATAAAGCAAATGCCTGGCATGAATGTACATGGAACATTGATTAACAACTTTAGATACGCAGATGACACCGCACTGATTGCTGGAAAGGAAGAAGACTTACAAAAACTGGTTGATGTGATATGTGATATGTTACAGAAAGCGAAAAGATGGGATTATCCTTAATTGAAAGAAAGACGGAAGTGATGGTGGTAAGCAGGAAGAGGAAAAACCGAGATATTAATATATTTATATCAAAGGAACAAAACTGAAACAAGTTCACAATTTCAAATATCTGGACACTACAATTACATCGGATGGTAGATGCAAAGAAGAAATCAGAAAGAGG